>JAHLJS010000008.1:25128185-25168446 GCA_038502445.1 Eremochloa ophiuroides
TTTAAGTTAATCTCAGCAGCTTATTTGGTTAAGGCACCAGGTGCAAAAGAATTTGCTTACATATCCTGGCAAACCATTAGAATTTAGCATGTCAGCTTCATTTTTATTGGTGGATCAGGTTTGACAACTTGATTCCAATTAGATTTGAAAGTGATGTCTACTTGGATTTATTCTTCTAGTGAATGCCTATAATATCTGTAATTGCAGCAACTTAAGGCATGCATTTTCCCGTTTCTGTGGTATGTATGCTGCCAAATGAACTGTCTGATGTTGAAGTAAATGGTTATATTTGTCTGCTAAAGGAAAGTTACACTTTGTTGAAATTTTCCCATTGGTAATCCCATTAAGTGCAGTTGCACGGTGCTCTACTGTTTGTAGGTGACATTCATTTGACCTGTTTGTAGTCTTGGTCTCTGTTGTTTAATACCCTAAAGAAAAAAGCAGGATGCTATGCTATATACTAGCGGTATCCCCGTAAACTTTAGGAACACCATGATCATTGTTATTGGGTGAACCGTTGGCCATTTCCATGTGTTGGACAACTCCATGTCAATTGGTTCAGTAAATGATGGGACATTTGTTTTTTCACATATTTCTTAGCTAGGGTGTGATCACCAGCTTATTTGGTTGAGGCACTAGGTGCCAAATCAATGTGCTTACATATCCTGGTGAACCTTTAGAATGGCAGCTTCATTGTGATTGGGTGGACTAGGTTTCACAACTTGATTCCAATTAGATCAATAAGTGATTTCTACTTGTGTTTCTTGTTTTAGTGAATCTCTGTAATTGCGGCAACTTAAGGCACCAGGCACCAAAGAATGTACTTACATATACTGGTAAATCTTTTGAATGCCAACTTCGTTGTTATTGAGTGGACCAGGCGTTGCAATCTGTCTCCAATTAGATTAGTAAATGATGCCATTTGACTTGTTTGTTTATTTGGTGAATGCTCTTTTGCTGCCGTGCAAGCTGCTCAGTTGTTGAATGGCTTGCATTTTCCCACTTCTGTGGTATATATGCTGCCAAACAAGCTGTCTGATGTTGAAGTAAATGGTTATGTTTGTGTGCTAAATGAAAATTGGACTTTCTTTGTTGAAATTTTCTCATTGATAAAAATGCAGTTGCATAGTGCTTTAGTGTTTGTAGGTGGCGTTCCTGTTTGTACTGCTGGTCTGTGTAGTTGAATACCCTAAAGAAAAAAAGCATGATGCTGTGCTATATAGTAGCAGTATCCCTGTAAACTTTAGGAATACCATGATCATCGTTATTGGGTGAACCGTTGGTCATATCCATGTGTTGGACAACTCCATGTCAATTGGTTCAGTAAATGATGGCACATACGTCTTTTCACATATTTCTTAGCTATGGTGTTATAATGGTTGTGATAATTTCTGTGTCCATTCATATGATGGCACACAATATTGTTCAGTTGCTGACGTTATTTGTTCTTGGATACGATGTGGACATATTTTGGTGTTTCTTAATGCTCCTGTCTTACTGGCAGAACACCCGGGAGACAGCTTTTGCCCTCAGGAAGTTATCACTCACCAAGGCCAAAAGGTACCTTGAGGATGTGATTGCCCACAAGCAGGCCATTCCGTTCCGCAGGTATTGTGGTGGTGTTGGGCGTACTGCTCAGGCTAAGTCTCGCCACTCAAACGGGCAGGGACGCTGGCCTGTCAAGTCTGCTAGATTCATTCTAGACCTTCTCAAGAACGCTGAGAGCAATGCTGAGGTCTACAATTCTACTATGCCTGTCAGACCTATCTTTGCTTTCACAATATTATGCTAATTAAGTGAATTTCTGCCTGCAGGTAAAAGGTCTTGATGTGGATACACTCTATGTGTCGCACATTCAAGTGAACCAAGCTCAGAAGCAGCGGCGCAGGACCTACCGTGCTCATGGACGCATCAACCGTAAGTCTATCTGAGTTCGAAGTTTGCTATGCTATGAGCGGTTCTTTATTTGCAGCTTAACATCCTGTTTACCTACCTGGTGCAGCTTACATGTCCTCCCCGTGCCACATCGAGCTTATCTTGTCAGAAAAGGAAGAGCCCGTGAAGAAAGAGGTATGTGGTCGTATACTACCCTCAAGTTTGACCACTTGTCTTATTCAAAAATTTGTGCAAAATATGACCTTTTTTGTTATGACCTGCTTTATTAATAAAAGTTTTTCAAGAATAAGTCAAATTGAACTCTTTTTGCGCAAATTTTTTGAATAAGACGAGTGGTCAAACGTAGGGTTGAAAAAGTCGAACGACTTATACTTTGGGACGGATTAAGTATTTGTGCCTGATTATTCGATTCCAATTAAGGGATTAATGTTGTTGTGCTATTTTGGTTCATGGTTTCTTCTTCAGGCTGAGTCCCAGATCGCAACCAGGAAGGCTTAGACAAGGGTGTCATGTTCTGTGATCGACTTTGTGAAAATTTTGGCTGATTATGTATCGTCTCGTACTGTTTACCTGAGTATTGTCTGCAAGTGCATTATCACTTTGATCACTGCCTGAACTGCACATACAATTCACCAGTCTTGAGAATTGTCTGTCGGTTGTTTCCATATTTGTGCTGAACTGCTGATGGTGATGCCAATGCTCATGTTAATTTGCACTCCTTTACATGTGGTAGATGCCGTTTGTCTCAATCCTGTGCCGTATGGAGCTCTATACTAATCACTTCTTGTACCACGTCTGTCTATAAAAAATACTAATGCTTATTGCTGGGACACGCGAGGGTCTCTACAAACCTTGCTGAATTCGAAGGTCTAGGAGTCCAGTAAGTGTGCCCTCCCTCTCTTCCTTCACTGGCAAACGGCCCCCTAAAGCCAGCCAGGCCTACCAGTCGGTCCTTCCCCTTCTTCTAGCCGTAGACCCTTCCTCTAGCCGTACACCAGCAGGACTCTGCTCTCTCACCGTCGCTGTGTCGGGCCCCACCCGGACTCCATGTGCTTGCTAGTCACTGCCTGTCCCTATAAGGCCCCGGGCCCCGTTTAGATCTGAGTTGCAGTTGTAATTCTACACTGTAGCACGTTCGTTTGTATTTGATAACTTTTGTCCAATCATGGTTCAAGTAGGCTTAAAATATTCGTCTCGTGATGTACATACAAAAAGTACAAACATGCAAACATTTCGTCTACATTTAATGCTCCATGCATGTGTCGCAACGTTGATGTGACTAGTTATAATTACAATTTGCAGTGGATCTAAACAGGGGCTAAATCTAAGCCGTGAGCACGCTGCCCCATACCTTCCTTTATCCTTACTCCGAGCTGCTCTAATGGTTGGCGACGTGCTCTAATCGAGAGCCTCACCAAGCCATCCCGGTGCTCCAAACCTCCCTAGGGGGTTTGCGGTCGCCTCGTCTCTCTCTTGGTACCTTCACCACTCGAATTTGTGGCTGATATGGCTATTCTTCAGTTTTTCCGGCGAGCTTCTTCGTCAGCGGCAATAGCAGCCACCGCGTCGTCCCCGGTTCTCGGCTGGAGCGCCTCCCCTCTATCCTCCCATCTAATCCGAGCCACTTGTCTCCCATCTGACGGCTTCAACCTAGAAATACCCTTTCAGCTAGGCAATTGTTTACCTAGAGCCCCTAGGTTTTTGCCTAATCACGCCCGTCGTCTTCGGTTTCATTCAAATCTGATTTTGTATTTATTTTAATTTGAAATAGTTCGGGTTATTTACAAAACTGCCACTGATCATGTTTTTTTTATAAAATCTTTGTTTTAACTTAAAATTAAACCATTTAAATTTCGCTAGGTTCGTAATTACGTTGTGTGCGTGTTTATACTATTCTTAGATTTGTTTTTAACTTTTTAATTTCATGGTTAGTTTTAATCTATTATTTTTACAAGAAAAAAATCTTATTTAATTCATAACTTAATTGTCTTAACTCTGAATTACTCCGTTTAAGTTGGGTTGGGTTTGTAGTTCCATAATCTACACATTGCTAGTGTTTTTTTTACATGTTTAGAGCTTTTAAATTAAATGGTAGTTTAATAATCTAGTGACCCCTTGTTTTCTAAATAAAAGTAATTCAACTCAGATCTTTTATGAATAAAAGTATAATTATTTTATTTTATTTTATTTTCTCAAATCAGATCTACCGTGACTTAATCTAACTTTGATGTTTCTCTGAAATATAATGAGTTATTTAAATAAAGCTTATAAATTTCTTTTCTTTTATAAAGCAAATCTTCTAAAAGTCATATCTTTTCAACCGTAGCTCCATTTAGCGTGTTCTTCGTGTCTGTGTGATTGTAGAAATACGTATATTAGTTTTCCAGCCTCTGTTTGTATTGATTGGTGTACTGTCCTAATATAGTATTATACTTGTATGTGATGCATGACTGTATTGGATGCTTGTGTGGTGATTTATGATCGTGTCCAGTCGGTGAGATTTATGTGGTGATTTAAGAAGCAATTTCATTGAAGGTTTTGGATCAAAGAAAGGATCTTAAGTCTAAGACAAGTATAACATGGGATTTTTACCTATACACCTTTAATCATTTTAATGCATGTTGCATGTGTCTAAATTTGCCATCCTAAGGATTTACCTAGTCTTTGCACTATTACCTTGTTTTCTATGGGGACGATTTGCATATGGGTATTGCTAGTGCTTGAACTAAAGAAACACTGAATATTGACAATTTCTTTTGCTGATGATTCTTTTGTTGTTCGCTCCTTAGTTTTTCCTTTAGAATGGTTACGATTCGGCGGATCGCAAGTGGACTTACCTCCCCTAATGGTCATTGCTTTAACATTTTCGACAGACTTATATTTTTTAAGTGCAGTAGTAATTTGAGCGATTTGAGTTTTATCATTTTATTAAAGCTTAATTTATTTTTAATAGCCAAAGATAAACTTCCCATATTTGTATTAATATTTTCAAGAATCTTTTCATGAAATTCAAGTTTCTTATTTAAACTTTCATTAATTTTGACTTGACCTAGCACAAGTTCTTTAAATGAAGGCTGGTTAGAATTTGAATTCGAATTATAATTGGAATTAAATTTTGAATTACCTTGGCATTGATTGTTCCACACACTGTTGCTTTGTTGATGAAACCCATTGTTGGCGAATGATGCTTGTTCTTTGGTTTCGAGTTAATTATTATTTCCTAAGTGGCCAACGTTTCCATAGACTTTACAAGTAAATTGTGAGTCTGTAGCCTGAGCGGTTCCTCTCATAGTATATTTTTCTTGGGCACGATCTTCAAGGCATTTTAGTAGAAGGTCTATTTTTGCAGCGAGCATATCTGTTTCCTTCACGATATGCATGCCTCGTCAATACTTCGCATGGGATCTCTCATCCTTCCATCCTTGATTAGTTACCGTCGTATTGATGAGTGTAGTTGCGCTGGTGATAATCGAGGAAAGGAATGCCCCTCCAACAGCCGCATCCAAGTGCTCTCTTCACATGGGCGTGAGCCCTTCATAAAAGCTTTGGAGTGTGACAGAACCACCCAGATCATAGGGCCCACGTGCATAGTCACCATCCCTAAGGACCTCCGATCAGTTTGCATGAGTTTCCCGCAACCTAGGTGGCCTGCCGGGTTTTCCCAGAAACCCTGATTTCCCCGAGGATCTCATTGTAAGCCTTGCAATATTATAACAGTTTACACCAATAATATGAATCAGAGTAGAGAGTACGAAAGTATTACATAACCATAAGTTTACAAATATAAATTACATTATTCTGAACCAGAGTTTCGTAGTGGAGTAGCAGTATATAACTAGACACCCTGCCCAAGGGTTATATCATATACACATCTTCACACATGCGCGATCCGTCAACCGACACGGTCCCACGTAGAACTGTACACTCAGCTCACTTGCAACAGGGGTTAACAAACCCTGAGTACTGGGGTACTCTGCAAGACTTACCCAACTAAAGAAAATGGGAAGAAGACTCAGAAATGCAGGCTGAGAGGAGTCAAGGTAAGACTTTAGTAAGAGTCAAAGTATTTTTGCGGAAAAACAATACTAATCTTAAATCCTACTTTCAATATTTTAGCTCAATATTATTTTAAATTAATAACCATAGATCTCAGTTCTTTCACATGTATCATTTATTTTCAATTACTTCTTCATTCTCAAAAACATCCTAGTTCCGAACCACTCTTCGATGTAGGTGTGAGGATCAAGTCTCCATAACCGAGGAGCAACGATGATTCGAATCGATTAGTACCCAGCTGGGGATCCCTAACCACTTATGTAGCACCTAAGCTTGCATATGCCAACCCCGTCTACCACGGCTTTTCGAAAACCTGAACCGGTCCTGCGCCACCTGAGAGCACAGTGCTCCTCTCGTCTCCAGGCACGCCGGCCATGAGGGTACACGCTACTCTCGCCATCTCTCCACTCCCAGTGCGTGGTTGTCAGTTCAACTAGTAGAGCCACCGGAGTCAGGGCTTCCCAGACTATTCAAGCGGGGCTAACCATTTTTCAAACATTTTATTTTAAAAGGGTTTCAAGGATAGTATTTCTGTTGTCAAGGAAGGTAATGCATCAAATTAGGTGACAATCAACTCCAATCAACCTAATGCAATAATTTAACTTAAGGTGATAAAATTTATAAATCACAAGGAAATGGTTGAATGCACCGGGACTTGCCTGTTGCTTGGAGAAGATAGTACCCTGAAGTCAATCACCGAGAATATACACGTCCACCGAGTGAATACCTTACTCGGGACTTGCCTCGGATAATAAATTATCGCGCGTTCACTACACGAAATAATAATAATGCAGTGCTTGACATGACGATATATATTCCATGATGCATGAGATGCACTAAATTATGAATTACTTAGAAAGTAAACTTCATTTAGAAAGTTAAGTACAACTTTTCTTCACGATAAAGTTGCAAGCCAACACAACTATCCTGTTGTTTTATTGATCATTTTAACAGTCGTTGAAAGCCTAAGTAACCTATTCATAGTTCAACTAATGAATTATTATACTCAACTAATGATGAGATTAATACTAATCCAGTGCCGTGGATCATCTCAGGTTAGTGATCCAGGGTCTTCCGATAATCCAAAAATCACACACAAACCATAAACTAATAATTACTTCATATTATTTTTAACAATTAATTATTAAGAGCAGATTACAAAATTATTACATGTTGTCAAAATGAGCTACAAATTTTTGTGGAGGTAGCTCACCGCCAATAACAGCTACTAATTTTTTTTTAGGATTTTTAAGTTAATAGTTTGGCCTACAAAAATTTTAGAATTTTCATTTTCCATTTAAAAGGCACATTTTTATAGTATGCATAAAGTGATCTAAATATTTATTACATATTTTTCCCATTCTAAGGATTTTATGAGCTCTACAGAAATTACCACAAAATAACGAAATCTCAGCACTATTTATTTTCTTCAGAAATGGAAAATCGACTTCTCTTAGGGTCTAGCGTTACTAGGCCGACCCACTTGCTTCCCAGCGTGGCCCAGCCCGATTAACCAGCCCTTGGCCAGCTCTGGCCAGCCAGGGCCCTCCTTGACCTAGCCCAATGGGGCCCAGCTAGGCCCAACCAGCCTCTTCTTCTTTTTCCCTTCTCCCCTTGGCACACTACGCGGCAACCGACCGCACACAGCACTATCCGCGCGCCGCTCGGCGGTGAAGGCGCCCAGCTCACCGGCGGTGGGAAGGGCATCTACACAAGTTCCACATGTAAGCGACCTAATTTGGAAGCCTAGGTGCTCGGCTAGGGTTTGCAGCGGAGCTCGCTACCGGTTATGGCGGACGGGCGTCGCGGTGCTCGGCGGTGCGGCGGTGTTCTGACCAAATACGGCCGGTAGAGTTCAAAAAGAGGATGTAGAGGAGTTTAGGAGCTCACCATGAGTCCCATGCGCATGCTGGTTGGAGCGGAGATGGCTCGGAGCGGCTAGGTTGACGATGAGGGCGGACACGACGGTGCACACCGGTGGCAAAGTCTCTGTTCCGGTGAACTCGAAGCACTAAAAGCAAAACTGACGAGTGTATGGGCATGACAGGGTCTTGCAGCGATTAGAACAAGTGCTTAAACGAGACGTAGCTCACCGAATAGAGCCAGCCACAGTGAATACCGCAGCGGCGGCAGGCTTTGCCGGACTCCGAGAAGAAGACCGGCAACTGGGTCCTTCCCAGTGATCTACGGGCGACACTAGCGGATTGGGAAGAAGCGCAAGCATGTGACTAGGACGTTGGCAAAAGGGATTGGACGACAAAGGTTCGTCGGCCACGAATTTTTCCGGCTACCGGAGGCCAACGAGGACAATGGAGGGAAGGAAAAAGGTGGTGAGGATGGCGACTGACCGGGCCTTAAATAGGACAGCGGCAAGCACAGGACGCGGCCGCCCCCCCCCCCCCGCGAGCTTGACCCCGACGGCGACAGGTCCTGGCCGGTCCACGGGCGGCGTCGGCGTCCGGCGCGCGCACGCGCGCCTGCACGCGTGGTGGAGGGGGGCCCGCGTACTGTAGCAGTACCAAGCCCTACTCAGAGTTTTCTTTAATCAAATTACTTTCAAATTTGTGTAGAAACTTGGAAAATGTCCTTAATAAGAATTGTAGTACATTTGAATCTGAACAACTTTGGTTTTTGTACCTCATTTAAATTTTGAATGGATTTTGGAATATGAAAAAGGGGGCAAAAGGGGATTTTGAAATTCAATTCTAATCCAGTCAAATTCTCAATATTTCTCTCAATAAGTTGAAAATATCCAAAAATAAAAGATATTCTACTTAACGAGTCCTACAACTTTTATTAAAAGAGTTTTGTCAGAATCGTGATAATTGTTGAAATGGCATTTTAAATTTGAATCCTTAAACACCAATTTGAGTTTTATTTAAAATTTAACTCAATAACTTGAAAATCTCCAAATGCAAAAGTTGTTCAATTTGAAAAGCTTTTCAACTTTCATTAAAGGTGTTTGGTCAAATTCTTCATAGTTTTTGAATTTGCATTTTCAAACATAGGGTAGAGTTTTATTTGAAATTTTATTTAATAACTTCGAAATTACCCAAAATAGAATTTGCTCAACTTTTAAAGATGTACAACTTTCATTTAAGGCCCAACATCTAATTCCTTTTAGTTTTTGAATTAGGGTTTTGGGTCCGATTCTAGGGTTTATAAATGAATTTCTTTTTAATTTCCGATTGGATTCAGACAAATATGCTCAGACATACTCATTCATGTAATAAGTCACTCTAAATCACTTTTGCACAATCACATGTAGCGCTAAAATTTATTTTGGTGAATGCACTGTACAAATGAGTTTATGCGGGATGATTTGCATGCAGTCGTGATGACATGGCAGGTTTTAGTTACAGTAACACCAGGGGTGTTACATCCTTCCCCCCTTAAATAAATCTCGTCTCAAGATTTTAAAGTACGGCTAAAGCCTTAGGTTAAGTAATGGAAAAGAAAATAGGTCAAGTAAACATTGTTCAAACTTGACTATAAAATAAGTAGGGGTTTACATTTTATAAGACTTGGAAGGGATAAACTATGTTTAAAGAGTAGTAAAGAACTTTAGGAGAGTTTTCTGATAGATGATTTTCCGGCTCTCAAGTGGCTTCTGCTTCTGAATGCTGACCCCATTGTACTTTGTACCATCTTGTTGTGGTCCTTTGAGTAACACGATCTTTTCCAGTCTACGACTCACACTGAATACTAGAAGCGTGTTAGATGTGGTTCAATCCCCTCCTACCAAGTCAATAACTCGATCTGGCACTTGAAGACACTTCTCAAGTGGTGATACATGAAATACATCTTGCGCATTGCTAACTGTTCAGGCAACTTGAGTTGATAAGCTACTAGTCCACACTTCTCTTCCTATCTGTTATAATAAAGATTCTTATTTGACCTAATCAGTTGTCTTTCAACACTAAAAGCTTTTAACTTTTGCTCTTCAAAATAAACCTTTACGAGTAATATCATTTAAGGGTGGTTTCAAAGAGAGTGAGGGTACATTAATTGCGAGCTATACTGGTTCAGGAGCACCGACTATGATACCAGTGCGTACCCTGGAAAGATCTTATGTGGCTGCAGTCCACAGAAGATTCCAAGTTTTGACATAGCACCATAGTCACGGGTCGGGATACCATTATAGGACACAATTAAAGTAACCTCAGTAAAAAAGAGAGAAAGTATATCCATTGTGGCTGTGATGAAAAGTGACCACAGACCTTGATATGAGCATACGCCCTTCCGAATCTCATGTGGTTGTGAGTTATAGGAGATTCCAGGTTGCTACATTGTATCGCAACTGTAGATTATGTTACATCATAGCGAGATGGATTTGTTTCCACATAAAGTGAAAACAAAAGAAATTTTATTAATTGTGAAGCTATAGTATGTCACAACCCTAACCCTCGACACTAGCGCGTGCCTAGTAAAATCTCTGGGTAGCCATGGCACACCAGAGACCCTAGGTTTCGACGCGGCATCGTGGTCATAGGTCATGACACCACTATAGGCACAACCATAATGACTCTGAAATAACATGTTAAATTTTGAGGGAGTGGTACATGTCGGATCAATGCTTGACACATACACTGATGAAAGTCAAGGATTAGTGTTAGATTTTTATACTGAGTCAGTGGGATAGATTTAAGCACATCCCGAAGTTTTCCAAAGAAGTGAGTTCTCAAAGTCGATTTCAAGATATTTATAAATAATCAGGAATTCATAAAACAACAGGGAATCCTCTGCGGATCGCAGATACTGTTGGCGGTCCTTAGCAACATAAATATAACATCATTTTAATACTAAAACAAATAGAGAATAGTGCTTTATCTAACCTTTCCACGAGTTTTGTTGTGCACCTAACTTACAGAGATAGCATGTGAAAATGCATCAAAATATTAAGGAAAACGCACTTCCAGGAAACGCATTCAGAAAAGGCACAAATCAAGAATAAAAGAGAAAAGCACATCAAAGCATCAAACGGGATCCATCCGTAACCGCGGGGGAGGCCCAGGCCCAGGAAGCAACCGACCACCCGAAGGCGGTGGCCAGTTGCCACCTCCTAGGGACCGACCGCCCTCAGGGGCGGCCGCCCCCCAGATGGCACTTCTCGGGCCTAGTTTTCGGCCGCATGCTCAAGGCGGTTTGCTGATGGCGGTTTCACCTCCTACCATACTTAGAACGCCCAAACCGCCTTTGATCAACTATAAATAGATGTGCTTCACCCCCTCCAAAACACACACCAACAATTGGAGCACTACACCTCACATTTCTTACTTGTTCTCTCTAGTTTAGTAGTAACAGTGTAGAGCAAGGCAAAGCTATTAAGGAGAGCTTGTCTCCTTGGAGGAATCAAGAACATCTTGGTATGAATACACATCGGTTCTCCTCTATGAGCAAGCTCTTATCTTATTTATATAGCAATGCATCTGAATTAGAGTATAGTCTTGTCCATATTATGATCATAACATGTAAACTAGTTCATAGTCTATGTGTTATGTTCTTGATATGTTCATCAAAGTTCTTCATCGTTCATCAAATTAGTATGAATAGAGGAAGAACTAAGGATGGGATAATAGTCCGTTGTGCTGTCATGGTTGCATCTAGCCGAGCCTGTCAATCCGTAGGGTTGGGGTCCCGGGGGGCTAGGAGTTGTTTCCAATTACACGGGCGTGGTGCTCGGGTATGCGGGAATCAGTGGATATGTCGGTATCCCACGGGCAGAGGGGTAGGTGGGCAGGTGGTGACAGCCCTGTCCATCGCTAGCATTCCCCCACGTTCGGGTATTGAGTAGGAGTTCGTAAAGTCTCTATCGGCTGGCAGACCAGCTGCGGAGATCTCCCTATCATCCCAGACTTAGTCCTAATCCTAGTCTTATTAATTCGATGTAATTACTATTCGTTGCATAGCTGTATATGACCAATGCCTGCTCTCGTAGTTATTCTTTTTTCTTTATTTTATATTTTTATCCTTGAGGTTGCTCCGATGTGTGTGTCCACTATCTTATAAACATGTTTTAACCCCTGCCTATGCTATGCCTACCTATGCATCCAATAAGTGATCATGTTTATACCAAAAGCTAGATGGAATTCATCGTGCCCTCCTACGGGAAATTATAAATACGACACCCTTGAATACTCAAGGGTTGAAATGATACAATGATAGTTCTGTACGCTTGCAGAGTAATCTTATTCCTTACTGATCTATCGATTGGCGTACCTAAGTACCATTACTTAAGGATTGTAATTCTTGTTGCACCCCATGGCGCCGTGCCACAGTTTTGCATATCGTAAGTAATGACGGTTAGGAAGGCCAATCCGGCACTTCTAACTGCTATTACCAGACTGCATTACCTAGGTCGGTGCCACTAAGGGCCAAGGATTACCTTTCTGAAGTAATGATGGTTGGGAATGTCAACTTATGTTTCTAGTATTATTATTAAGGACGGACCTTTAGTCTATCTTTAGTAGTAATGCTAAGAAACACCAACAAGCATTTCTTACGCCGTCGCTGGGATGGACTTTTATTCTATCTTTTGTAACGACGTTAAGAAATGCCAACAGATACCATTTCCAAGTGATTGGATCTTAGGTACAATTTTCAATTCGGTTCTCATTATTTTATCATATGAGATTAAGATAATTGCAAGGACAAAGAATTTCGGGAATTCGGAGAAATCAGATGTGAATTCTCAAAGTAGATTAGAAGGTAGTTATAAATAGCAAAAGAATTTTAGAAATTCAGGAATAAATATGGATATGAATTTTGTAAAAGAGATTTGAAAGATATTGAAAGCACATAAATTGCAGGCTAGGATCATGACCATTAACCCTGATAACAGCGAGCGTCCAGCAGTAACTTTCTATGGTCGCGCTCCATAAACTCCAGTTTTTTACGCTGCATCATAGTCATAGATCATGATATCCCATAGACTACAATTACAATAGCTTTCAACCAACACCTGTTGGTTGTAAATTTCAAGGAGATAGCATGTGTCGTGAAAGGAGAAGATTGAGACTGACACATAAGTAGATTTAGACAGTCAAAGATTTGTCAAGTTTTTGTACTGAGTTGAGTGCATCCAGAAGTTTCCCAAGGACTGGAAACTTTTGGAGCAAAGATTAACGAGGATTGGTAAAAAGCTAGTCTATGACAAAATTTACCACCTTTTGAACACACCTATCACTCATAAGCTTAAGTAAAAAAACCTTTTACAAACGATAAAGGATTGTACAAGGTTTTCCTAACAGTTAACATTGACTACCAGCTTAGGGCGACTTGCTTCAACTTATTAAACTACCCTTACACCAGTTTCCTACTGATCCAAGGTTTGTCATATTACAAAAGACACTTAACCCTAAGTTAGACCTAATTGGCATGGGATCTAAGAAACTAGTCATCTTCATTAGCTAATCAACCTGGCCACTCACCACTTCTGACTCTGAGTCACTCGCTACTTCCTCTAATTCTTCATCGCCATTATCTGCTGATGCAGATTCTTCTTGATTGTCAGCTGCTGCAATACCTATATCTGGAATTGGATCATTCATGGCGTGGAGCATCTGCACTTCTTGTTGTAGTTCGGCGATTTGTT
Organism: Eremochloa ophiuroides; assembly: GCA_038502445.1. NCBI lineage: Eukaryota > Viridiplantae > Streptophyta > Magnoliopsida > Poales > Poaceae > Eremochloa > Eremochloa ophiuroides. The sequence continues at coordinate 25,141,732 of JAHLJS010000008.1, forward strand.
GATGGGTTGCCTGGAGTTGTTGCTGATATGTATTATGCAGGCCCCAAAACATCGCATCTTGATGCTGCAAGTACCCAACAATCTCACTTAGACCTCTTCTCGCCATCACAGCATAGGAATGACCTTTCTCACGCTGCTGGACGAAAAGTCCTGTCTAAAGGTGAAGGCTATCCACCAGACTCTCTAGTTCTTCTATACGGTGCTGATCCATTTGTCGCTGTGCCTCGAGCGCTTCTATCTGGACATCCAGGTCGATCTTCTGTATAGTACTGGTCTGAGCAGCCTCTTGCCACTTTAGGGCCTTCTTATTTGCCTTCTTCTTCTTTAATTCTATACTCTTGAGTGCTTCATAACATTCAGAGTAGAGTTCCTGCCATTCCTCGTGTCCTTGCTCATGGGTTATATGCAAGTTAAGGATGGCTAGCATGGCTCGAGTAGTGGCGACCAAAACGGAATCTTGTTTATCAGAACTTTCTTCCAGTTGCTTGGCTTGTTGTTGAAGACGGTCCCAGTTCCCTGGTGCCTCTGGCGGAAACATTCTCAGAGAAGAGACTCTGACCTCTTTCGGACACCTATAGCAGATCTTTTTAGGACTTCCAATGCTGTTGCATGAGCTCCTTCCCAGGGACTCATACCTTCAGCCTGTGCTTCTCAAGATGGCCAAAACAGAGCAGTGGTACAAGCTGAGATCTGGAGGGGCACTTCGTACCACGGCAGACCAAGGAGAGTAGTACGGGACCAACAATATTTGGGTGGTTGTGAGTAGCCTACTTCCTGTAGTAATTGCCACAACACTATAGGGGTTCCGAACACAGCCAGGCATTCCTCGATTCTAGTGGCAGGGTCCTGCGGATCCATCTATTGAGAAGAAGGGTAAGAATTTATTTTTAACAAAAATATATTTTGAAATAGGTTTTATTTTAGAAAGTAGAGATATAATTCATAACGGGGGTATTATTAATAGTTGTAATGTTATGATGCATGAGCGCTCCAACGCAAATCAGAATACTCTGATATATACGTATTATACCGATTAAAATAATTACTAGAGTTACACACACTCAATGTTTTTAAACATAGGGCATACTTAAAGTGCTAATCCACTACTAAGCTCGAAACCTGACTATAGATCTTATAGAAATACTTAAGGAAAGATCCTATAGAATGAATGAGAAAAGTTCAGAAGCAACTCGGACCAAACCACCCCATTAATTTTATTCGATCCAAATCTTTTTGAAGTTTTGTAAAGTAATACTGCAAGTACTTTACAATAAAATGCTCTGATACCAATCTATGATAGAACCGCCTAGATCATAGGGCCCACGTGCACAGTCATCGTCCCTAAGGACCTCCGATCAGTCTGCATGAGTTCCCCGCAACCTTGGTGGCCTGCCGGGTTTCCTCGGAAACCCTGATTTCCCTGAGGATCTCATTGTAAGCCTTGCAATATTATAACAGTTTACACCAATAATATGAATCAAAGTAGAGAGTACGGAAGTATTACATAATCATAAGTTTACAAATATAAATTACATTATTCCGAACCAGAGTTTCGTAGTGGAGTAGCAGTATACAACTAGACATCCTGCCCAAGGGTTATATCATATACGCATCTTCATACATGCGCGATCCGTCAACTGACACGGTCCCACGTAGAACTGTATACTCAGCTCGCCTGCAACAGGGGTTAACAAACCCTGACTATGGGGTACTCTGCAAGACTTACCGGCTAAAGAAAATGGGGAGAAGACTCAGGAATGTAGGCTGAGGGGAGTCAAGGTAAGGCTTTAGTAAGAGTTAAAGTATTTTTGCGGAAAAGCAATACTAATCTTAAATCCTACTTTCAATATTTTAGCTCAATATTATTTTAAATTAATAACCACAGAGCTCAGTTCTTTCACATGTATCCTTTATTTTCAATTACTTCTTCATTCTCAAAAAACATCCTAGTTCTGAACCACTCTTCGATGTAGGTGTGAGGATCAAGTCTCCATAACTGAGGAGCAACGATGATTCGAATCGATTAGTACCCAGCTGGGGATTCCTAACCGCACTGCATATGAAGCACCTAAGCTTGCATAAGCCAACCCCGTCTACCATGGCTTTTCCAAAATCTGAACCGGTCCTGCGCCACCCGAGGGAACAGTACTCCTCTCGTCTCCAGGCACGCCGGCCATGAGGGTAGACGCTACTCTCGCCATCTCTCCACTCTCAGTGCGTGGTTGTCGGTTCAAGTAGTAGAGCCACCGGAGTCAGGGCTTCCCGGAGTATGTGGCTAGTTGCAAAGTCTCGATCACAGCAGACCTTATAGCGAACGGTCCCTAATTTCTTTTTTCGTTAGCGACAATGCATTGGGACTCTAACCCAAGTACACGTGTCCCAATGGTTTTCGAATCCCTTTTCTGTCGGTGACGATGCATTGGGACTCTAACCTAAGTACATGACCACCGAACAGAAAATCCCTTCCTGTCGGTGATAATGCGCTGGCCAAGGTAAACTAACGCCGAACGGGAATATTACCAATTCTCTTTTCCATGAATTAATCAATAATATATTACAATAGCTCAAAAATAGCATTTTGTGCAAAGCTAGATTATTCAAGCGGGGCTAACCATTTTTCAAACATTTTATTTTAAAAGGGTTTCAAGGATAGTATTTCTATGGTCAAGGAAGGTAATGCATCAAATTAGGTGACAATCAACTCCTATCAACCTAATACAATAATTTAACTCAAGGTGATAAAATTTATAAATCACAAGGAAATGGTTGAATGCACCGGAGCTTGCCTGTTGCTTGGAGCAGATAGTACCCTGAAGTCAATCACCGAGAATATCCACGTCCACCGAGTGAAGACCTTACTTGGGACTTGCCTCAGATAATAAATTATCGTGCGTTCATTACACGAAATAGTAATAATGCAGTGCTTAACATGACGATATGTATGCCATGATACATGAGATGCACTAAATTGTGAATTACTTAGAAAGTAAACTTCATTTAGAAAGTCGAGTACAACTTTCCTTCACGATAAACTTGCAAGTCAACACAACTATCCTGTTGTTTTATTGACTATTTTAACAGTAGTTGAAAGCCCAAGTAACCTATTCATAGTTCAACTAACGAATTATTATACTCAACTAATGATGAGATTAATACTAATCCAGTCCATGGATCATCTCAGGTTAGTGATCCAGGGTCTTCAGATAATCCAAAAATCACACACAAACCCTAAACTAATAATTACTTAATATTATTTTTAACAATTAATTATTAAGAGCAGATTACAATATAATTAGATGTTGTCCAAATGAGCTACAAATTTTTGTGGAGGTAGCTCACTGCCAATAACATGTACTACAAAAATTTTAGGATTTTTAAGTTAATAGTTGGGCCTACAAAATTTTTAGAAATTTCAGTTTCCACTTAAAAGGCACATTTTTATAGTATACATAAAGTGCTCTAAATCTTTATTACATATTTTTCCCATGCTAAGCATATTTCAGAGAAGTAACAAAAATATTTTTATGATTTAATGAGCTCTACAGAAATTACCACAAAATAACGAAATCTTAGCACTATTTATTTTCTTCAGAAATGGAAAATCGACTTCTCTTACTGTCTAGCGTTACTGGGCCGACCCACTTGCTTCCCAGCGTGGCCCAGCCCGATCAACCAGGTCTTGGCCAGCCAGGGCTAGCCTCGACCTGGCCCAATGGGGCCCAGCTAAGCCCAACCGGCCTCTACTTCTTTTTCCCTTCTCCCCTCGGCACACGCGGCAACCGACCGCACGCGGCACTGTCCGCGCGCCGCGCGGTGGTGAAGGCGCCTAGCTCGCCGGCAGTGGGAAGGCCATCTACACAAGTTCCACACGTAAGCGACCTAATTTGGAAGCCTAGGTGCTCGGCTAGGGTTTGCAGCGGAGCACGCTACCGGTTATGGCGGACGGGCGTCGCGGTGCTCGGCGGTGCGGCGGTGTTCCGACCAACTACGGTCAGTAGAGTTCAAAAAGAGGACGTAGAGGAGTTTAAGAGCTCACCATGAGCCCCATGCGCATGCTGGTTGGAGCGGAGATGACTCAGAGCGGCTCGGTTGACGATGAGGGCGGACTCGATGGTGCACACCGGTGGCAAAGTCTCTGTTCCGGCGAACTCGAAGCACTAAAAGCAAAACCGACGAGTGTATGGGCATGACAGGGTCTTGCAGCGATTAGAACAAGTGCTTAAACGAGACGTAGCTCACCGAATAGAGCCGGCCACGGTGAATACCACAGCGGCGGCAGGCTTTGCCGGACTCCGAGAAGAAGACCGGCAACTGGGTCCTTCCCAGTGATCTACGGGCGACACTAGCGGATTGGGAAGAAGCGCAAGCATGTGACTAGGACATTGGCAAAAGGGATTGGACGACAAAGGTTCGTCGGTTGCGAATTTTTCCGGCTACCGAAGGCTTGCCAACAACGACAATGGAGGGAAGGAAAAAGGTGGTAAGGATGGTGACTGACCGGGCCTTAAATAGGACAGCGGCAAGCACAAGACGCGGCCGGGGCCCCCCCGCGAGCTCGACCCCGACGGCAACAGGTCCTGGCCGGTCCCCGGGTGGCGTCGGCATCCGACGCGCGCACGCGCGCCTGCACGCGTGGTAGAGGGGGCGTCGGGTACTGTAGCAGTACCAAGCCCTACTCAGAGTTTTTTTCAATCAAATTACTTTCAATTTTGTGTAGAAACTTGGAAAATGTCCTTAATAATAAATGTAGTACATTTGAATCTGAACAACTTTGGTTTTTGTACCTCATTTAAATTTTGAATGGATTTTGAAATGTGAAAAAGGGGGTAAAAGGGGATTTTGAAATTCAATTCTAATCCAGTCAAATTCTCAAGATTTCTCTCAATAAGTTGAAAATATCCAAAAATAAAAGTTGTTCTACTTGACAAGCCCTACCACTTTTATTAAAGGAGTTTTGTTAGAATCATGATCATTGTTGAAATGGCATTTTAAATTTGAATCCTTAAACACTAATTTGAGTTTATTTAAAATTTAACTCAATAACATGAAAATCTCCAAATGCAAAAGTTGTTCAATTTAAAAAGCTTTACAACTTTTATTAAAGGTGTTTGGTCAAATTCTTCATAGTTTTTGAATTTACGTTTTCAAACATAGGGTAGAGTTTTATTTGAAATTTTATTTAATAACTTCAAAATTACCCAAAATAGAATTTGCTCAACTTTTAAAGATGTACAACTTTCATTTAAGGCTCAATATCTAATTCCTTTTAGTTTTTGAATTAGGGTTTTGGGTCCGATTCTAGGGTTTATAAATGAATTTCTTTTTAATTTCCGATTGGATTCAGACAAATATGCTCAAACATACTCATTCATGTAATAAGTCACTCTAAATCACTTTTGCACAATCACATGTAGCACTAAAATTTATTTTGGTGAATGCACAGTACAAATGAGTTTATGCGGGATGATTTGCATGCAATCATGATGATATGGCAAGTTTTAGTTACAGTAACACCAGGGGTGTTACATGGAGCACTAGCCATTCCTATATCCCATGATGAGGACAAGCGAGAATGTAGTCTTGAAGCCCTTCCCATGCTTCTGGGATGGTTTCATCATGATTCTGCTGGAAATTTGAGATTCTTCCCTTGAGAATTTTAGTCTTTGATAGCGGGAAGAATTTGGCGAGGAACACGGCGAGGCATTTGTCCCATGTGTTGACAGTAGTTCTATCTTTGTAAAACCACCATTTTGCTTTCCTCGTAAGGGAAAAAGGAAACAAACGGAGCCTGATGTGTTGATCTTTTGTCCAACGGGTACATTGGCGATGGCAGGGACAGAAAATTCATGAAGAGTCCTCTGGGTGGCCTTGGCTTCTTTTGGTAGTGGCACTGCTACCGGGATCCAAGCGCAGCTACATGCCAGTCTACCCCAAAATCATCTCCGCCGCCGCTAATGGGTTCACAGCGGAGGAGCTCGAGTCGATGCTGTTCCTGTCGCCTGGGGTTGCTTCAGCTCTGGGCGGCGGCCGTAGCTATCTAAATGTCGTGCCTACCACTGTGGTTCTGCTCGCCCCGACCAACCGCGCGTCGCCACCAAGGTATGCATGCGTCGTGCCGCCCTCGGTGGGGCAGCGATTTGGAGGTGCTCTCGGACATCGTGCTGGGATACATCAACCGCATGCTCACGGCCAAGGACATCGACGACAAGTTCGAGCACTAGCCAGAGCACCTCAACCTGCTCGACGCCGAGAAGCCGTTCCCCGAGATCCTCGCCGAGCTGCCCTCGAGCTCATGGCAAGATACAATTAAAAGCAAAATACATGCATTTGAGATGACAAATACAATTAAAAGCACATAATGTCATTGAAAACAAAGTATCAACGTTTCGAATGTCGTTTTAGCAAATACGACGTTAGGAATCCTATAATAGCAAAGCCACATGTTTGGATAGCAATTTTCTCCTCAAATGCGGGTTGCCCCGTCCCGATAATCAAGTGAATGGGGACGTTTTTCATCCATGACGTCTCTCTCCGGCTCTCTACTTCCTTCATGACGAGCAGCTGAGCTGGGCGAGTGTGGCTAGGCCACGGACAGAGGAGTTTGGTCGTGCTGGCAGGCGGCTCTGTGGCAATGCGGGCAAGGTCCTACGGTGGCATATAGGCGAGCAGATCCAAGACACACTCCATGGGTGGCGCGAGCGAGGAGCTCTATGATGGTGGTGGCGCGGACAAGGGAGGTGGTGTTGCGAGGTGCTCCACAACAGTGGCGGTTGAAGAGATCCATAGAACCACGACCACAGACAAAGAACTCGCTAGATGGTCGCAGGTGAGGACGAACTAGGGCTCTCTATGCGTTTTTTTGAAACACCACCCTCTTTCTTGATTGAGTTGGTCACACGAGATACAAAACGCCCTCGGATAGATCAAGCAGCTAGACATGTCTGCCTTTTACAAAAGAGATCATTTTCTTAACTACATTGTGAGCATCAACATTTGAGCTCCCTACTCTCATGAGCAAAATCAACATAATTATAATGAAATCATGAGCACTGGCTCTAACCCCTTACACAACTTGGCCCTCTTTTTCAATACTCCTAATGACAACCAAAATGACTGCAAATATAGATAAGAGGCCATCACTATCCTTCCCTGCATGCAATTGCCTCAGCTATTTCAGCATCAGTAATACCTTCTAGTACCACATCTGAAGCTCCCAAGAATATTCCTACATGATCACGAGCAACAGCTACAACAGACGCTCTACTCATGTTATTGAAGATTGTTGCATCATCATTAATTTTCATACAACCCGCTGAAGGTGCAAGCCACTTGAGTCTCCTAGTATAGATCGTCCTCTTCACCAACCAATGAGGTTTAGATGCTAGTAAATCATTCTCATATATATTCTTTATTCTTGCGTACCAAATAGCCCACATCGTCACCACCACGCAAATTAAACAAGATCACCATGAGACACTGATTTCATCAATGTAGCAACCCATGCCCTAGCGTCTTCCTTCTGCATCTCACTCAGACGTTCAACAATTTCTTTACGCTCTAGCTCCCGCAGACACCATGCCATATTGCACTTAAGCAAAGAGTATCGCCAACAGTCCAGAGCACAACACAAGGCACATGTATTTTCTACCATGTTCCGGCGCTGAAGCACGTCCGCTGGTGGCAACGAGTGTCAAGCCAGACCCCAGAGAAAGACTCTTATCTTTGAAGAAACATGGACTTGCCACAACAAAGACTACTCTTGTCTCCAGCGTTGTCTAATGCACGTCTTGTGATTAACATTTTATATGCCAAGCCCAAAAATCGGGTTATCGTTGATTACACAGAGGTATAGACATTATAGCCTCCCTATCAGCTTGTGGAACAAACTCATGAAGCTTTGTTATAGCCTCCGTACGTGCATTGAGGAAGATTGATTGATGAAAAGAAATAGATGAAAAAATCCCAGTATGCACATACATGTATGTGGGCGGTGGGCCAATAGATAAATGAGCCAACACATGATTGCTTTTAACGGCAGAAGAAACGTCATCCATCTGTCTATTCAAATTCTTCTAACCAAACAGAAAACAAGAAATGTTTTATTCTCATTCTATCCCTCTTAACCAAACAGAGAACATGGACCGTCTTATTACAAAAAACTGGACTATCCATCCTATCCTACCATGTCTCTAAACCAAACACACTGTTACTCTCTTTTCTATACGAGACAAAGTGCAACTTGTGTGCGATAAATGGAATGGAAGTAAATGTTATCAAGGCCTATTTCCCTTGTCAAGGCCTAGCCAGAGAATAGGTGAAGGAGAGTGTGGCAAGTTGAAGGCACAAACAAGAATATGTTTGAATTCTTTTGGAAGAGTTATGAATGAATGATATGATTAGTTTGCATCTTCTAGTTTAATGACTCATGGTTTATAGGTTTGGGACTAAAACTGATCCGCCAACCCATTGGATAAAACTTTTTACCTATTGGCAAACCCATAGGTAGAGATCCATGTCCTTAGACTAGCCACAACGTATGTTTTCTCTGATGCTGAATGAGCAAAGAGAGCACTGGAGCATCGGTGCTGACCGTTGTGCCTATCGATGCCGAGTCCAAAATTTCTTAAGTCGAGGCATGTTCCTTCCTCGGTGTCTGGAAGAGTAAAAAATAATTTCGTAACTGACTATTAGTCATGAACATGTCTGATGGTTGGGGTCCACACGAGAGAAGCATCGGTGCCGACACTGTAAAGTATATCTCTGTTCTGGCATCGTCCAAGTCCAAATTCAGATTTTTTTTTTCAGCACCCCTAACATTGTGGGTAGTCTTACCCTAATAGGTAAAAGCCCATCGGATTTTTTTGATATCGGTCGCCATCTCAGCACATTCTCGGCTTCATCTAAATTCCGAGCTGGAGCCACCTTTGTTACAACTTTACAAGACGACACGAGATTTTCGGGCCCAGTTCAAAGTCGACCGTTGGGTCCGCCCCGAAATCAAATCAAATCGCCCACGAATTCTCCGTTCCACTTCCGCTTTCGACCGTTGTGCATAATCTAATCTCCCTCCACAAAACCCCCAAACGCTCCTCCTCCCGCAGTCCCGCTCACACCGCCGCTTTCCTCTCCACCCCATCGCCCAGGTAACGCACCAGCGAGCGGCGTGGAGAAGCAGCAGCCATCCCGTCGAGGACGCACGCCGCGAGATGGTGTCCAGGACGCCCACGAAGCCGCCGCCGTCGCCGAAGCTCGGTGCCGGCAGCGTGACCCCATCGAAGCCGTCGCCGACGCTGGTGGCGCGCCGCGGCCGTGGTCTCCGGCGCCGTCTTTCCCCCGCCGCCACCACCACCAAGCGCCGCGGGAGCCCGCTCAAGTCGCTCGCATCTGCGCCCGCCGCCGTCGCCGCCTCCTTCGACCGCTCCATCCGCACCTGCCGCCGCCGCCTCCTCAAGCTCTTCGCCCGCCTCGCCGTCCTCGGCAGCCCGCGCAAGCGCCGCGCTGCCACCGCGGGGTTCCAGCGCCTCCGCTCCTCCTCCTCCTTACATCCCCCTCCTCCGCCTTCCCAGAGCCCCGCGCAGTCCGCGGCGCTCCCGCCGCCGCCGTCACTGGGGAGGCGGACGCTGTTCCTGGACCTCGACGAGACGCTCATCCACTCCCAGACGGACCCACCGCCGTCGCGGTTCGACTTCACCGTGCGCCCCGTCATCGGTGGCCACGCGGTCACCTTCTACGTCGTCAAGCGCCCGGGCGTGGAGGCGTTCCTCCGCGCGGCGGCGGAGATCTTCGAGGTCGTCGTCTTCACCGCCGGGCTGCAGGAGTACGCCTCCCTCGTGCTCGACCGCCTGGATCCTGGCGGCGAGGTGTTCGCGCACCGCCTCTACCGCGGCGCCTGCCGCGACGCCGGTGACGGGAGGCTCGTCAAGGATCTGGCCGCCACCGGCCGGGCGCTGGACCGCGCTGTCATCGTCGACGACAATCCCAATGCGTACGCCCTGCAGCCCGAGAACGCCGTCCCGGTGGCGCCGTTCGTGGATGATGACAACGATCAGGAACTGCAGAGGGTGATGGCGTTCTTGGACGTCGCCGCGGGGTACGAAGACACCCGGGATGCCATCAGATGCTACAAGGATCTCGTCACGGCAAGCTGAGCCGCTGTCCTGCTACAGAGGAGAAGGTGCCACTTGTCCCTGTCCCTTCTTGAAGCAGTTTCAGGTTTAAAGTTAGCACATTTTCACAGATTTATCTAATGTTTAGTTGGAAAGAGAGAGATTGCAGCAGAACAGATAAATCTGAAATCAAATTGAATTGTTACATCATAATGTTAAAGCTTTGACTTTTCAGGATCTTCCTGAATTTCAATGCAAGCATTATGATGTAGCTGAAATCAAATTGAATTGTTACAGTAGAATGTTCAAATCACCGGATTACAAGACTTATTTTCGTTTTGGATATATAATAATCAATTACTTGTACTGCATTCTAAAACAGTTTTAGGGAGTCAGATTAAACGTTAATATGAGAAACATGAGATGGTGATGAGCATCCAAGTTTCAGAATCTTCCTGAATTTATTTTTGAAACAAAATCTTACTGAATTTATCTATGCTGCTGAAATCACATTGAAATTGTAGTATGTGCAGATGCTTTAAACTATGGCATTATAAGAATTTTGTCCATTTGGTGTCCATTATGGGAACAGACATTTTTGGAACGAGGATTACAGGAGAAGAGAAAATGAGATGGTATGACATTCAGGAATTTTTTGTCACTGGGACCAAACGTGTCGCTGAAATCAATATGTGTAATTTCTCAAACTCGCCCCGATACAATATGCACTGATGAATAATGTATTGCAAAGTGTGTACTAGCCTCTAGCAATCTTCTATAGTGCCCTGCTTCAAGAAAACTTCTCTTCTATTAGAGCTCAAAATCCTTTAATGGAGAAGCCGTGAGGAAGAAGAGGGACTAACACTGTTATATATAGGCCAGAATTAACGAAGGCGGACACCATAAAGGAACCCTCAATAATCGATTAACCGAGGCGGTTGCGTTACAACAACCGTCTCCATTAATCGATTAAGGCAGGCAACATAATGCAATCACCTCTGTTAATACTTTATTTATCGAGGCGTTTGCATTACGATGACCGTCTCGGTTAATAAATATGAATCGAGGTGATTCTTTTATAGCGTCTGCCTCCGTTAACAATTAACCACGGTGGGCAAAGAGGTGGGCTCGCCTACCTCTGAAGATGTTTTGCCACCGTCTTGTATAATAAAAATTATAGCGAATGATGTCACAATAGATCTCATCTTACTCATTGAATTAATAAATTCTGACTCTATCATCGCACTTTTTATTTTATGATTAGCCCGTGTGACCTATTGATCATGCTTTCATGGGTCGAATCAACTATATTGTCGAATTGATGAGTCAGCCCATTCCCATCCCAAGTCACAACCCATCGAGGCCAATCCATGAGACATGTGACACCGGGTCACCGGCTTTAGTGGTGGTAGCACACGTGGATGTGAGCCTGATGCAACTCCAATAAATTGATGACTATATGGACTTTCTAGTGGCACATCCCGACTTTCATAGAAAGAAACAAATATCCCAATAAGCCAGGCTTTCATCATCTGAAATGCTCTAGAAAAGAAAGCAAGAAGAAGAATCATCATCTGAAAGTAAATAATGAGAGCACTGGGCTAAACTATATTTGGCACTTCGGCAGCATTCCGCGCACTCCAAACCGGCCCTTTCTTCATTCATTATTGTTGAGATCATATAAACAATAGATGCGGTTCAGCACAAGCTAGGCTCACTCTGAAAGTTGTCAGAGACTTTCGTTAGATAATAATACTACTACACGTCAACACAAAAACCAAAAGGACAAAACGATGCGCCTTTTTCACTTCCTCGTGAAGCTACGAGCGCCTGATTGCCGTGACAATCCTGCTCAAGCGTACACGGAACAGCGTCGATTCGTCCGAACTATTATACTTTGACAAGTCAATTTGTTGGGGAGGTGATGACCTTATCGAAAAAGTCGTCGATAGGGAGGACCAGTCATACAAACAATGACTTTTAGTTACTTCAGAAGCATTGTTTTAATCGGCAAAACTGCAAAAGAAAACGTCGTGTTTATGGTATTTTCAAGGTCGAATATCGGCGCTAGGTGTTCGATTCTTAAAAAAGGTCTACTAGGTTATTTTCATACCAATGAACAGCATGTATTTCACTGAAATTTCATCAAACAGACAATTCAGAATAAAATCAGACTACTAGAACTAGTCCATATTGATACTTCTAATGTCAATAAAAAATTGATGGAAATAAAAGCCCATTTCAAACTTCAATAATTTTTTATACATACGAAGATAGGCGTTGCTGCGAAAATCGTTCACACACCGGTTAGGGCTAGATCGTCTGGACTGCCCCAAATTGAAGAACACAATGAGAATATCACACTTACATGGTGAAGTACGGAGAGGTTCACGAATAAACCATCAAAGGGTAACCAATCATGCTTGCATGACGAAAACGGCTAGTTTCCAGGTAAACTAGCAAAGAAACTATAAAACTCACACCTGGGAGCTACCCCGTGGGGCAACAATATCATCGGGTTGCCCTAGGTTGGCCATCTAGCCTAAGGCATCAACCTTGGTCGTTAGATTAAGCGACAAAGAGAAACATGAGGTTAGAAGCGGGCAAAAAGAAGAAGAGTAGATGTAAAAAAGACCGATTGAATGTTGGATCATCTCAAACGTTCATAATCCTATCGTTTACATAGACTAATCTCTGAATTTTTGCACGCCAAAAATATATCTAAAATCAAATTTGAAACTAATCGGTTAGGAAAAGGGTAGGAAAATAGGTATGGTCGGGTCCAAGTTTGCCTGGCTAGTTTTCACGGGGCCAAATAGCCTCATGGTAGTGAAACCGACCTGACTAATTGGCAAACCAGCTTGGCCAGTTCTATCATGGGCCTAGAGAAGAAAATCTTTCAAAAATCATATTTATTTCATCCAGGCTCCAAATGTGACAGTCCATATATTGATGAACTTGACGAGAGGAGCACAATGGTACAATACATTCTTCCATTTTAGAAAAATAGAAAATCCGGTGTGGCCAGTTTTGGGAACCGGTCAAGCTGGTTTCCGCTGGGTCAGCCCCACAAAAAGTGTTCTTAGTATGGGCTCCAAATTAGATGATCCAAATATATTTTGTCTATCTTGACGACAGAAATATAATGGTTCTCCCTCCGTATCAAATTGTAAGTCATTCCAAGAATCTTGGAGAGTCAAAGCATCTCAAGTTTGATCAAGGTTACAGAAGAAATTATAAAGATTTGTAACATTAATTAAGTATACTATGAAAATATAGTTAACAAAGAATCCAATGGTACTTTGTTGACATCCTGAATGTTACTATCTTATCGTATAAATTTGGTCAAAGTTGATATGCTTTGACTTTCCAAGATTCTTGGAATGACTTACAATTTGAGATGGAGGGAGTAGAGTCCATTATACACTTTGGCTACTTTTGGTTGTCAATATTCTCTCTGTTTTCATGTGGGGTTTATACGAACATGAAAACATAAAAACACCAAATAGCAATGATGTCAACCTCACATTGACCATATTGCTCTAAGGGTGATATGAGTATATTGGTCGTTACTTGGGCATCACATGGGCTTTGCTTGATAGACCATCACCTTGCAATGTCTTTTCCAAAGCAATTCACAGCAACATCCAACACAAAGCAATAACCCTTTGATGACATGAATGCCTCCATAGCAAATTCAACCTTTGCTTGATCAAAATCCAAGCACTTAAGAAGCAAGCCTTGCTCTCATATGCAAGAATCTAAATATGTTGTGTTGGACACTAATGAACATCGACACTTGGATCAAAGATACTTTATTATGGGAGTCTTCTAATCATTCAAATTGTCCCCGAGCTCACCGAAGAAAACTTCGAGAAGATTTGAAGCAACCTATGGAAAACTGGCCTAGTTGGCCTTCACAAACGGCCTAGTCAGTTCATCCTGCACACCCGCAGCCATAACAGTAGAAAAGCCTTCGCCAGATTCAAAAACCAACCTGACCAATTTTGGCTAACCAGCACCAGCTGAATATTTTTGTACCGGCTTTTCCTTGATTTGAAAATTATGCCCACTAATGTCATAGCCTCATGCTCGTTGAGCCAACATGTTAGCCATACTATTTCTATGTCTTAGAATACGCCCAATTCAGAATTTAGAAAAATATACAGTTGTAGGGTCGAGATGATATACTAGAGAGGGGAAGATGAATAGTCCTTTCTAAAATCTAATCGCACCAGCTAACCTAAATAAATGCGGAATTAAATGTATCGGTCTAGGCAAAACTACACCCCTCTACTAGTTTCTCAAACACCTTAAAAGATCCTAAATAAACAACAAAGGTGGTTGGACTAGCTTGAGCACACCTAACCAATTCTAGTTGCAAGGCCACACAAACTTAAGCAACTAGTACTTTAAGCAGCAAGGGAGCTCCTACACAATCTAGTGAGGCAAAAGCACTAAGCCACTTAAGCTCACTAGATATGTTCAATGACAAGGTTATACAAACCAAATCAATGAGCTCAACATGCTTAGCTACACAAGCTAAGTAAGACTACACACTAGCAAAGCTACACAATTTAACTAGTGAGCAAGGGATCTACTTCTATGCTGCACAAGCAAGAATGTGATTAGCAAGCTACACAAGCTAACTAATCACAAGAGCAACTAGACAAGCGTAAGATGAATAATATGAACAAGCTTGTGTATCAAAGACGCAAGCCACTGAGAAGAGTATACAATGTTGACACAGTGATTTTTATTCTGAGATTCACTTGGTTGCCGCCAAGCTACGTCCCCATTATGTCCACCTACACTCCATGGTTCGATGGCTAATTAGTATTTCACTAGCCAAGCCCTACACTAGGACGCCACAAGAATCTTCCCACCGAGTGAGATGTTATCAACACGCTCAACTAGAGTTGCTCATCGTGATCCCTGTGAGGCAAGCACAATACCCCTCACAATCTCTTCTCCGGAACCACGCACAATCT
Source organism: Eremochloa ophiuroides (assembly GCA_038502445.1). NCBI lineage: Eukaryota > Viridiplantae > Streptophyta > Magnoliopsida > Poales > Poaceae > Eremochloa > Eremochloa ophiuroides. The sequence goes on from JAHLJS010000008.1 coordinate 25,156,829, forward strand.
TCTTGCGTGCTTCAATGGAGCCAAAAGCCACCAAGCTGTCTAGGAGGTGGCAACCTCCAAGAGTAACAAGCACCACCGTCTTGCAACATTAACATTTAGTGACACTCAATGCAAGCTCTCAAAGTATCGCACTAGAATCACTCACTACTGATGAATTCGACGATCAATCATGCTCTAGTGAGTTGGAGGGCTTCTAAGCACTCACATATAGAGACACCAAGTCCCTAAGGTGCTAAGCTACCAGCCATGGCTGGCCAAGTGGTGCTTATATAGCCCAACCACCGAACATAGTTGTTACCCCTTCAACCGGCTCTCTACGTGCGTATCTGATGCAGTCCATCTGGTGCAGCGTCTGGTCGCTCCTGACATGCCATGTGTTATTGATAGTTTGAATATAGCCACTTGTGCGCAATAGCTACTTCAATTGCGCCAAACCTCTTTGCACCGGACATGTCAGGTGGTCACACTTGTGACATCCGGTCCAGTTTAGAATTTGGCCTGTTGCGGCCCATGTGCAAGTAATGAGATATTGTGGGGGTTTAGTCCCACCTTGGTTGTTAAAGGTGGGTTAGACCAATATATAAGGCTTCTACAGTCCATCCCACCATCCCCGAGTTAACTCTTTTAAGCAAAATGAGGACGAAAGCTTAAGTGGGATTGTGGTAGGTGTGGTTTGCTCAGCGTGCAGAGTGGATCTGAGCCGTTTGGACTCTGGGGCGTTACAACACTGGACGCACCAGTCCCAACGTTTGGTGAGGCACTAGAGAGCTTCTGAGAGCCTCAGTCAGCGACCGGTTGCGTCCGGTCACTCTGCCGCACTAAGGAACAACTGTCTGACCGGACGAAGAAGAAACAAATCCGGTCCACATCAACCCGAAACAGGAAGAAGATGGAAAAGGTCGGCCACCTCTGGAGTCCCACCAAAGGCGACTGTGTTGCGCCTCGTCAATGCAGATCTGGTGTGGGGGATAGAGAGGAAGCCGTCGGGAAGAAGACTAGACTCGCCTGACACCACACCGCAGCACCATCGCTGGTCTCTCATCGGAGTGGGTGGAGAAGCGATCGAGAAGGAGGAGGGGAGAGCAGTGGTCGATGGGTAGCATATAAAGGCAGCGACTTCAACTGGACGTGGGAGAGTGCATGGAGGTTTCACACTTCCCGCACGAGCCATCACGAGCCCGCCATCGCCACCACAAAATCGCCCCGAATAGCCCGCGAGAAGCCACGCGCAGCCCTGTCCTAGAAAACGAGGGAGGGAGCCAGGTGGAGGGAAGGAAAAAGCAGCTAGATAGCTAGGCCGGGAGAGAGAACAGGTCAACCAAACTCGAGAAGGTGCAGCCCGAGAGCACAGGCCACCATAAAGGCCTGATTCCAAACACGCTCCAAGAGTTAAAAGAAAAAACACCCCGAGTCCATGAATGACTTCTTCGTTTCTAGTGTGTGTGTGTCTATATATATATGTATATATATATATATATATATATATATATGAAGATATATATATATATATATATATATATATATATATACATAGATATATACATATATATATATATACATATATATATATATACATATATATATTTATATATATATATATAATATATATAATATATATTATATTGGTAAAGGACACTGTACAAAATCTCAACGATTCTACAAGATATGATGTAAAAAGTGAAATTTCACAGAGATACTAAAGACGTCAGACGATAGCATCACATGACGAATTGGAGCTCGTGGTCAGCCGCTACATGCCTGTTGATCACACGAGAGCTACTCATCAACAACTCCCAAATAAGGGAGTTTGCGTTCACATTATTGCCCATTATTTAAAACTCTTTTGTTTTCTATGCATTGTTGAAGAATTCCTGGGGACACATGACACATGCATACAAGTAGACTAGTTGATCAGTGTCGACGTAGGCAATCAGGATAAATATATCTGTTTAGGACATGCGCACACGGCGCATCTCGCCATCTAGCTGGAGCTGGACCCCATATAAATAGTGCTTTAGACCAAGCTGCTTAATTCCCGCATCATCGTCATATCTTCTTCCTCCTCCTAGCAACACGGAGCGGTTAGCTGCTGCTGCTACAGTCAGAGATGGCAGGAGCAGAGCTTGCAAACGGCGTGCACGAGGGCTCCCTGGCTTTGGAGGAAGGCAGAGGAGGAGACGAAGCAAGGTGTGAGAGCCCGGAGCAGGACGGAGCCGGTCGCCGCCCCATGTTTTCCGTGCCGTTCGTGCAGAAGGTATGCTTCTTGATATGGTTGCTTCACTTTCTTGCAATTCGAACACTGTTACAGTCTTACAGAGCAACAGGCAGAGGAAAGAACAAGATGAAAATCGAGAACTGCTCTATGAACAAGATGAATTGTGCTCTAGAAATGGACAAATTCAGAACAATACTGTAATATAACCGGCGGATAATATAAAGAAGGGAAAAAAATCGAGTCCAAACAATTCTTGTGCATGTGTTGTTACTACATGCTTCACAACATCTTTGTCTTGTTGGTGATGCATGCAATTGCAAACAAAGAATCAGCTGTCGGCAAGCAACTAGGTGAAGCAACCCATGTGATGTGATGAAGGCGACGTGTGATTCTGAATTTCTGATGCATGATGATCGATCAGTGCCGCGTGTTTGGCTGCATGCTTCTTGCAGATCCTGGCGGAGATCTTCGGGACCTACTTCCTCATCTTCGCCGGGTGCGCGGCGGTGGCGGTGAACCTGCGGACGGGCGGCACGGTGACGTTCCCGGGGATCTGCATCGTGTGGGGGCTGGCCGTGATGGTGATGGTGTACTCCGTGGGCCACATCTCCGGCGCGCACCTCAACCCGGCCGTCTCCGTCGCCTTCGCCACCTGCGGCCAGTTCCCCTGGCGGCAGGTGCCGGCGTACGCGGCGGCGCAGCTCCTGGGGGCGTCGGCGGCGAGCCTGACGCTGCGGCTGCTGTTCGGCAACGCGCGGGAGCACTTCTTCGGCACGGTGCCGGCCGGCTCCGACGTGCAGTCGCTCGTCATCGAGTTCATCATCTCCTTCAACCTCATGTTCGTCGTCTCCGGCGTCGCCACGGACAACAGAGCCGTAAGCGCCAAACCATTTATGATTTATTCACACACCACCTCATCAAACTTTGACCATTTTCGTCATAAATATGCTCGGTTGCTCCGTCACGGGTCTGTCCGGCTACTACTTGTTCAGCTATCAGCTTCACCTTCAATCGTAACCTTCAACCACTACTTGTAGTACCGGGATATGGGTCCTTCGTAGTACCTCTCTGGTCTAAAATTTATGCGATCTTAACCTTCAACCACTACTTGTAGGACAACACACAGCCGTAAGTTAATTAGCATCTGTCTCCCCTAGGAAATTTTGACCATTATTGTCACATGCTTTATCACCGGTTGAATGGTCGCGCAAATACATCAAACGTGACTCCTGACAATGAAAACTCCCTCTGAAAACATGGAAAACTCAAATTACTCCATCCGTTCTAGTAACCCTCAACTTTGTTCTCATCTTTTTAGGTAGATAGTTTTTTTTATGTATTTAGATATATATTCTATATCTTAAAAAGTCAAACGACTTATACATTAGAATGGATGACTAATACTACTTAACATTATACACTGCTAATTTGGTAACATCGTTCATCATCGCTGTGCATAAAACTGGTTAATTCCAAATTAATTGGTTGGTTGCATGACGCACGCACGAGTATGCATGCATAGAATTGTGTGCCTTAGAGCAACAATAATGCCTCGGCTATAAAAGGAGATGGGTGAAAAAAAAGAACAATACTACTTCTATCCCTAAAAGCATCAAATCTTAGTATAGCTATTAAATGACTGTATTACCCTTAATTAATTTGAGTCCCACCATCAAATTGTATAATAATCGGTGTTTAGGTTACTTGCTAGAAGGGAGAATAGAAAGGGGATTGGAGATAAGAGGCTAGGAGGGGATAAAGCAATTAATAGATGGAAATACGATGAGTATTAAATCTCTCGGAGTGAATTGATTTATTTGTGGATAGACTTTTGCTCTAGTGATTGATTCTTTCAGGCAGAGAGGAAGTAGAATAATTAATCATTCTCTTTAACAAGCACGGTATACATGGTGTCTGGCAGACAGCTTACAAGAGACTAGTTGGCTAAAAATGGTACTCAGATTGACGAAATCACCGTAAATAGCATTATTGTTAACGCTCATATATGCATGTCTTCAACCTAAAAAAATATTCGACAATGCAAGCATCTGTACTGAATTTTGGACTCAACCCATGTCAATAATAGATTACACAAAAAAAAGACTAATAAACAAAACTGCACTCAATTATTTCAATGAGTGTCTAAGTCTAACAAAGTTTTGCACAAGACTTCTAATAATTATAAATCGGGCACATGCCTAGCTGGCAGACTACCGAAAAACAATTGGCAATCCAAAACTATGAATAGGCTTAGAGTATCTTCAATAGAGTAGCTACTTCTTCAGCTATAGCATTATCCATTTCCGGTGTCGATTGGATAATGGAGAATCTCTTCAATTGTTTGGTCATATGCTCTAAAGAATAAATACGGGTGGTCCACATGTGTTTTCTTTTAGAAAGACGACAAAAGCTTTACTGGATTTTTATTAGACGGTGAAAAAGAAAATTAAACATACAGAAGGATTACAAAACTGAAAACCCGAGGTCCGGCTACTAGCCTAATGAGAAAAAACAAAAACAAAAAAAAGCCAAAAGACCATTGTGCCACTAAAAAAAAAAACAGACAACTCACTGCTAGCAATTGAAAAAAGAAATGCAAGTCCTATCCATTTGTGAACGCCACTTGAAATTGCCGAATATCTTGCAAAGATGAGCTACTTGAGTAGGGGATAAGGCCTTTTGTTTGAATGTTCTTCTGTTCCTTTCTTTCCACACATTCCACCATAAATAAATCATGATTCCATCTACCTTCTTTTTCTCCTTCCTGTCAAATCTGGCTCGTCATTTCCTCCAAAATTTGTGAAAGGAACCATTTGTCTACATGTGTAATATGCTTAATAAAGTTTCCATCTCTCTTCTTAGAATATATATACTTATGCTACAAACTCATATATAGTACGGTGCAAACATAGAATTGAGTGCCTTAGTGAAACTAATCATATGCACATTGTCTTTGTTTCTTTTTTTTTTTGTGAATACACCTTATCTTTGTTTCTTAAATCTCTCTTCCTCATAGACAACAAAAAACTCTGACGTGTGTACACCCTTATAACGAGCTGACATATGACATGTATCCCTGCTCTTTTGCAGATTGGCGAACTCGCTGGCCTCGCTGTGGGAGCTACCGTTCTACTAAACGTGCTCTTTGCCGGGTAAGAACTACAGATGCATATTTCTGCAAAGCTAATACAATGTGTTATGCAAATTAATTAAAAAATGCTTGCAACTAACTGATGTGATGCACTGCGCGCACAGGCCTGTATCAGGAGCATCGATGAACCCGGCGAGGACCCTGGGCCCGGCGATCGTCGTCGGCCGCTACGCCGGCATCTGGGTGTACTTCGCGGGGCCCATTTGTGGGACGGTGGCCGGCGCCTGGGCCTACAACCTAATACGCTTCACCGACAAGCCGCTGCGAGAGATCACTCAGACATCCTCCTTCTTGAGAAGCTTCAGGAGGAACTAGCTCTAGCTGCCAGCCAAAACAGTAGCTCTCAAGATAGTTACAGTTAACAATGCTAGCTGTTCCTTTGTAGCTACTATCTCTCTCTCTCTCTCTCTCTTTTTCTCGATTAATTTACATATATATACAGTATATGCTTGTCTTCTTAGTTTAACCTCTGCAAGATTGGGTAACCTAACTGAGGTATTTTTTTCTTCACGAAGAAGAAATACCCTTCCTCACCCTTTATTTAGGGATGAAGGTAAAATGAAGAAGGAATCACCTGCTATGCTCGTGTCTGTGTTGACAGTGGCACAGTGCACACTAAGTGCGCACAGAATCAATTTAATACTATTTATTATAGTCTTATTGTGGCACAGTGAACGACTAATGAGCCCCAATCCAGACCGAGACGAGTAATAAGCCGAACCCATATCGGTTTGTTTCATTCAAAATTAGCTCTTTTTTTCAACCCTAATCCCTATGTATGCCACATTCGTTTTTTCTTAAATATGCAAGAGAGTTGTATACTTTTGTACTAAGAGAGAAAAAAAGGCCTCATACAAAGATCGCCACCTCTTCACTCTAGGCCGAGCAGTGAGGGAGAGGAACACTAGTTAGGCCCCTTTTGAAAACTTAAATCCCTTTAAAATCTATGACTTTTTACAGGGTGGAAAATCCATGTGGATGTCATTCTAGTTTTCAACTTAGTTATTTAAAAGGGCTTTCCATCCCTGAGATTTGCTCCCCCATTCCTTCCAAACTAGCCCCTAGGGTGAGGGCACTCCCAACCCAGACTCTACCCTGGTTTCTATCCCTATTAATTATCACGCCACGTAGGTATTTTACTGATGTGACAAAAGCGATTTAATAAGGAAAGAGATAGAAACCAGGTTTACACGAGAACCAAAACATGAAGAGATGTAATAGGTAAATGAATGAGAAAGAAAAGGTATGATTGAAGAAAAGATGATTGTGTAAAAACTATCCATTGAAAACATAGTTTCTATAGGTAGAGTCTATATAGATAAAAACTATACATGATTTCTAACATTAGGAGTGTCTTAACTAGAAGAGAGAAAAATACCCTGAGCCTAGACGAGAAAAGGACAAGCCAGGTTAATCTAACCAAGTTCATCACCATGACAAAGGCCAAGGTCACGCTGCCCCTTGGCACCAGGTAGACTGATTCATGACTATGTCAGAGGGTGACTCATATTGATTTGTACACTGCAGGATCATTTTGTCAGACCATAACATAAGCATCTACGACGTCAGACAACTTAGTTTAATTAGTTACTTATTGTCCATCCCATGTTTCTCCGGCATGTCAAACGCTATCACGACAAGTTGCCTGAAATGACGAACCTTGTTATCCACGTGCTTTTGGACCAATCTAAGATGGAAATTTGATCCTATTGCGTGTCGACACTCAGTTCTACAATCCGATCATCCTATTAAGCAAAGATTACCTGCTAACTAGCATCTATTTACCATGAATGCCTTGCAAACTCATGCGTGCAGAGGGACCGCTGCAAATACTCTCCCCGACTCTGAGGAAAATGCAAGCCCTGCCTCAACCAGAGTACTATTCCACCACAGGCCCACGCCGACTGGCGACAAGAAGAGCACAAATTTCAGATAAAACATTTGCATCATGGACCCATGCAATATACACAATTGATCCTTGTTCACAATTTCAAGACATGACCAGAATTATCATCAATGGTACCAAACTATATGAGAACATTATGGGTTGACATGTGGATTACTCAGATCGGATATGAGGAATTGTACTACTGAGGCGCACACGTAATTAATTTGATAAATGTACTAAATGACCGTATAACTTAGCTAGAATCTAATGATCTAAGACTGTTTTTTCAGTGTTACAAGAATGACAATCCGTACACAAAAATGGATGTACCATCCAAGTAAATCGACAGTTGAATCCCTTGCATGACTCGATTTGTTGTACAGGGAAGCATATACTTAAACCTAGCAAGAAATGTGAATTGGGAGCTGACAAACGACAGACTCATCTGATAAAAATTGCTAAACAAGGCTGTTATATTCTGTCATTGAAACATCCTGAGGAAGTTATTTGCATACGCCATCGGCTTCACATCAGGGTGTGGCTGCAAGATGCATCAGCAAGTGTAAAACACCTCAATCAGATATCCAGTTGCTAATCAGATCGGTGCAAAAAAGAAGTATAAGGCTCTCCGCACTGGATACTCTATCGTTGTCCTGCAGAAATTTTTAGCGAATGGAGGAGCTGCAGCGGAGCCTAATCTTGCTATTTCTAGCGCCGGAGCGGATGTGCAGAAGCCGATTTTACACACAGGCCACAGCAACGCACATGCGCAAAAGGACGGAATATGGTGGGCTCCACGTTTTCAAGTCACTAAAAAATGTTATAACTCACAAACCAAAAATCCAAATTAAATTCCGATTACACCATTAAATTCGTTACCATAAATCCTTCAAAATAAGATCTCACATGAATATATTTGGAATAAAATTTATTTACAAGTATGTAGGCCCTACTATGGATAGAGGATGATATAGAGGATGGATGAGGTGCGGGAGAAAGTGATAAAGATGAGAGAATCTTAATGACTAGGACGAAATATTCCTTTTAGAGGATGATTTTAGAGGATAAGGAGTGCGGATAGACTAACAGCAACATGATAAAAGGATATTCAAAATGCCAACCAAGGGAAACTGTAACCATAAGGAAATGCATTTGATGAGAAGTAAAATGTGAAGTGTTTCGAAATATGGCGGTTTCCAAGAGATAACCACCTGCAAGGTGGGGAACCTAACAATTTAAGTTTTTTCATTGCATCTTTGTTGGTTTAGAAATCTGATTTCGATTTCTGACAAAATGAGTATACTAATGTTCGACTAAAAGTTCAAGGTCATGTAAAGACAAACTGGATAAATTCTTAAACACAGGCAGTGTCCAGTTTTTGCCGCGGTTAGAAAAACTCCAACAGCCTACATAAACTCACTACCTATTCCCATATTTGGGTAGTGAAGGCAAAAAAAACGTCATCTAACAGGCTACACTACCTACTTTTATTGGCCCAAAAATTTTCCCCTCCGACTACCTACTTCTGTTGAGCCAACAAATCTGCCTACCTATTTTTTCTCTCCCCACACTTCACATGCATGCAGGCACCACGCCCACACATGTCGCCGAAACACCGTTACACTGCCGCCGCCACCGTCCCTAGGTCCGGCGAGGATAGATCTGACGCCTGCTCGCCAGTATGGCCCAGTTTGCCGGCGCGGCGGCGGCCTCCACGACACACGGCCTCCTCCCAGACAGCCCTCCCTAGCGCGCTTACTTGGCGAGCGGCTCCTCCCAGACAGCCCTCCCAGGCAGGCGTTTTCCCAGCGAGCAGCTACTCCCCGATGTGCAGCCCTCCCCGGTGCGCGCTTCTCCTAGCGAGCGGCGGCAGCCCTCCCTGGCGAGCGCTAACCCTGGCGAGTGGCTCCTCCCAAGGGGCAGCCCTCCCCGGTGGGCGCTCCCCCGTCGAGCGGCTTCTCCATGACAGGCAGTGTGGCTTCCCACGATGGCCAAGTTCGTCTATGGCAGCAAGTAGAGGAAGATGATGACATGTGGGCTCCACATATTATGGGCTATTTTAAACTAAAATTGGGAGCCCTGATTTAGGTAGTACTGTTGGAGTGGGAAGCACCATTTAGGTAGTATGAAAATAGGTGGCTACCCAAACAGGCAAATAGATAGTCCAATGCTAGTGCTGTCGGAGATGCTCTTAGTATATGTTTAAAGCTTAGCTTCAATCAACACTTCCACATAAAGTTAACAAATACAAAAGAAGAGAGAACTACTCACCACAGCTGAGAAAGTAACAATATCCGGTTTCATTTCTGGAGCTGTGAAGCGAATAAATGCACCCTTGTTGCCCATCTGTATCAAAAATGCAGTTCACATGATTAAAACAGCATGATACAATAGTACACAAATTTGACAGCATAGATAAATAAATAAAAATAGCCAAAAATTGACCAGAAAAACTACGTTCTTTGCCTCAATGAACGAAACACATCAAGAAAAGCAATCAGCATTCAATGGCATAACAACGCAAATGGACGTTACTATAAGCAAACAACACGGTAACATAAAGGTAAACACCTATACCTGGTCACAGTAGTTAGGCGCAGAGAATACTGTTATAAGCTTTCCATCATGTTCAATTTCATAGCCTTCATCTTTTACTTCATGGGACCGGACAATAAGATCTGGCAATTCATCAAGAAAACAGAAGGTGAAAACATTTCACGAGTAAATTCCCCTTCAGTAAATGAGATCCCACAAATACTTACCCAGGTTATTTTGCTGCAAAAACTTCTTAGTCACATCTGCGCCAAAGGAAAGAGCAACTCCACGTTTGCTTGGACCTCTTCCAAGCTGAGGCTGAGGGTCACTCCATAGTAGTTCACACATTAGTCCTGCATAAAGAACCAGTAGTAACATTTTGTCATATGCAATCATTGTCAAGTAGCCAATACAAATATAGCATCATACACTGTTAAGGTATAATAGTAACGGTATTAACAACATCCTGAAAGCATCAAGCCATGAAACATGCTGAGAAGACAAGAACTGAGCATACGACAGTTCATTAGGACCATCTGGGGGTTCCTACCTACCCAGCATGTCCAAGACCTTGGCATGGGTGCTTACCTTTCCCAGGATTTTTTTTTACAACACCTTACCCAAGAATTAAATTCAGTTTAGGAAATAATACACGTATGGGTGCTTTCAGTAATAAAGCATATAGAAATCTGGCTTCACTTAAAAAAAATAATCACTAACATTGCTCAACGTTTTGACTTCAAGTCCAAAGTTCAGCTAGTCCAAGTTAATGCAGTCATGTGTCATGAAGAGAAGTAATGGAGCTTCAGTACATCATCATAGTGGTTTAAGAAGAGTATATCATAGTGGTTTAAGAAGATAGGCATACACATAATAGCTAAATCAAGTGTCGATGACCTGCTGCAGTAGGAAATCATTCCATAATATTAGTTGGAAATAAGCAGAATCAACCAAGTAAATAAAAAAGAGGATATTATACCTTCTTCAGGTGGTTCACAAAAACGATCAATGGACCTAATGTCTGAAAGCTTCACCCCATCAACACTAAACAGCCCTCCATGAACCACAAAGACCTTGTTGTTGAGGACATGGGCAAGAGGTAACCAACAAAAGACTTCAGCAAAAAGTTCAACAAACTTTTCACCCAGCTTTGACCTCACTTCCCCCTCAAAGCCATATATTTTGTTCATGCTCTTGCTTTCATGATTTCCTCTTGCAAGGTACATAGCTGAAAGATTAAAAGATTCACCAGTTCAATATTAGTACATCTACAACTTAAAAGGCCATGTTTTATCAAAAGTTAACATAACGCCAGAACCGCTCAAGTAAAATATTGTGAGAGGCCTATAGATCGCTCCATGTACAATATTTTTCTTCTTAATGAAATGGCACGAAGCACTCCTGCATCGTTCAAGAGAAGAAAACAAACTGCACAATGTTGTTCCGTTCGTGGAATCAACAAAATGTGACAATACCTTTTGGATAGAGGCACTTGAAAGCAAAAAGGGTGAGTATTACTTCAACGGAGAAAGATCCTCTGTCCACAAAATCGCCATTGAAGAGGTAAGGATTTTCTTCTGAGGGGAGCCCATTGAGGTCAAATATGTTGAGCAAATCAAAGTACTGCACAAAAAAAAAAAAAAAAAAGATTAACCATGCCGACCAGTGCAGCTTAAAGGAACCATACAGCAATATAAATTTTAGCCAGGCCAAGTGAAATCACTATTTCAGATGTCCAATCACTATTTCATGTACTGAAGATCTTTATAATCACTGTGCATCAAGGCTAATGTTTCTTCTTTCTTCCTATGAAAAAATTTAGAAAATGG
>JAHLJS010000008.1:29894465-30180870 GCA_038502445.1 Eremochloa ophiuroides
TGTTTTCATCGCCGCCCATGAAATGATACAACGGGAGCAAAATAATGCCAGACCAGCTAAGCATGAGCTAGCGACAGTCAAAGTTAAGGTCAACAAATCAAAGACTGATATTTTGTCCATAGTCTTTGATTGTGATAAAATTTGAATGTCACGCCTTCAAACAAAATACGCTTTTAGTGTTCCACTTCAAACAAAGACAAAATATGACAACTATAATTATTTTCGAAGCTCCACCTCTGACAACATACTAAAGGAGCATAATGGAAAAGTGCGGAAACCATGTAAACATACACAAAAAAATGGAGTTAGCAATCACCGGAGAACTTTTATATATTACATATTGGTGCTCCGAGGCGAAGACCAAAGGGAATATATTTTCATACAAATATCTTGCAGCCAATCCATCTTTATATTATCATCTGCATCTGCATATACCCTTGCCTCATGTACATCCCATTTTTCCAGAGACGGGACAGAATAGTAAGTGATGTCACAGTTAGCCAATCATGCTCCACTAAGATCTTTTAGTCGCACTTTTTCATCCTGCATCAATTTTTATCATTAGAAAAGAGAATGTTAAAAAAGAGAATGTAGCAAACTTTCAAAAAAGAATGGTTTCAAAAGGCTTTGAACCAATTAATCACAGGAGCTATCACATTCACATCACATATTACAATGGGACTACATGAAGAAACAAGCTGGATCATCTTAGCAACAAAATGGTGCGAAGGAAGTAGAAACTAAATATAACGTTGTGAACAAGGTGAAGCTCACAGCTGAATTTTGTGAACAAAGAGTTTTTTTCTTTACCCCTTTCACAGCCACGTCCATAGTCCTGATTCTAGGAGGATTCATAAGCTTAGGCAATTCATAGACGGCTAAGTGGCAAATTGCTGCTTAAGAAATGAGGTTTATGGTCAGCTTCACCCAAATTGCAGAGAAGCGACAAGAAAAAAGACAGAACCCGGTACTACTTCAGGAATATAAATTGCAGTCACAAACACTTAGAATTTTACTAACAACAGGCCAAAGTTATGTGTATCATTGATATTCGTAAACCAACAGGCATACTTACATGGGAATTTGGAATCAAAATAGTTCACTTCATCACTTGTTACCCCTTATAAACAGTAAGCAACATCATAATCAAAACTAATATAGATTGAATCAAGCCATCGCAGTATTTACAACTTGTTAGGACCGAATCATAATTCATTTACGCTAACTTTGAATTTACAGTATTTACAATTGGTTCACAACAAAGAGTGCATGGGAGAATTCAAGTAAACTATGGTGAATGCTGAGTGGAATCCTGGATTATAGTTACAATCAAACCCAGCTACCCAAGGGTTCTCCAAGTTTCCCAGATTTACAAAAAATCCACAATGCAAGAAGAAAATAAATACAGTTGTGCAACATCAACCGTGTAAACAAGAATCACATGATTCGAGAACCAGACATGCTCGAGCACACGGAGATTGCTCTTCATCTCCCTGGCAATGAGTCGATGGTCTCCAGATTAGGACAGGAGGCCATGATCTAAGCTATTTGAACTATGACCTCTGCACATATAAGCTATTTGAACTTCAGCATGGCAGTTGTGGCTAGTGTTCCCACAGAAACTAACCTTCTTGGGGGCCTGGCATGGGGTTGCATGTCTCCTGCAGCTTCTAGGTGATGGTGCTGCAGAGTAGATGGGAGATCACGTTGCAAAAGTACTTAAATTGTATACAATAACCTGCTAGCAAAGAACAAATTACTGGTACTCTGAAATTTACAAGAAACATAATCATGTTTGGCTACCAAACATCAAAGAAAAAACCAACCAAGCTCTACGATCCTAAATAGTATATTTGTAGGTGAAAACATGCTTTGAGGTCCTATGTTTTGGTCTGTATAAATTAATAATTGCAGCAACTTTTCGGCTAGCATGAACCATGAACCTTGCCTTTTTTGGTTTTAGAGAAGAGATAGCATCTCTGCAGTATTAGCTTCCGTCCCTCAAAGACACAGTATAAATTAACAGCTGAAAGGAAACACACATCTAGGAAGGTCAACCAGGAACCCTGTGTCAACTGTCAAGAGATAAACAGAAAAGATCCTCTTGAGAAGCAGTGCAAAGAAACACATACTATAATTGAATCACAAATCCTATCAAGTTCAACACTATATCACAAATCCTTAGTAACATGAATATGCAACACAAGTAAAGTGGATTGGATTCAGGAAGTTAAAATTTCAGTGATCTCCCTATACCATCTTTGTTCCAGTAATGATAAAAACGCAACTATCTTGCCCTCTATTCCAGAAAGTATATGTACTTTCAGACACATGGCGGCCAGGTAATTTTTTCTCACTAAAAAAATGCAAAACCTATGAATTGGTGAGCATTTAAAGCATCAAGATTCATTCTAACTTCAGCAGTATATCATAGATCCTTAGTATCATGAATATGCAGCACAAGTAATGTGGAATGGATTCTCAGGAAGTTAAAATACCAGTCATCCCCTTTTTAGTCAAAGTGTCTGCTTAGTGTTTACCTGGTTGCTTGCTGCAATGGTACGAAGTGTGTGCCATAATTCATGGCACCAAACGTATTTTCCATAACGATTCATTTTTGGTGTTCAGAGAAAAATAGAGAGTTGCAGACCCTCAATTAGTTTATAGTAACTCTGAAGCTATGAGTTGCAGGCATCAAAATGATTAAAGGGGAAAAAAAACTGAATCCCAATTCCTAAGGAACTTAAGCAAACATGATAAATTTTGACTCCACTATTTTTTGGTGAACATTATTATATCTTTTGTGAACACAATTAGCAGAAATACAACATTGTACTATTCATAGTAGTTCATATACCTGTTTACTTGGTGTTTGGTGGACCGTCCTTTAGTTTTTGCTTCGAATGATTGATGTGCACCAGGGTCGACAAGTGGGACATGGTTGCTGGTTGTGGATCCTTCAAACAAAGCAGATAAAAATGGTGGATTGATGTACCAACCAATGCTCTGGTAAAACAATTCATACACACAAGGACATGTATACACAGAAAACATACACTAAGGTTGATTCCAAATTGATAATCGTGACAGTGTCATCAGATTCAAACTCCAAGATCTAGCAATCAGCATGATCAGGGTGTCTCTGTCTATATTAACACAATCTCAGATATAGATGGATCTTACGTGAAAAAACCAAATGCAAACAGAAACCTGAAAGACGCCTACCACTACCAGAATCTCCTACTTGTTGAGTGGTTGGCCAATATATAAGATGCTTAAGTTCAGTTTCAATAGGCACAGTATAGCAGCGAGCATGGCTAGGAGAAGTCAGGCACTTGTGAAACAAAGGAGAGTAGGAATTACTCTTACCTGATAGCACATAACGTTCTGGAAGCACCAGAGATCTGCCGTGAAATCAGGCAAGCCGACAGTATGATGTACCTGAGATCCTCCGTGAGAAGAGATTGTTGTCAAGATGGGAAAGAGGAGAAAAGATTGTCATCGAGATAGTTCAAACCTTGATGCCGAGTTGGTTGGTGTCTGGTGGCCATGGACGTCGACGTGGAGAAGAAGTGAATGTTGCAGCCGCCAGGGGAAGAAGCGGCGTGGGGAAACGGGCAGGGCGGCGACCAGGAAACCCTAGCCGCATCCACCGCGAACGCTGCGCCGCCATGTGCTCCGTGTCCTCCACGTGATCTTTGTCCGCCAGGTGCTCCGCCGCCGCAGGTGCCGAGGGATGGAGGCGAGCGTCGCCGGCGAGGTGGGAGGGGACCGAGCGCCGCCGCTGCGAGCGCGCGGGGTGGATTGCGGATCGGAGAGGAGAGGGCAGCAGAGGAAACCGGGAACGACAGGGTAGGTGATTTTTTTTTCTTTCCGTTTTGTCGCACGGGCGGGCGAGGGACGGGAGGGCGCGGTGTCGCAAGGAGGCGGGCCGCCGGCTAGTTGCGGGCGGCCGTCGGCCGAGCAGCAGGAAGCCGTTGGGGGAAAAGGAAACCGGGGGCGGGGGGAGCAAGGGATGGGGGTGGCGGCGGCAGCGGCAACGGCGGCGGCGGGGTTTGCAAGGGAGGATGGGGGGCGGGGGTGAGCGAGGGACGATAGGTGCGGGGGGAGGGAGGTAGCGGGTGCGTGGGGACGGAGCCGAGCGAGGGAGCGAGGTCACGGTGCGTGGGGAGTAGAGTGGACGATTCCTTTTGCCATGTTTTAGTGGTAGATAGAGACATGCTCATAGAGCTTCCAATAAGCTAGGAAAAGCTCCAGCTATCTGGTTCCACCAAACCAGCTTCCAACCCAATTTCAATAACCTACACATCAGCCCACCGGGCCCTATATATACCTGCTAACCCTAATCCCCACCATCCCCATACTTGGCCGCCACCCGCCACTCCTCCCGACCACGACGGCGCGGCTCGCCGCGAGCGATGGCCCGCTCCTCCCCAACCGAGCGATGCCTCCCGTCCACGACGGCACGGCCGACCGGGAGCGATGGCCGCTCATCCCGACCACGACGGCGTGGCCCGCCGCGAGCGATGGCCCGCTCCTCCCCAACCGACGACGGCTTTCGCACCGATGTCGGCGCGGCCCAGCGGCCCCTTCCCGACCGACGACAGCGTGGTCATGGCGACACTGGTTCCCGGCGGCACGGCGAGGCCCCTGCAGCACACGGCGGCCGCTTCCCCAACGCTGGCCCCACCTTCCTCGACCCGACTGTTCCATCTCTTCCCTCTTTCCCCGATCTGCATGGGATAGTGCTCGGGCAATCTACTCGTCACCAACGCCGGCTCCGATTCCACGAAGGGAGGAGCAGGCTCCGATGGAGTCAGCGTCGCCGCTGCTGCAGCTAGCGCCCTGGCGACGAGCCTTCTCCGTCGTGGCCTCCTGCACGCCGCTGGCAAAGGTTCCAGCCGGCGCCGTCCGCGTCGCGGGGCTCCCGCCCCGACCCAGTCGTCGTTCCCGGTGCAGGTGGTGTGCACGCGAAGGTAGCCTCACGGTGGTCGGTGGCAACTCCATGGTGCAGGTGAACGCCAACACGGCCTGCCTCGGGTTCGTGCAGGCGGCGGCCACACTAGGTCCTTGCGAGCCTCGAGCGGCTTGAGTAGCGATCCTTCTCGTGGCCTCGTGGGCGGTGGAGGCAGCTCCTCTACTCTACAGCACGGTGAGCAGCATGCTGGATTTGTTTTCTATGCGTCTCGTGATAGTAATAGTACTAATCGGCTGCATTTGGATTTTTTTTTTTGTTCTTCTGTGCTTTTGTTTTTTGTGTGTGCAGGCAGCTGCTCAAGGCTACTCAAGTGCAGGGTTTGTGCAGCACGCACGGTGAGCTAGCAGGTTGGTCCAGGTCTAGCAGAGGCATTGCATGCTTGTGTTCTTCTCTTTTTTTGTGTGTTTTATTGGTAGCTTGTTCTTGTTCATGTTGCCCTGCCACCATGCAGTTTTGGATTTGCAGGGATTCTGTTTGTGCCACCAAGGATGGGTGTGTGTGGCCTGCAGGGCAGAGGAATGGGTGGATTTTGATGCACTTGTATTATGTTTTTGTTGCATAAAAAAGTTTTTTACTAGGATAATCCGGTACTTACGTTTCCAAAATTGAATTCTTAATTTGTTGGATGCATAGAAATATCAATGCATCCATTTAGAGATAAATTTTGTTTATGCACTTGCATACATAAGTTTCTATGCACAGCCAAAGTGATTTCGTGCATCCGATCTATGCATCCATTTAGAGATAAATTTTGTTTATGCACTTGCATACATAAGTTTCTATGCATAGCGTCCATGTTAATTTCTATGTTTCATTTTCGATGGATGTTGTTTCTAAACATATATAGGGTTCTATGCGTCTGCTAAACTATGTATTATTTTTTATACACTGGATCTATACAAATTGTTTCAGTTTACAATATTAATGTATCCACCATAGTTGATTATAATTTAAAAATCTAACTAAGTAAAAATTGATGTTCTATGAATAAGTTGGGTTCTATGCATTGTTAAGAAAATTTTTATGCTTGATTAAATTAATTATAGTGCTTCATGTGCTACGTTTTTGTCTCTGTGCTTGCATATATAACTTTCTATGCTTCCACGTATAACTTTCTATACATAGCTTAACTGTGTTTTGATATCTACAAATTTATACGTTCGTGCTCATGTCTATATGCAATTGATTTCAATGTCCCTGTGATCAAAGCCGCTCCTTCAAGCCGCGGCACGTGGCCTCCACTCGGACGGTGTCTCGCTTCCCCAGTCGCGACGCGGGGTCACGCCCTCCCTGGCCACGACACGTGGTGCCGCACTACACATTTCCCAACCGGCAGGGCCATGCTCCTTCCCCTACCCCCACGGTGGGTGGCCCCTACTCGGACGGCGTCTCCCAACCACCCACTGCACGCGATGACCCTTTCCTCGGCCGCGGCAACATCTTCTCCATTCGGCGGCGGCGGCCTCTCTATACATAATTTATCTTTTATACGTTTGTTCATTGATTTCTATGTCCCTATGATTGTGTAAATAAATATCTATGCATGAGGTAAAACTGTAACTTGGGATATATTCTATACGTTGTTTGACCAAATTTCTATACATTGTTGGAGCAGTTTTTGTAAACATTTAAGTTACCTATGCATTGTTGGAGCATATCTCTATGCAGTTTTCTGGAGCGCTTGTATGCATTATCGGAATACAATTCTATGCATAGAAACCAACAGCCTGCATTACTAGAAGCATGTGTGATGGTTTCTATGCATAGTTTTGAATTTTAAACTTTTCTAAGTTTTTGAAAACATTGGTTTCTATGTTGGAAGAATAGAGTTTTTATGTATTGCTATGCTAATATTACATATCCAAATGGTATTGGTGGGGTTCTATACAGGTTGTTGTAAGTTTTTATACAACCATTTCTATGATTAGAACCATCATATCAACTTTCTAAGATTTAAATTTTAAATTTTGAAGATATTCTACGGATTCTATGCGTGGCCGATCACGTGTTGGTTTATACGCAATGTTTTTATGTCAGAGTGCATGAGATTCTACGCTAAGAACCTTCACATCAACGGGTCAAGATTCAAAATCCAAACTTTAGAGAAGAGATGGTCTCAATGTTTTTATGATCACAGTCACATGATTCTATGCTCTATCGGTAGCATAAAATTCTATATCAGTTATACATCCTATAGTAGGAAGCATGATGTTAGAGACAATCAAGAAGTTTTTACTCGCTAACAAAAATTATTTTTTATTCATCCAGCTACTAATTTCTATGCAACGTTGATGAAAAATCTTTTTTATGCATCTTGAAATTTGATTTTATGCATCCAATCAACCATCACCTGCCATGATTCAAATTTCAAATTTGTAAATTTTAATTTTTTTAGAAAAATATTCATAATAGATCTTGAATCGTGCACAAAAATATCAGGAGTTCAATGGTAAAAACTATTTTTGAATCGGATGCTTCATTGATAAATTATAAGAAAAAACGGATGAGATGTGATTGGGTTTTTATGCATGCACGCATGCGTTAGATGTGTCAGCGCGCGTCAGATCTTGTCAGGTGGAGATTCCAGCTCGCGAAGAGGTTTTTATGCGTTGATGAATTTACTTTAATTCATCCGACCACTAGTTTTTATGCATCGTCGCGACAAAAATCTTTCTGCATAATTTGACATGGTTTTTCATACATCCGATTGGGGGCTGGCTGGGGGTCTCAGTGATTAGATTGGGTTGGCTGACAGCTGGTTGGGTGGGGGTTGCATGTGGTTTGCCTAGCTAGGTGGTTGGGTGCCGTACCGGGCTGGCTGGTTGGGGCTTCCTATAGGCTAGTGGAAGCCCAGGGCTCCCAATAGTCGCATGCTATATATATATATATATATATATACACACACACACACACATCTTTCTTAACATGATGTCAAGGATTAGAAGCACCGTACGTGTTCGATGTGCTTGGAGTTAGCGATGTTGATGCTGTCGAGGTCGCACAGTCTGTACGATCCTGGCCGAGTTACGGCCTTGACCATGTATGGCCCTTCCCACGGGGAGGATAGTTTGTGCATGCCCTCCTTGCTCTGTTTGCGTTGAAAGATGAGGTCGCCGACCACAAAGAATCTGCCGTTAACGTTGTGGTTGTAGTATCGTCGCAATCCTTCCAGGTACTTGGCTGTGCGTACGCAGGAGACCAGGCCCTCTTCCTCTAGCTGTCGATGTCTTCTGCTCGGGTGTTGTCGGATCTTTTTTCATTGTAGTTTTCAACTCTGGGAGCTCGGAAAGCGACGTCAGCTGGGAGCACAGCTTCAGATCCATAGACCACGAAGTAAGGAGATACGTTGGTGTTGCGGCTGGGCTGGGTTCGTAGACCCCAGATGACCGCTGGCAGTTCGAGGATCTAGTTTCCTGTGCTTCGTTCGACGACCTCGTGCAGACGCTTCTTAAGGGCGTCGAGCAGCATCCCGTTTGTTTTTTCCACCTGGCCATTGGCCCGAGGGTGAGCTACCAAGACATACTTCACCATGATGCTCCTTTCGTCGCAGAAATTCTAGAAGTCACTTCTGGTAAATGTAGAGCCGAGGTCGGTGATCATGCTGTTCGGGAGGTCGAAGCGATGGGAGATGTCGTTGAAGAATTCTGCGGCTTTAGCCGCTGTAGCTTTCACCAATGGCTTGTATTCAATACATTTGGAGAACTTGTCCATGGTGACGTAGACGCAACGGTATCCTCCCTTGGCTGCCTTGAAAGGTCCTATCATGTCGAGTCCCCATGTGGCGAAAGGTCAGGATACGGGGATGGTCTGCAGTTCTTGTGCTGGGATGTGTGTTTGCTTGGCGAAGAACTGGCATGCTTCGCAATGTCGCACAATCTTCTCAGCGTCTTGGACGGCGGTTGGCCAATAAAATCCTGCTCGAAAAGCTTTGCCGACCAGGGTGCGTGAGGCTGGGTGGTTACCACACATGCCTCCGTGCACTTCTTGAAGTATCTTGACACCTTCTTCGCGCGTTACGCACTTCTGGAGGACTTTACATCTAGCATTTTTACGCATGAGCTTGCCGTCGACCAGAACGTAGTGTTTGGAGCGACGAACGATGTGCTCCATCTCGATCTTGTCTTCAGGAATCTTGGCCTCGAGTAGGTAGGCAATGAAGGGTGCTCACCAGTCATCCTCGTGGGTGGTGATGCAGGCCACAGTCTGGTCGGACGGAGCAGCTTCTACCTCTTCTTCTGTCTATATGGATGGGTTGACAAGGTCTTGGACGAAGACGCCGGACGGGATATTTGCCCGTGAGGAGCCAAGCTTTGACAGCTCGTCGGCTGCTTGGTTCTCGGCGCGAACAACATGATGAAACTCGATGCCCAGGAATTTTCTCTCTAATTTTCTGATTACGGCAATGTAGGCATCCATCTTCTCGCTGGTGCAGTCCCAGTCTTTGTTTACTTGATTGATGACCAGGGCAGAGTCCCCATATACCATGAGTCATCTGATGCCTAGCTCGATGGCTATCTGTAGATCGTGGATAGCGGCTTCTTACTCGGCAGCATTGTTGGAGGCTTTGAAATATATCCTCAATACGTAGCAGAGGTGCTCGCCAGAAGGTGAGATAAGGAGTACACCAGCGCCTGCACCTCCGATGCTAAGAGAGCCGCCGAAGTACATCATCCAGTGCTCCTCCTGCTTGGGGGGTACTGGCTCCTGCATCTCTGTCCATTCGGTGATGAAATCTGCCTGCACTTGTGACTTGATCGTCATTCGACTGTGGAACTCGAGGGAGTAGGTTCCCAACTCCACAGCCCACTTCGTGATTCTTCCATTGGCGTCTTTGTTGCGGAGGATGTTGCCGAGGGGATGTTGGGTGACCACCATGATTGGATGTGCTTCAAAATAGTGGCGGAGCTTGCGAGATGTGACGTGGATGGCATATATCAACTTTTGCACCGTCGGATAGCGAATCTTAGACTCGTTCAGGACTTCACTGATGAAGTAGACCGATCGCTGGACCGGTTATGCATGGTCGACTTCTTGTCACTCCACCACGATGGCCGTGCTGACCACTCTGCTGGTTGCTGCGACATAGAGCAGTAGCGTTTCATCCTTCTCGAGTGCGGTGAGTAGCGGAGGATGCACCCAAAACTACTTCAGCTCCGTGAAAGCTTGATCCGCCTCTTCCGACCACAGCGGCCTTGAGCAGCTCGCAGCCGGCGGTGGAGTCGACGACTTCATCGATGCGGAGGAGATTGAAGGGGTCTTTAGGGCAGTGTTTGTTGAGATAGGTATAATCAACGCACATTCTCCATTCATTATTCTTTTTTCATACAAGAACCGGATTGGCTAACCAATCGGGATGGTACACCTCTCAGATAAAGCCGACAGCTAGGAGCCGGGCTAATTCTACCTTAATAGCCTCCTTCTTGTCTGGAGATTATCACCGAAGCTTCTACTTGACGGGCTTGGTGGTCTTCGAGATATTCAAGGAGTGCTCGATCAGCTCCCTAAGAACGCCGGGCATGTCTGCAGGTTTCCATACGAAAAAGCCGACGTGCTTCCTAAGGAAGCTGACGAGCGCGTCTTCCTATTTGGGTTCCAGGTCAGCCCCAATGCGAGTAGTTTTACTTGGGTCACCGGGGACGAGGACCACGTCCTTGGTCTCCTTGTTCTTGGTCGCAGCTCTGGGCGGGTGTTGGTATAAGATAACTCAAATAAATAAACACTAGGATTATCTGCAAGCGGACAGATACCGATGTAGCACTTCACCCGGGAGTATTCCGGGTATCGTTATTTATATTTTACCACAGGAAAAATGGGATGACTAGAATCTAGACTTAACCCCTGAGCTGCTATCAAGGATAGAGAAAATAGGTGATATAGGAGATTGTTAAGGCTTCTAGTTCTAATCCTCACAAGATATGATATGACTGTTCTCAAGGGGAATTACTATAGGGATGCACCAACAAAGGGTAAATTCCTTAGTAATAGAATCCTACGGTCTTACTGATGGGAGGTGGACTGTGTAAGACTCAACAAGGCTAGGTCACCCTCGTGATCTACCACCGATCCGGACAGTATAGGGCATTTACGAGTAAATATAATCTAAGCACCACACTTAAATTATAAGTAACTACTTCAATCAAGGAGCTACCAGGACTAAAGCACTCAAAAAAATCGTAAACCTTAAGAACAATAATAGCAACGTTACTCACTTGGATTAGAAGTTGAACTCCGAAGAAATCTTCAGAAACAAGCCCCAAAGAAGGACTTGAATCCGTGGGTACAAGTCGTAGAGCAGTCACCGACAGGCCGGCAACTTCCCCAACTATCTCTAGCTCTACTACCACACTACTTCTGGAACAAGAATAGCCCTAATCTAGAGAGACTACAAGGCTAATCCTCTACTTGATGCTTGGCTCTAGATCCTATCTTGGGTTTCTACTCTATTTGAGATATGTCGGTGGAATTCTGAAACCCTGAATTGATTTCTCTCTGGATCCTCTTCAAACCCTGGGGGTCTGGGGGTCCTTATATAGGCCGGTGGGATGAACCGTAGCCCTTGGATCAAACCGACTTCGACAGGCGGTGGAGATTGCATGAAATTTTGGGATGTGGGGCCATGTCGAAACGCAGACGAAAAGGACTCTGGGTGGGATCGGCCGACCTGTCAGTAGGATCGGCCGATCCCCCCTGGCTGACATGTGGGCCCTCCCTCGGCAGGCGTGTCTCTGGTCTTCTCTAGAATATTCTTGATCTCCTGCCATGGCGTAATTCAGTATTTTTCTCTGCGGAGTGGGTCCTCTTTGGTTCTTTTCCTGTATAGTCCCTGAAAAACACAGATTCACCAAAACTAGTGGAATTATGTCAGTTTAAACCCTATTCTAGGTGTTGGCTCTGATTTATATCCTTTTTCATGATTGGTTGACGGGTAAAATCATACAATAACTACCGTCAACAAGCTCCCCCACACTAAATCTTTGCTCGTCCAGAGTAAAGGATAGAATTAAGCAAACTTAACTTTACGACTGGACATTAACATTTCACCATTCCTAGTCATACTTGTACTGCGGGATTCATTGTGTGTACCATGAAAATTTGAGCAGTTGAAGAATAGAACAGACAGAAACTGATCACCTTCGTCTATCAATCAAGTAGTTGGAGGTTTTTGAATATTTTTGAAAAATAAAGCATAGCTTACCTTCTCCTTCCTTGTAGTACTCTCAGGTCACTCATATGGTGGTGCTGATCCTTACCAAGGCATAGATGATGTTTCCTTCTCTGTTTCCTACTTCTAAAGCTTATGTGGAGCTGAGGTAGGGTTAAAGTGAAAACATACTTGTATTGCATATATTGTAAAGTCAAAACAAGGATCCAAGGAGAAAGATGTCATACTCTTAGATCAAGTTGTGCATGTGTGCGGAATATATGGTGGCTAACCTAATTCTACTATGCTCCTTTTGAGGATTGTCTCTCTCTTTTGCTTTTGCAGGACAACATGGGCTATCTTTCTTTTCTTTTCTCTTCTCTCTCTTTTTTTCAGGCGGGCATCTGAGCACCCATTGTTTTGGCATTCTTGACACTTGTCCATTTTTACCTCTCAGGCGGGCATCTTTGTACCCATTGTTTTCTCTCTTCTCACACTTTTGCATAGCCACATGCCTCTTCTCTGCATACTTTTGAGAGATGATAACAAAAACTTTGGAGCATTTATTCCTAACTTCTTTTTGTGCTTCCTCCAATATCGGAGTGAAACATTTTTGGGTGAAAAGGCATGTTGTTGCATATTCCCAGTGTAGGAATAGCAGATATATGTGGAGTGTACGTGATCTTGATCGTGGGAGCATGATAAATTTCTTAACAAGGGTCACTTGGTTTGACTAAACTCAAAGCAATAGCAAACAATAAACGTAAAAGGTTGATTCTATCTTATTTTTGGCTCTGGTAGGTAAATGATTTTACTACAAAAGAGAAGCATAGCTATTGATTTTAAGTTTTGCAAATAAAATTCTCCAACAACTAGATATCAAGAATCAAGCTTTCAATGTTCTTACCATCTCGCATTCCACAACAACTTAAGCAACATGGGGTCCCTATTTTAAGTTCCCAACAGTAGCAAGACTTTCAGGAAAAGTGTTATGCATGTCTATCCTTAAGTCAAGGCTACTCAGGTTAATCCTTTCATGTTTTAAAGTTGCTTAACCATAAGATATTCAATTCAGTGCAAAACAACAGCGGCGTAGAAAAATAGAGAGTTCAGGGTACGTACCTGAGCGTGGACGAAGCTTGTGGCGAGGCGGCATTAGGGTGGATCGGCCGACCTAGGGTAGGGGTTGACCGACCCCTCCTGGTGGCCGTTTGTGCCCGGTCTTGTCGTGTGTGATCTGTGCGTCGGTTGCTTCTGTTTTGGTGTACTTTCGTCTTCGGTGTTTGTCATTCTATCACGTGCTCCTCCCCCACACTTGTTTCCTGTTTTCCTTTATGCACAACAAAGTGGAGACAAGCACAAATATATCCAAGCGAGATAATATTGACGCAAAACTAACTTTTATTAATAGGGCACTTTTATTACACAAAACTTTCAAACTAAAACAAACTAAGCAAATTAAAGCGAACTAATCGAGCTAAGCGAACTAAACGAACTAAGGGGGTGCCCTATGGATACTCAACTCTAATACTTCCTAGAACTTTTCTGGGAGAAAAGCTCAAACTTAATCTCTAACTATCTCTGCTTTCTGTCCTTCAGATCAATCCTAAGATTAGTATCAGCTATTGTCCTGGCAAAGAGCCTATCCTGGTTCTACATGATCTCCATCTTATGCTTCATCTGGTCCATCTGCTTCTGAATCTCTGCCGTGGTGACCTTGGAACGCTTCCGTGGAGGTTGTTCTCCACGTGGTGCTTCCTTGGGTGGGACGTACTTGACCTTAGCCGGGTCAGCACGAACTCCATCGAAGGTGGGGCGAGTGGTGTACTTGGCACATGAGACATGGCCATCCCTGTCGAGCTTCACCCCAGTCAGCTGTTGGCGTTTCTTAGCATCACTACTAAAGACAGACTATAAGTCCGTCCTTAATAATAATACTAGAAACGTAAGTTGATATTCCTAACCACCATTACTTCAGAAAGGTAACCCTTGGCCCTTAATGGCGTCGGCGTAGGTAATGCAGTCTGGTAATAGCAGTTAGAAGTGCCGGATTGGCCTTCCTAACCTTCATTACTTACGATATGCAAAACTGTGACGCGGTGCCGTGGGGTGCACAAGAATTATAATCCTTAAGTAATGGTACTTAGGTACGCCAATCGATAGCTCAGTAAGAAATAAGATTACTCTGCAAGCGCACAGAACTATCATTGTAGCATTTCAACCCGTGAGTATTCAAGGGTGTCGTATTTATAATTTCCAGTAGGAGGCAATGTGCATCAAGCGTGGTGTAAACATGATCACTTATTGAGTGCAATGGTAGGCATAGAGTAAACAAAAATAAAATATGATTTCAAAATAGTGGACACACATCTGGGTCAACCTCAAGGATAAAAAGGGAAAATAAAGGATAAAAGAATATAACTAACTGAGCAGGCATTGGTCATATATAACTATGCAAAGAACTGCTAGCAACACATCTAATTAGTAAGTCTAGTATCAGGACTAAGTCTGGGGTGATAGGGAGATCCCCGCAGCTAGTCTGCCAGCCGATAGAGACTTTACGAACTCCTACTTCAATATCCGAACGTGGGGGAGTGCTAGGGATGGACATGGCTATCACCAGCTGCCCACCTACCCCTCTGCCCGTGGGATACCGACATATTCGCCGATCTCCGCATACCTGAGCACCATGCTCACGTACTTGGAAACAACTCCTAACCTCCGCGGACCCCAACCCTTTGGATTGACAGGCTAGGTTAAGAGCAACTAAGAAGGCACAACGAACCATCACCTCATTCCTAGTTCTTCCTCTATTCATACTAATTCGATGAACAATGAAGAACGATGATGAACAAGGCAAGAACATGACACATAAACTATATTCTAGTCCATATATTATGCTCATAACAAGATCATAACTTTGCTCTAGTTCATATGCATGATCATATAAATAAGATAAGAACTTGCTCATGAAAGAAGACCGAATTGTATTCATACCAAGATGATCCTTTTCTTCTAAGGAGACAAGCTCTCCTTGATAGCTCTTGCCTTGCTCACAAACTACTAGTACTACTCTAAAGATACAAGTGAGAGGTGTGAGGTAGATGACTCCAAAATGATGTGTGTTTGTGAAGGGGTGGAGCACCATCTATTTATAGCTAAGATAGGATGGTTTGGGCGCTCCAGGTTTGGAAGGAGGTGAAACCGCCCTTGGGAAACCGCCTAGAGCACCGCCACCGAAGACTGGGCCCGGGAGACCCACCAGGGGGGCGGCCGGTCCTGGGGGCGGTCGCACCCTTGGCTGGGCCCGCTGGCCACCGCCTTCTGGTGGTCGGTTGCTATCTGGGCCTGGGTCTCTCCCATGGTTACGGATGGATCCAATTCAACTTTTTGAGGTGGGATTTCTTATTTTCTTGGTTTGCGCATTTGCGGAATACTGTCGTTTGCTTTTGCGCTTCTTCCATGATGTTGTGCATTTCCACTTGTTACACCATTAGACCTGCAGAACATGAATACTACGGGTACAAGTGGAACTTGTTAGTAGTAAAGGCATATGTGCTAGAATATGTTTGTCTTTCTTCTTTTTATTCTAAATTGGTGGCATAAAAGTGATCCATAAGGACCGCCAACATCAGCGTCTCGTTCGGCTTCGGTGGCAGGAGCTTGACATCCTTCGGCAGCTTGACGATCGGTTCCTTCCATGGTGCGTCCTTCAGGTGAGGGTCTCCGGCGGTGAGGGAAGGGCTGATCTAGTACAAGCACAAAAGGATTGCTCATGCTTGCGAGGCTGGTTTGGTGGAGCAATGGCGAAAGGCCAGGGAATTCTAGCAGGGATGATGGCTTGAGAGTCGTCGGCGGGAACCTTGCTAGGATCCATCCCGTAGGGGATGATCTTTTTGTCAGCCATGGGAGTCTCGGAGGAGAGCTCGTAGGCACAAGGAAGAGAATGGGTTGGATGAGATGAGATGGGAGGCTAGCAAGGGCTGGTTATATAGGCGTCCGGTGGCTACTAGGGCTTCGAAATTTTCCCTACGAACTTACGACGGCGGCGGATGGCTTACCAAAAATGAAAGTTGGAAAATAGGCGAGAAGAGACCCAAAGGATCACGTCACGAAAAGGCGGCGGCGAATGGGATTAGGGGGGATCGGCCAATCCCAAGGTGGGGTCGGGCGATCTGCCCTCTTGCCCATCCGGCTCTGGTTTTTTTGTGCAGTTTTCTCGCGATATTTAGTTTCCAAAATTCGGACTTTCCTATGTAGGAATGCAAAAGGAAGGCTTAGGCCCTAATATACTTGGTAATTGAATAAATTCAATAATATCTATTTCCTCTGGGCCTTTAATTGGTTCTAGAAAGAGTTTGAGGCGGTGACCATTTACCTTAAATAACGTACCTTCGTCGGTTTGAAGTGTGACCGCTCCATGGGACGAAGTGTTGATCACCTTGAATGGTCCTTCCCATTTGCTTCGTAGCTTTCCGTGACCGAATAACTTCACCCCGGAATTAAAAAGTAATACTTGCTCTCCGGGTGCGAAGTCGTTCTTCTTCAGCATTTTGTCATGCCATCTCTTGGTTCTCTCTTTGTAGATCTTGGAATTGTGATATGCTTTCTCACACCAATCATCTAGTTCAGAGAGTTGCATCTTCCTTTTTATTCCTGCAGCATCCAGATCCATATTCCATCTCTTAATTGCCCAGTGAGCTTTGAACTCAAGCTCTACTGGCAAGTGACAGGTCTTTCCATAAACAAGCTGGTATGGTGACATTCCAATTGGTGTCTTGTAGGCTGTTCTGTAAGCCCACAGTGCTTCTGGTAGCCTGTCTTTCCATGTTGTTCCCATTTCGTTGACTGTCTTCTACAGAATATTTTTGATCTGCTTGTTGGATGTCTCTACTTGCCCACTTGTCTGAGGATGGTATGGAGTGGCAATGTTGTGGCGGATCCCTCTTTTTGCTAAATATAGTTGGAATCTTCTATCGATGAAGTGCGATCCTACGTCACTGATTACCATTCTTGGAGTACCAAATCTTAGAAATATTGTTTCTTCAAACATCCTTTTTGAGCTTTTGGAATCTGCAGCTTTGCATGGCATAGCTTCTACCCATTTTGAGACGTAGTCTACTACCACCAAAATGTACTCACACTGCTTTGACTTTGGAAACGGGCCCATGTAGTCGATTCCCCAAACGTCGAAGAGCTCTACTTGGAGGTTGTTGACGAGGGGCATGGCATCTCTTGAATTGATGTTTCCATGTCGTTGGCATGCCCCACATCTCCGGATAAAGCTTTTCGTGTCATCATACATGGTGGGCCAAAAGAATCCACTCTGCCAAATCTGTGCACTTGTGCGAAATGCACCATAGTGTCCTCCATATGGTGATGAGTGGCATCTTTCAATGATCTTGATCCCCTCTTCCACTAGTACACATCTCCGGAGTAGTCCATCTGAACATATCCTGAAGAGGTATGGCAGGTTCCACATGTGTTGTCGATCCTCGTAGATGAGTTTTCTTTTGTCCTCCCCTAGTGGTACATATCCTGCAACCATAAAATTCACAATATTTGCGTACCAGGGGTCGAATCGAGTGATCCGATAGAGCATGTCGTCCCTCATCGAGTCGTTGATGGGCATTTCCTGCATATTTTCAAAATGCATTCTAGACAAGTGATCTGCTACTGAATTTTCTACTCCTTTTTTATCTTTTATTTCTAAGTCAAATTCTTAGAGTAGAAAAATCCATCTTATCAATCTAGGTTTAGCATCTTTTTTAGTGAGCAAGTATTTCAAAGCAGCATGATCAGTGTAAACAATCACTTTAGCTCCAACTAAGTAAGATCTAAACTTGTCTATAGCAAAAATAACAGCCAAGAGTTCTTTTTCAGTTGTGGCATAATTAAGTTGTGCTCCTGTCAGAGTTTTACTAGCATAGCCAATTGCATGATGCTTTTTATCTTTAGTTTGTCCCAAAAGTGCCCCCACAGCATAATCACTAACATCACACATAATTTCTAAAGGTAAAGACCAATCAGGGGGTTGAATGATTGGTGCAGAGATGAGTGCTTGCTTAAGGGTGTTAAAAGATTTCATAAAAGTATCATTAAAATAAAAGGGAGCACCCTTGGCTAGCAAGTTTGTAAGAGGTCTAGCAATATGTGAAAAGTTTTGAATAAAACATCTATAAAAGGCAGCATGACCAAGGAAACTTCTAATTCCTTTAACATTGATAGGAGGAGGTAGTTGTTCAATTACTTCAATTTTAGCTCTGTCTACCTGTATCCCTCTTTCAAACACTAGGTGTCCTAGCACTATTCCTTCCCTAACCATAAAATGACATTTTTCCCAAGTAAGGACTAAGTGCTTATCTTCACATCTTTGCAAAACCTTGTCTAAATTTTTAAGACAATCATTAAAAGTTTTTCCATAAACAGAAAAGTCATCCATGAAAACTTCAATGATATCAGAAAAAATAGACATCATGCAACTTTGAAAAGAAGCTGATGCATTACACAATCCAAAGGACATTCTACGGTAGGCAAAGGTTCCATAAGGACAGGTAAAGGTGGTTTTGCTCTGATCATCAAGGTGGATAGGAATTTGATGATATCCAGAATATCCATCAAGGAAGCAAAAGAAAGAGTGGTTTGCCAATCGCTCTAACATCTCATCGATGAAGGGCAAAGGGAAGTGATCTTTCCTTGTCGCTTTGTTGAGTTTTCTGTAATCTATGCACATCCGCCATCCAGTGACGGTTCTCTGGGGGATTAACTCATTCTTATCATTCTTGACAACCGTCATGCCTCCCTTTTTAGGCACAACTTGGACTGGGCTTACCACTCACTATGCGGCACAAGATAAATAATCCCGGCGTGCAATAGCATTAAGACCTCTTTCTTCACAACCTCTCTCATCGCATTGTTGAGCTTACGCAGGGGCTCTCTAGATGGTATGATATTAGGATCAGTTGGAATGCGATAGGTGCAAAGAACAGGACTGATTCCCTTCAGATCTTGGAGTGAATAGCCAAAAGTTGATCGATGCTTTTCCAAGACAGTGGTCGAGCGAATGGTCTCTACTTGGGAGAGTTTATCACTTATGATCACTGGAGATTGCATATCTCGATTAAGGAAAGCATATCTAAGACCGGCTGGCAATGGCTTGAGCTCAATAGGAGGATTAGGTGGCACTAGGAATTCATCAAGGGGTAAGGGTTCTGGATTTTCAGCTTCTTCCTCGATGAAGAACTCATCTTCTTCAAGGTGGGACTCTCTTAGAAAATCTAGGGCTGCCACGGTGATCTCACTAATTGGATCAGGCTCAGGACATGGCTCAGTCTTAGCATTTAAAGATCGGGTGATGGACAAAGAGAATCTAAAGTTTGGTCCTATTTGAACATTGATTGTCCCTGTTTGTCCTTCTTGAATAAGTCTTCCAATGGGTTGACCTATCAACAGGTCGAACTCCATGACATCAAAGATATAAAAACTTAGATGAAGCATGGTGTTGTTTACCCGGATAGGGAGCACATATAAAATGCCTAAGCTTGGAATAATATGCCTGGAAGGACTTTTAAAGAGCTTTGTTGTTGGGGTTAGTGGCATGTCTAATGATAACTCTTGAGAAAATGATGCTGACATGATATTAACACCTACAACTGGATTGTAGAAAGCTTCAAAAGGGCCTCTATGGATTTGGCATTTGATTAAGACAGAAGGTGAATCCAATCGGATCACATCAGAGGAAACCTCTGATTCTTCTAGCCAATCATTGCAGATTATGGCTATGAGCTCTCTTGTGGTCTTTCTACAGAAGACTACTTCAGGAGGTTCTATAGGTTTTAAAGATGGTTTCTTGGACTCCTAAGGCTTCTTAATCATATGGAAGTGAGAGGTGTTTCTAAAATCGGAGAAAAGATCATCTTCTATATCTAGTATAAAGTCCGAAAGCGGAGTATCCTCCTTTTCCATAGGGTTGGAAATCGGGACAGCTGAGGATTGGGATGTTGATGGTAAAGGTTCAGGTTTAGCTACCCTAAGCTCTTCTTCTAACTTCTCCTCGGGTTGGTTATCTAAGATATTGTCTAGGATCTTGCGTGCTTCAGAATCTGAAACATGAGCAAAAGATCCTCCCGCAGAGTAGTTGAGATGCTTCCTGGATTTTCTTCTCAGACCCACAAAAAATTGTTGAATGTACAATGGATAGGTCTTGTCCAGATTTTATAAGTTCGTTAAAATGCTCCCAGGATGTGGCCAAAGATTCATCATCTTTCTGTTTGAAAGATAGGATCTTGGTTCTGAGGTTGATAATTTTGGAAAGGGGGTAGAATTTGAGACAAAAGTCTGAGCGAAGTTTTCCCCAATCTCCTCCTTCTTTCTCTATGGTTCGGTCATACCAGGTTTTAGCTCTCCCTCTCAAAGAGAAAGGAAAAAGCTTCCACCTTAGTGTTTCATCGGACATTCCCTCTATATGGAGGCAGTCACAAGTTTGATCAAACTCTCGTAGGTGAAGATGAGGATTATCATCTTGCTCTCCTGAAAAGAATTGGCTTTGGACCGTCTCTATTAGACACGGGCGTAGCTCATAAGTAGGTGTTTGGATAGGCTTTGAGGATTGCCTAAGCCTATGGCTTGTGCTTGTGGATGCAACATATTTGTAGATGGGTGTGGTTTCAATGGAATCCATAAGGATGAAAATAAAAATAAGGAGATAATAAAAATAAAAGTATGAATACAAGGTTAAGATAGCCTCTAGATGTTTCAACCGCTTTTCCCGGCAACGGCGCTAGAAATGCTTGTTGGTATAAGATAACTCAAACAAATAAACACTAGGTTTATCTGCAAGCGGACAGATATCGATGTAGCACTTCACCTGGGAGTATTCCAGGTATCGTTATTTATATTTTACCGCAGGGAAAACTGGATGACTAG
Organism: Eremochloa ophiuroides; assembly: GCA_038502445.1. Taxonomy (NCBI): domain Eukaryota; kingdom Viridiplantae; phylum Streptophyta; class Magnoliopsida; order Poales; family Poaceae; genus Eremochloa; species Eremochloa ophiuroides. The sequence continues at coordinate 29,915,510 of JAHLJS010000008.1, forward strand.
AATCTAGACTTAACCCCTGAGCTGCTATCAAGGACGGAGAAAATAGGTGATATAGGAGATTACTAAGGCTTCTAGTTCTAATCCTCACAAGATATGATATGATTGTTCTCAAGGGGAATTACTATAGGAATGCACCAATAAAGGGTAAATTCCTTAGTAATGGAATCCTACGGTCTTACTGATGGGAGGTGGACTGTGTAAGACTCAACAAGGCTAGGTCACCCTCGCGATCTACCACCGATCCGAACAGTATAAGGTATTTACGAGTAAATATAATCTAAGCACCACGCTTAAATTATAAATAACTACTTCAATCAAGGAGCTACCAAGACTAAAGCACTCAAAAGAATCGTAAACCTTAAGAACAATAATAGCAATGTTACTCACTTGGATTAGAAGTTGAACTCTGAAGAAATCTTCAGAAACAAGCCCCAAAGAAGGACTTGAATCCGTGGGTACAAGTCGTAGAGCAGTCACCGACAAGCCGGCAACTCCCCCAACTATCTCCAGCTCTACTATCACACTACTTCTAGAACAAGAATAGCCCTAATCTAGAGAGACTACAAGGCTAATCTTTTACTTGATGCTTGGCTTTAGATCCTATCTTGGGTTTCTACTCTATTTGAAATATGTCGGTGGAATTCTGAAACCCTGGATTGATTTCTCTCTGGATCCTCTTCAAACCCTGGGGGGTCTGGGGGTCCTTATATAGGCCAGTAGGATGAACCGTAGCCCTTGGATCAAACCGACTTCGACAAGCGGTGGAGAATGCATGAAATTTCGTGATGTGGGGCCACGTTGAAACGCAGACGAAAAGGACTCTGGGTGCGATCGGCCGACCTGTCAGTGGGATCGACCGATCCCCCCTGGTTGACATGTGGGCCCTCCCTCGGCAGGCATGTCTCTGGTGTTCTCTAGAATATTTTTGATCTCCTGCCGTGGCGTAATTTGGTATTTTCTCTGCAGAGTGGGTCCTCTTTGGTTCTTTTCTTGTATAGTCCCTGAAAAACATAGATTCACCACAACTAGTGGAGTTCTGTCAGTTTAAACCCTATTCTAGGTGTTGGCTCTGATTTATATTCTTTTTCATGATTGGTTGATGGGTAAAATCATACAATAACTACCGTCAACAGCGGGGTCTTCTCTGGAATTTCCTGTGCTTCAGGAGGCAGCTTCTGTGCGTCTACCGCACATGTGTTCATCAGGATGGAGATGTCAGTGGCCTCTGCCATGGCGATGGCCTCCTTCTCGCTGTCGTATGCGGTTTGGAGGTTGGAGCGGACGGAGAGGGTGCCGGTCTTCGTCGGCATCTTCATGATGAGGTAGGTGTAGTTGGGGATGGCCCCAAACTTGGCCAAGGCTGGCCGACCGAGGATGGCGTGGTACACGACGTCGACATCGGCAACCATGAAGTCAACGTGCTCTATACGGAAGCACTTTGGAGTTCCAAACTGGAAGGGAAGATTGATCTAACCCAGAGGCTAGCAAGATTGCCCCGGGACGATCCCCAGAACGGAGCTATAGTCGGCTCCAGATCTTCTGCTCGTAGCCCGAACTTTTTGACAGCTTCAGAGAAAAGGATGTTGAGGCCGCTGCCACCGTCGATCAGCACCTTGCGAAAGCACGTCTTGCGTATGACTGGGTTGGGGATAAGTGGGAATCGACCCAGATACGGGATGTCCGTCCACTGGTCGGCTCTGCTCAACGTGATGGGCCTGTACCAGGGAGGATACTTGGTGTCGGCGATTGAAGCATTGTAATTGGCGATGGAGTTGATGCGCCAAGTTTTGAGCTTCTGCTCTCTCTTGGACTCGATCGCGGCTCGCCCGCCGATGATCGTGGAGACCGTTCGGTGGGCTTCAGTGAAACCAGGGGGCGGATCATCTTTACCACCGTGCTTGTCCTTGTCGGAGTCGTGGCAAGCCTTCCTCTTCTCCTCCTCTCTGTAAGGCTTGGAGATGCCATAGCAGTCCCTCATGGACTGGTTATGATGTTAGTGGATGGGATAGGGGCCATCGAGGAGCTTTTCATAAGCTTCATCATAGTTGCGCTTCGGAGCAGGTCGGGCATTGTGTAGGATCACAGACTGGCCTAGAAGGGGGGTTGAATAGGCCTATAAAAATTCTTCGCAAACAAAGGTTAGAACCTGGAGTGGTAGTGCCGGCCAGGGGGCGGCACACCGGGCAGCCCGGTATTGCTGCTCCTTGAGCGGCAGTGCTGGACCTCGCAGAACAGAATCTACACAATTCAAAAACTACTCAATGGAAATTAGATTAGGTAAAATACTAAGGTTTCCTAAGATGTGTAGAGCCTATAACACCCTTTCCTTGTAGCTAGAACACCACCAATTCATAGATCGGGACCAAACCCTAGAAATCAAGAAGCTCAACAAATAGAGGATAAAATAAGCAACACAAGTGACACAAGATTTATCCCATGGTTTAGCTCGCCACCAAGGCTTGCCTACTCCACTTTGTTGAGGTTCCACAAAGGAAACTTGGGTTCACAAAGCCCAATCCTCGTTTTCAAATCAAGAGAGTTAACTCTTAAAAAGAGGGGGTGATTCCACTAGCTTGTGAGAGTGATTACAAACCTCCTGGGGCTGCCACAAGATTGGTAAGCTCACCGGGCGATGCTCTAGCCGGCTAGGAGCAAGCTCCAAGAGTAACAAATGCAAACCACCTGGCTTGAACGCGAACCAAGTGCTTGAGGAAGTTGAAGATCAGTGGAAGAAGCTTGTTCTTGCTGAGATTTAGCTCACACACTTCTAGATTCAAAGTTAGATTTAAAATGGAGAGTGGAGAGCTTGTTGGGAGTAAGAGAGAGCAAGAGAGGAGCTTCTCTGGTATGAGAACTGAGCAAATGGCAAAGATGACCGTTGGGGGTGACGGGAGGGTGACTAAGAAGTCCCCTCGAGTCTAACGGTCAAAAAAAGTCACGGCAGTGCCGCGCTGGGAGCTGCAGTGCCGCTCGGCCGGTAGTGCCGGGCCTAGGGCTGGCAGTGTCGCGCTGCCAGGACAGAGAGAAATGATCTGAGTTTTTGTGGCCGTCTATGGCATAGGAAATTAGGATGTTTGGTGTAAAGATTTGCACTTGGTCGCACTTTCAAACCTGTCTTTTGCGTCTCCCTTAATAGTACGGCTTTCCTATACTCAAATTCAAAATGAAAACGAATTTACCTAAATTACTGCATGACCTACCTTGATATATCATCCCCGAACCTGATTTAAAATAAAATGTTTGAAAAATGCTTAGCCCTACTTAATAAAATTTTAGATTTGCATAAAATGCTACTTTCTGTGCTATGATTATATATTATGAATTAAATATGAGAATTAGTGAAGAACTTGCTATCCGTCGGTTGATTTGCACTTGGGTTAGAGTCCCAATGTATTGTCGCCCTCGGAATAGTTCGGAACCGGTTGATAAGAAAATGTGTTTAGTTCGGTGATGTGCACATGGGGCGGCGCCCCCATGTCTTATCACTGACGAGCATGGATTTGGAAACCGTTGGGTAACTTTGTACTTGGGTTACAGTCCCAATGCATAGTTGCCGACGGAAAAGAATTAGGGACCGTTCGTTGTAGGCTTGCTGGATCGAGACTTTGCAACTAGCCACATACTATGGAAAGCCCTATCTCTGGTAGCTCTATTGCTTGAACCGACAACCACGCACTGGGAGTGGAGAGATGGCGATAGTAGCGTGTACCCTCATGGCCGGCGTGCCTGGAGACGAGAGGAGTACTGTGCTCTCGGGTGGCGCAGGACCGGTTCAGGGATAGAAAAGCCGTGGTAGATGGGGTTGGTATATGCAAGCTTAAGTGCTACATATGCAGTGTGGATAGGGATCCCCAGCTGGGTACTAATAGATTCGAATCGTCGTTGCTCCTCGGTTAATGGAGACTTGATCCACTGCCCCCCGAAAAGTGGTTCGGAACTAAGATGTTTTTGAGAATGAATAAGTAGCTAGAATTGAAGGATATATGTGAAAGAGCTGCGAACTATTGATATTGATTATAATAATATTGACTAAAATATTGAAAATAGGATTAGTATTACTTTTCCGCAAAATACTTTGACTCTTGCTAAAACCTTACCTTGACTCCCCTCAGCCTGCATTCCTGAGTCTCATTCCTTTTTCTTAGTCGGGTAAGTCTTGCGGAGTACCCCATATACTCAGGGTTTGTTAACCCCTGTTGCAGGTGTTTTAAGTACAGTTCTGCTCGGGATCGTGCCGGTCAACGGATCGTGCATGAATGAAGGTGTGTATATGATAAAACCCTTGGGCAGGTTGTCTAGTTATATACAGCGACTCGACTACGAAACTCTGGTTTGGAATAATGTAATCTAGATTTGTAAATCTATATTAATGTAATACTTTCGTACTCTGTACTCTGATTTGTATTATTTGTGAAATTGTTGTAATACTGCAATGCTTACAATGAGATCCTCGGGAAAATCAGGGTTTCCATGGGAACCCGACAGCCACCTGGGTTGAGGGAACTCGTGCACAGTAACCGAAGGTGCTTAGGGACAATGATGGTGCACGTGGGCCTAGTGATTTAGGCGGTTCTGTCACAGATTGGTATCAGAGCATTTCATTGTAAAGTACATGCAGTATTGCTTTACAAAAACTTCAAAATGATTTAAAATGAATAAAATTAATGGGGTAGTTTGGTCCGGATTACTTCTGAACTTTCCTTATTCATTCTATAGGATCTTTCCTTGAGTATTTCTATAGATCTATAGTTAGGTTTTGAGCTTAGTAGTGGATTAGCACCTTAAGTATGCCCTATGTTTAAAAACAATTGAGTGCATGTCACTCTAGTAATTAATTTACTCGATATATAAATACGTATATATATTAGAGTATTCTGAATTGCGTTGGAACGCTCATGCATCATGACATTATAACTATTAATAATACCCCCGTATTGAAGTATATATTTTCAAAAATAAAACTTGCTTCAAAAGGTATTTTGTTAAAAAAATAAATTCTTACCCTCCTTCTAAACAGATGGATCCACAAGACCCTGCTACTAAAATTGACGACTGCCTGACCATGTTCGAAACTCCTACAGTGATGTGGCAATCGCTGCAGGAAGTAGGTTTCTTAGACACACTAAAGTATTTTTGGGTCTCGCACTGTTCTCCTTAGTCAGCCGAGGTTTGAAGTGTCCCTACATATCCTAGCCAGAGCATTAACAATGGATCAACTACAACATTACTTTCGAAAACTTCAAAAGGTTTTATAAATTAAAACTGCTTGAAGAAAGCAAATTTAAAAAAGAATGAAATGAAATCACCCTTCTAGCTTTCCTTATGCTTGCTGAAAGATCTGGTGATGACTTCTGACAACTCAAGTCAAAGACGGGTTTCAACAACCAAATTGATTGCGAAAGCCATGCGAGTTTTGGATAAAGTAAACGAAAGGCAGCGATGCGTTGAATCGAAAACTAAACCATTCGAACCAAGACGGCTTAATTTCTAAAAAGTCACCTATGCCTTAGAATTTAAAAGGAACAATCTCCTAAATCATTTAAAAAGGATTTCTCACAAGGCTCCTTTTCCTCCTCTTGCTTGTAATATCAAGATGATGCTAGTACCTCGATGGGGTATGTCGTTCCAGACCTACGGTACCACTATGAAACTTGGGGCCCCATGTGTGATGCATCCACATGGCTTGCCGCCGAGCGTATGCGGGCATCATGGTATGATCGTGACCGCCCTCAGATGGTACTGGGCACAACTGAATTTCTGAGTTAAACTCTGTTAAAAATCTTCTTGCAAAAAAATGAGATCAATTGGACCAATTAATCAAGTCGTATATCAAGTTTTTGATCTTTAATAATCTTCGCTCCATAAGTTCTTGGTCCTTGGGAAACTTCTGGATGCACTCAACTCAATACAAAAACTTGACAAATCTTTGACAATCTAGATCTACATATGTGTCAGCCTTGATCTTCTCCTTTCACGACACATGCTCTTTCCTGAAAATTTACGGCCAACAGGTGTTGGTTGAAAGCTATTGTAATTGTAGTCTATGGGATATCATGATTCATGACCATGATGCAGCGTCGAAATCTGGGGTCTCTTATGGCTCGCGACCATAGGAAGTTACTGCCGGATGATCGCTGATATCAGGGTTAATGGTTATGATCCAAGCCTACAATTAATGTGCTTTCATTCTCTTTCAAATCTCTTTTACAAAATTCATATCCATGTTCTTCCTGAATTTTCTAAAATTCTTTTGCTATTTATAACTATCTTCAAATCTACTTTGAGAATTCGCATCTGATCTCTCCGAATTCCCAAAAATTCTTTGTCCTTGCAATCATCTTAATCTCATCAGATAAAATAACGGGAACCGAATTGGAAATGGTACCTAAAAGATCCAATCACTTGGAAATGGTATCCGCGATCCGCTGAGGATTTCCTGTTGTTTTATGGATTTTTGGTTATTCATAAATACCTTGAGATCTATTTGAAAATTCACTTCTTCAGAAACTTTAGGATGCACATAAATTCACCCACAGATCCGGCACAAAAACCTAACACTAGTCCTTGACTTTTCATCAGTGTATGTGTCATGCATTGATCCGACACGTGCCACTCCCTCAAATTCACCATGTTATCCTAGAGTCATTATGGTTGTGCCTATAGTAGTGCCATGACCTGTGACCACAGTGCTGTGTCGAAACCTAGGGTCTCTTGTGTGCCATGGCCACACGAGATTCTACTAGGCACGTGCAGGTATCGAGGTTTAAGGTTCTGATCTACTATAGCTTCACAACTAATAAGCTCTGTTCTGTTTGTTGTGCCGTAACATGATCAACGGTTGCGATACAATATAGCAACCTGAAATCTCCTGTAACTCACGACCACATGAGATTCTGAGGGGTATATGCTCGTATCAAGGTCTGTGGTCACTTTTCATCATAGCCACAATCGATATACTTTCTCTTTTTACTGAGGTTACTTTAATTGTGTCCAATGATGGTATCCCAACCCGTGACTATGGTGCTGTGTCAAAACTTGAAATCTTCTGTGGACTGCACCCACATAAGATCTTACCAGGGTACGCACTGGTATCATAGTCGGTGCCCCTGAATCATTATACCTCGCAATCAATGTGTCCTCACTCTTCTTGAAATCACCCTTAAATAATACTGCTCGTGAAGGTTTATTGTGAAGAAGTAAATTTTAAAGCTTTTAAGTGTTGAGAGACAACTGATTAGGTCAAATGAGAATCTTCCTTATAACAGATAGGAACAGAAGTGTGGCTAGTAGCTTATCAACTCAAGCCTCTGAACACCTATCAGCTGCGCAGGATATATTACATGTATCACCACTTGAGAAGTGTCTTTAAGTGACAGATCGAGTTATTGACTTGGTAGGAATTGAATTGAACTAGATCTGACACACTCCAAGTATTCAGTGTGAGTCGAAGACCGAAAAGGATCGTGTTACTCAAAGGACCACAATGAGGTGGTACAAAGTACAATGGAATCAGCCTTCAGAATAAGAAACTACCCGAGAAATTAGAGAATTACTCATCTGAAAACTTTGCTAAGCTCTTTGCTACCCTTTTAAAAATAATTTACCCCTTTCAAGTCTTAAAAAAATGTAAAACCCCTACTTGCTCTATAGTCAAGTTTGAAAAATGTTTACTTGATATTTTTTATTTTTCATTACTAAAATTAAGGCTTTAGCCATATCTTAAATCTCGAGACGAGATTTATTTTAAGGGGGGAAGGATGTAACACCCCTGGTGTTACTGTAACTAAAACCTACCATGTCATCATGATTGCATGTAAATCATCCCGAATTTAACCCTGTTAATGTGCATCAACTAAAATAAATTTTATTCTTGCATATGATTATGCATAGGTGATTTTGAGTGACTCCTGGTATAAGTGTTTATGGTTGTGTGCATTTGTCTAAATGCAATTGGAATTTAAAAATAAAATAATTTATAAACCTTGAATCCGACCTAAAACCCTAATTCAAAAATGGAAAGGAATTAAGTGTTGGGTCTTAAACAAAAGTTGTAAATCTTTAAAAGTTGAGAAACTTCTATTTTGGGTAATTTTGAAGTTACTAAATAAAATCTCAAATAAAACCCTACTCTGTGTTTGAATATGTAGATTTGAAATGCAAATTCAAAAACTATCAAGAATTTGACCAAACAACTTTAATTAAAGTTGTAAAGCTTTTCAAATGGAACAACTTGTGTATTTGGGAATTTTCAAGTTATTGAATAAAATTTCAAATAAAACTCAAATTGGTGTTTAAGAATTCAAATTTGAAATGGCATTTCAAAAATTATTTAGAATCTGACAAAACTCCCTTAATAAAGGTTGTAGGGTTTGCCAAGTAGAACAACTTTTATTTTTGGATATCTTCAACTTATTTAGAAGAATCTTGAGAATTTGAATGAATTAGAATTAAATATCAAAACCCACATTTACCCCCTTTTGAATTATTTAAAATCCATTCAAAATTTGAATTTGGTTCAAATACCAAAGTTGTTCAGAATTAATTTCTACAACTTTTGTTAAGGGTATTTTCAAGTTCATACACAAAATAAAAAGTAATTTGGGAAAAATCAAAAAGGGGGGCATGGTATGCTACAGTGGATGGCGGGGGGAGTCCGGGCTCTGCTCTGCTCTGCCTGCGGCAGAGCCGCGCGTGTGCGCGCCGCACGCCGGTGGTGCCCGGGGCCCAGCTGGGGCCTGTTGTCGGTGGGAGTCGGAGTCGTGGGGAGGCCGGTCTTGTCCTGAGCTCATTGTTTCCCTTACAAGAAGCCCCCCAGTCGCCATGTGCCTTTTCGGTCTCCATGCCACCGCCGACGAGCTTCCGGTTGGGAGCGAAAATTCGCAACCACGGTTTCATCTTGACTTTCTCCAGCTCGTGTGTAGTTTCACCATCCCCATGGGCGTCGATTGGATCTGCTCGCGCTGTCTCTCGTCGCCTGTATCGCCTGGGCGGGATCCTTCTTCCCCGCGGCCGGCGAAAGCACCACCATGCTCGATCGGTTGTGTTCCGTCCGTTCCGGCGAGGTTCTGCCCCCTCCATGCTTTGTTCTCTGTTGTTCGAATCCAGCTGATGCACAAGTGTTTGATGGTTGCCGCGGTGGAGCCTCTAGAGTGCCGGAACGCCACCTCGATGTCAGGGAGCTCCGCCGCAAGCGCCATCTCTGTCGACAGCACCGCTCTGGCCATCCTCGTCTTCGATCCACGTGTGCATCACTCTGGGGTGAGCACCTAGATGTTGTAGCTATACTTGGATAGCCTTGGGGAGGCCCCGGTTCGCCGGAACACCAGCGCCGCCACGGCCGAGCCCATCATGGCCGCTATAGCCGCGACCAAGCTCGCTCGGATCGCCGCTTCATCTAATCATCTGCGCTATAGGATAGATTGGGTCTTGGGGAAGCTCTTGGCCCGCTGTGGCCGCTTGAGCCACTACCGGCCGGCGGCGGCCTGGGTCGAGCTCGACTTGGCCGGCCGGTAGGGGCATCAGGCGTGCTGATTCGCCCTGTGTGCTAGAAGAAGGAGAAGAGGTCCAGCTGGGCCTGGCCGAGCAAGAGTGGGTCGGCCTGCTCCGGAGCTAGGCCAGGCTGGCCAGAAGCTAGCCCTGTTGGGCTGGGTCACGCTGGATCACGAGTGGCTGGCCCAGCAGCGATCAGGCCACTGCATTTGATTTTTCCATTTTCCTGAGAAATGAATAGTGCTGATAATTGGGAATTTTATAGGAATTAATGCGGACATCCAAAAATTATGAAATAAATGGTGGAGCCCCTCTGAGTTATGTAACATTTATGAAAAATATAGAACTTGTATTTTGGACATTTTCGATATGTGATAGAAATAGGCAGTTTAATTAATAAATGGCTTTTCCATAATTTTTATAGCTCAAAATATGATTCCAAAAATTATGAAATTTTTGTAGTAGCTACTATGACTAGTGAGCTACCTCCACCAAAAATATGTAGCCAATTTAGATAAATTTTAATTATTTTGTAATTTGTACTTAATTAATTAAGTAAAAACAATATTAGTATTAACTAAATTAGGATTTATGTGTGATTTTTGGATTGTGTTAACCCTGAGTTGTTATCACATGTTGACCCTTGGCATCTTGCTAATTTGGTTAAGCTTAAGCTAATCCAGTTAATTAAGATGTTTAAATGTTATTCCATGTAAATAGATAAAGTGTTAATTAAAAATATTAGTGATTTATGTTATACACATATGATAATGGGTTTTACGAATTATTTAAGTGCGCACTGGTCATTATGATAGGAGAGCTAGTTCAGCTTTCAACAACTGTTAAAATGGTCAAAGAACCAAAGTGGTTAATACTCGGTAGTAATTAGTTTAGTTGATTGGTAACTTTACCGTGAAGGAAGGTTATACCCAACTTCCTACCTTAAGTTTACTTTTTGATTTAGTGCATCTCCTGCATCATGGCATACATCTCATCATGCAAAGCATTGTATTTTTATTACGTGTAGTGATCGGGCTTTCGGGAGAATTGTTTGATTGATCCCCGACGGAAGGATTATTCATAAGGAGAAGTCAAGCGGGTTTTCACCGGTATTTCAGAAGAAGTGACAGACCTGCAACATAGGCAAGCCCCGATGCATTAGCCCCTCCTTGTGATTTAAAAACTTTATTACCTTGAGTTAAATTATTGCATTAGGTTGATAGGAGTTGATTGTCACCTAAATTGTTGCATGACCTACCTTGATATATCATCCTCGAACCTGATTTAAAATAAAATGTTTGCAAAATGCTTAGCCCTGCTTAATAAAATTTTAGATTTGCATAAAATGCTACTTTCTGTGCTATGATTATATATTATGAATTAAATATGAGAATTAGTGAAGAACTTGTTATCCGTCAGTTGATTTGCACTTCGGTTAGAGTCCAATGTATTGTCGCCCTCGGAATAGTTCGGAACCGGTTGATAAGAAAATGTGTTCCATTCTGTGCTGTGCACATGGGGTGGCGCCCCCATGTCTTATCACTGACGAGCATGGATTTGGAAACCGTTGGGCAACTTTGTACTTGGGTTAGAGTCCCAATGCATAGTTGCCGACGGAAAAGAATTAGGGACCGTTCATTGTAGGCTTGCTGGATCGAGACTTTGCAACTAGCCACATACTACGAAAAGCCCTATCTCCGATAGCTCTATTGCTTGAACCGACAACCATGCACTGGGAGTGGAGAGATGGCGAGAGTAGTGTGTACCCTCGTGGCCGGCGTGCCTGGAGACGAGAGGAGTACTATGCTTTTGGGTGGCGCAGGACCGGTTCAGGGATGGAAAAGCCGTGGTAGATGGGGTTGGTATATGCAAGCTTAATTGCTACATATACAGTGTGGATAGGGATCCCTAGCTGGGTACTAATAGATTCGAATCATCATTGCTCCTCGGTTAATGGAGACTTGATCCACTGTCCTACCCCGCAAAGTGGTTTGAAACTAGGATGTTTTTTGAGAATGGATAAGTAACTGGAATTGAAGGATATATGTGAAAGAGATGAGAACTATTAATATTGATTATAATAATATTGACTAAAATACTGAAAATAGGATTAGTATTGCTTTTCCACAAAATACTTTGACTCTTGCTAAAGCCTTACCTTGACTCCCCTCAGCCTGCATTCCTGAGTCTCATTCCTTTTTCTTAGTCGGGTAAGTCTTGCGGAGTACCCCATGTACTCAAGGTTTCTTAACCCCTGTTGCAGGTGTTTTAAGTATAGTTCTGCTCGGGATCGTGCCGGTCAACGGATCGTGCATGAATGAAGGTGTGTATATGATAAAACCTTTGGGCAGGGTGTCTAGTTATATACAGCGACTCTACTGCGAAACTCTAGTTTGGAATAATGTAATCTAGATTTGTAAATCTATATTAATGTAATACTTCCACACTCTGTACTCTAATCTATATTATTTGTGAAACTGTTGTAATACTACAATGCTTACAATGAGATCATCGGGGAAATCAGGGTTTCCATGGGAACCCGACAGGCCACCTGGGTTGCGGGGAACTCGTGCACAGTAACCGAAGGTCCTTAGGGACAATGATGGTGCACGTGGGCCCTGTGATTTAGGTGGTTCTGTCACATGCTTTTGCCTGTCCATCTTCTCGATAAATCTCATTAGTCTTCTAATCGCGTGGTCATCATCATCAAAACCCACTTTAGCGCTTGATTGCACTTACACATTGTAGACCCGATAATGGCGGCGCCTCTCTCCTGCTCTGGAGCCATCGGGCTCGTCGTGGCGGCATCAGTCGAAGCGACGGTGGTCGTGGTGATCGCGGTCCTCGCGGCGGTGATCCCGCCGTGACCCTCGATCGTCGGGGCGCCGATCAGCTCGACGGTCTCCGTCTTCGTAGCGAGCTCGGTCGGGGAAGCATTGGTGGCTATGGATGGGGTGATGAGCCGCTGAAAGACCCTAGTTTGGTTTTGGTAATTGATGAAACTTAGTTACTAATCTAAGTGCTAAATATGTGTAGCCAAGGGTAGATTAGTGATAAGGAGGAAGATGACATGAGCTCAAGTGAAGATCAAGATGAAATGATCATGGAGAAAGAAAAGGACTTAAAGAAGAAAAGTTAGAGGCTAATGTATATTCAAATAGGGCTTTTGTTTTAGTAATCAAGATTCCAAGTGGGAGTGATCACATTTAGGATAGATAGCCGACTATCAAGGGGAGAACTAAGCTACTGGATTACTTTCAAGTGCTCTAGATTGCATCTCATGTGCATTGATCTAACCAACCTAGAGAATCTCTTTGAAAACCCTTGAAAAATATTTGCAAAATGCTAACACACTGTGCACAAGTGTTGGAGACCTCGAGTGTTAGCACATAGAAGTAAGGGGTGAGAAATAGACATGAAAATTAGCTAAAAAAGGAGCGTCGGACCGTATGGAAGGGCAGCGTCGGACCATTGAGTAGAGTCCGATGCCTAACCCTAGTTCTAGCCAATGGCGAGCATCGGACGCTCGTTTTACGAGCGTCGGACCATTGCCCACTCGAGTCCGACTGTGCCGAGCAACGAGGTGTGACGCGTGGCGCAATCTGAGAGCGTCGGACGCTGAAGCTTAGTCCGACGCAGTTTTCTCGGTTTTAAACCTCTCTGGAAGCATCGGACTGTACGTTTCGTTGGTCCGACGGTGTTCGCTGAAGAGTCCGACGGTACGCACGCGGTGTACTGGGAACAGGGCGTCGGACGGAGGATTTAGTCCGATGACCCCAGTCCGACGGTCCGCAGTTGAGCGCGAGAAGTAGCCGTTGCGATCCAGCGGCTGTGGTTGAATCGAGCTGACACGTGACGAGATCCAGAGCGTTGGACGCTAACGCTTGGTCCGACGCCCCGAAAAAGTGGTTAACGGCTGTTTTGAGTGGAGTAACGGCTAGATTTGCACTTGGGGGTACTTATACTCTCTCTCTGGTCACTTGTTGACACTCTTGCACACTTGGATCATTGTCATACACTTTGTTGCATTCTAGCCTCCCACTCTCTCACTAGTTCATCATCTTGATCATCTTTAGTGAGATTGAGTGAACCTCAAGTGCATCATTGCTTGTGATTTGCATTCTAGAGCACTTGAGAGCAAGCCTTGGTTCAGTTCTTATTCTCTTGGGACATTGCCGTGTCCCTAGACGGCTTGGAGGAGAAGAAGGTGTGGAGGAGTTTGGTGATTGTGCTTGCCCACACCCGGCAATTGTGAGGGGTTCTTGTGCCTTCCCCGAGCGGAGTGCTCAAAGGTAACTCTAGTGGATTGCTCGTGTCTTTGAGTTACTTCCTCCGTGGTAGGTTCTTGTGGCGCCTAGTGTAGGCTCGGTGTGTGATACCGATTAGCCACCCAACCACCGGTTGAAGTCGACACAACGAGGACGTAGCGTGCCGGCAAGCACGTGAACCTCGGAGATAAATCTTGGTGTCTCTATTGATTTCCTCACCTTCGAGTGAGTGACTTATTGATTGTCCCGGTGATTGGCTTCTTCACAAGGCAAAGGTTTAATCGACGATCACTCCTTCTTATTCTTGTACAAAGTAGCTTGTTTTCTTGTCTTGAGTAGTTGTGTAGTCTTTAGCTTTTGCTAGCTTGCTTGTGTTAAGGATTCACTAGAATTGTGTAGGTGGCTTGCCTAGGTTAGTAGTCGCTCTAGCATTGCACATTTAGCCATATTTGTCACTAACCTCCTGGCCTAAGTACTTTGTAGAAATTTTATTAGGCTATTCACCCCCCCTCTAGCCATACTAGGACCTTTCAAGTGGTATCGGAGCCATGGTCACCGTTTAGTCAAGGCTTAACATCCTTCGGTGCATTGAAATGGCTCATATCATGTTCAATCATGTTGGGGGCAAACCACCTCACTTTGATGGCACAAGCTCATTTGATTATTGGAAAAGAAAGATGATGATGTATCTTGGCTCAATTCATGAGAAGGTGTGGGAGGTCACCGAGAAGGAATACATTGTGCTTGATCCCGCAAGCCCCACACCTAGAGAGCAAGAGAATAACCAATGTAACACAATGGCTCTCAACACCATTTACAATGGCATTGACTCAAAGGTGTTTGAGCAAATCAAGGATTTGGATAGAGCAAGTGAAGTATGGGCAAGATTAGAGCAAACCTATGAGGGCACTTCAACGGTAAAGAGTGCCAAGTTGTACATGCTCAAGGACAAGCTCTCAAACTTCAAGATGGATGATGGGGAGAGCATTCCGGAAATGTTCTATAGGCTTCAAGTGATTGTCAATGATCTCAAGGCCTTGGGTGAGAAAACAAGTGATGAGGACTTCTCTCACAAGTTTCTCATATGCTTGCCCAAGAGGTTCAAGACCTTGAGAACTATCATCTTCCGAGGCGGCTTGAAGGGTGTCACTCTAAATGAGGTTCTTGGTGATGTAATGACCGACGATCAATACAATGAGAAGAGTGATAGTAAAGAAGTGAAGAAGGAGGATGACAAGAGCAAGAAGACCGTGGCATTCAAGTCCACCACCTCTTCTTCCAAGAACAAGGGCAAGGGCAAGAAAGTACAATCTAGTGATGATGATGCATCTAGCCTTAATAGTGATGATGAGGCACCAGCTCTCTTTGTGCGCAAGTTTGGAAGATTCATAAAGAAGGGCTATGGTGCTAGAAAGAGAAGAGATAACTTCAAAGGCAAGAATGTAGTAAGGAAGTGCTACAATTGCAAGAGCACGGATCATCTTGTGGCGGATTGTCCTAATGCTAGTGATGATGAAGATGATTACAAGAAGAAAGGCAAGAAGGACAAGGTGGAACAGAAGGAGAAAAAAAGTTTAACTTCTCCAAAAAGAAGGGTGGATCCTATGTGGTGACATGGGATAGTGATGTTTCCTCCGATGATGATGACTCTAGTGATGATGATGAGAGGAAGGCATCCAAGAAGAAGGCCATGGCTTCTATTGCTATCAACAAGAAGTCTTCATCATTTGATTCTTCATGCTTCATGGCTAAGTCCACCAAGGTAAAATACGATGACTCAAGTGATAATGAAAAAGATGATAATGATAGTGATAGTGATGATGATGAGCCTAGTGTAGCACAACTCATGGACATGTTAGAGCAAGCCGAATATCTTATTAGCTCTAAGTCTAAAAAGTGCAAAGAATTGTCCAAGAAATTAAAAACTCTTGAACAATCTTTTGATGAGCTAAGTGCTTCTCATGAGTGTCTAAAGGAAGACCATGAGGATCTCAAACTAGCTCACACCAAGCTTGAGAAAGCTCACTCCTTACTCTTAGAGCTAGGCAAGGTAGAGGATGTTGCTATAACATGTGATGTGGGTGTAACTTGTGATCTAATTAATGAATCAACTAATGAAACACTTTTTGCAACCACACCTAATAACACTAGCTCCTCATCATCATCCACTTCTACTTCTACCTTTACTACTAGTGTTGATCCAACACTAAAAGTTGAAAATGAGAAATTTAAGAAGGAAGTGGACAAGCTAACCCGTGCATTAGGCAATGTCTATGGTGGGGATGCCCGCTTGCTACAATGGTTGGGTAGCCAAAGATATAGTAACTCTAAGGAGGGATTTGGCTATACTCCCAAGAAAGGCAAGGCGGCATTTGTAACTCCAAAGCCTAGTTTTGTGAGGAGCAATGGTCGGTTTTGCTACAAGTGCAAGCAAGTAGGGCATATTGAGGCAAATTGCATCACTAACAACAAGAACAAGCAAATAAAATTTGCAAGTGCTAAATCTATTAGACTTGATTCTTGTTACATGCTTACCAAGGGTGAGAAAGGTGTCAAAGTCAAATACATTGGTACACTTAAAGAGAGCCCAAGGTTGAAGGCTATTTGGGTACCAAAGGCTTTGGTTGCTAACCTCCAAGGACCCAAACAAGTATGGGTACCTAAAAGACATTGATTTGTTTTGTAGGTAAATTACAAAGCCGGAGGGAGGCATTGGGTTCTTGATAGTGGGTGTTCTCAACACATGACCGGTGATTCAAAAATGTTCAAACAAATCAATTCTAGTGGCAATGAGTATGATAGTATCACATTTGGGGATAATAGCAAAGGCAAGGTCAAGGGTCTTGGAAAGCTTGTAATATCAAATGATCTAAGCATCTCCAATGTACTATTAGTTGAGAGTTTGAACTTCAATCTATTGTCGGTGGCTCAACTTTGTGATCTTGGTTTCAAATGCATCTTTGGTGTTGATGATGTGGAAATCATTAGTGTGGATGGATCAAATTTAATATTTAAGGGATTTAGATATGAGAATCTCTATCTAGTGGACTTTGGTGCTAGAGAATCACAATTGTCAACATGCTTACTCTCTAAGTCAAGCATGGGTTGGTTATGGCATAGAAGGCTTGGTCATGTTGGAATGAAGCAATTGAACAAACTTGTGAAGCATGACTTGGTTAGAGGTCTTAAAGATGTTGAGTTTGAGAAGGACAAGTTATGTAGTGCATGTCAAGCCGGAAAACAAGTAGGCAACACTCATCCTAAGAAGAGCATGATGAGCACATGCAAACCATTTGAGTTATTGCACATGGACTTGTTTGGACCAACTACATATACAAGCATTGGCGGCAACAAGTATGGTTTGGTGATAGTAGATGACTTCTCAAGATATACATGGGTTTTCTTCATGATTGACAAAAGTGATGTTTATGGTATCTTCAAATCTTTTGTCAAGAGAAGTTGTAATGAATTTGAAACAACCATCAAGAGGGTGAGAAGTGATAATGGTACTGAGTTCAAGAACACAAGAGTTGATGAGCTATGTGATGACTTAAGAATCAAACATCAATTCTCGGCTAAGTACACACCTCAATCAAATGGCCTAGTTGAAAGAAAGAATATGACTCTCATTGATATGGAAAGATCTATGCTTAGTGAGTATAATGTGAGTCAATCTTTTTGGGCCGAAGCAATCAACACGGCCTGTTACTACTCCAATAGACTCTATTGCCATCCTATGTTGGAGAAAACTCCATATGAGATCTTGAATGGAAGAAAGCCCAATATTGCATATTTTCGGGTGTTTGGTTGTAAGTGCTACATATTGAAGAAAGGAACTAGATTGAGCAAATTTGAGAAGAAATGTGATGAGGGATTCTTGCTTGGTTACTCCACCACTAGTAAAGCTTATAGAGTTTGGAACTTGGGAAGTGGTCAACTTGAGGAAGTTCATGATGTTGAATTTGATGAAACCAATGGGTCTCAAGATCAAAATGAGAATCTAGATGATGTGAGTGGACCTCAATTGGCAAAGGCTATGCAAAAAATGGACATTGGTGACATAAGACCGACTCAAGTGATTGACATAGAAGATGACAAAGATCAAGTGCAAGTTCCTTCAAATGATCAAACTAGTGACTCTCAAGTGCAAAATCAAGATCAAGCTAGTTCCTCTTAAGCAAATCAATCAAATGCACAATCAAGCTCAAGCAATCAACCTCAAGTGCTTCAACCCACAAACATTGCAAGAGATCATCCTTTGGACCAAATTATTGGTGATATTCAAAAGGGTGTGCAAATAAGATCAAGACTTGCATCATTTTGTGCTCACTATTCATTTGTGTCATTTGAAGAGCCGGAGAACATTGAGAAGGCATTGAAAGATAGTGATTGGGTAAATGCTATGCATGAAGAGTTCAACAATTTTGAAAGAAATGAAGTTTAGAAATTGGTAGAGAGACCAAAGAACTACAATGTTATTGGCACCAAATGGGTATTTAGAAACAAGCAAGATCAAGATGGTGTTGTAATAAGGAACAAGGCAAGATTAGTGGCACAAGGGTACACTCAAGTAGAGGGATTGGACTTTGGTGAAACCTATGCTGCGGTTGCAAGATTGGAAGCAATAAGAATTCTTCTAGCATATGCTTGTGCTCACAACATCAAGCTCTACCAATGGATGTCAAAAGTGCATTTCTCAATGGATTCATCAATGAGTTAGTCTATGTTGAACAACCTCCCGGTTTTGAAGATGAGAAGAAACCAAATCATGTGTACAAGCTAAGGAAAACACTCTATGGTTTGAAACAAGCACCAAGGGCATGGTATGAGAGGCAAAGGGATTTTCTCCTCTCTAAAGGTTTCAAGATAGGCAAGGTTGACACCACTCTATTCACCAAGAAGGTTGATGGTGACTTGATGATCATGCAAATCTATGTTGATGACATTATCTTTGGATCAACAAGTCAAGCTTTGTGTGCGGAGTTTGAAAAGATGATGGCTAAAGAATTTGAGATGTCTATGATGAGTGAACTCACATACTTCCTTGGACTTCAAATTAAGCAAATGAAGAATGGCACATTCATAAGTCAAGACAATTACACAAGAGACATGATCAAGAAGTTTGGAATGCAAGATGCAAAACAAATAAGCACTCCCATGGGGACTAGTGGAAGCTTGGATGAAGATAAAAGTGACAATATGGTTGATCAAAAGGCATATCGGTCTCTAATTGGAAGTTTGCTCTATGTCACCGCATCAAGACCGGATGTCATGTTTAGTGTGTGCATGTGTGCTAGATATCAAGCATCTCCTAGAGAGAGTCATATGAAGGCCGCAAAGAGGATATTGAGATATTTGAAGCACACTCAAGATGTTGGATTGTGGTATCCCAAGGGTGCAAAATTTGAGTTGATTGGATATGCCGACGCGGACTATGCCGGTTGCAACATAAATAGAAAGAGTACATCGGGCACATGTCAACTCTTGGGAAGATCTCTTGTCTCATGGTCATCCAAGAAGCAAAATAGCATTTCACTCTCCACCGCCGAAGCCGAATACATTAGTGCGGGGAGTTGTTGTGCTCAACTCTTGTGGATGATGGCAACTTTGAGAGATTATGGAATTAACTTCAAGAAAGTGCCACTTCTATGTGACAATGAGAGCGCCGTCAAGCTAACTCAAAACCCGGTCCAACATTCAAGAACCAAGCATATTGATGTGAGGCACCATTTTATCCGGGATCATCAAACAAAAGGGTGACATTGATATTCAAAGCATTGGAACCGATGATCAATTGGCCGACATACTCACAAAGCCACTAGATGAGAAGAGGTTTTGCAAGCTCAGAAATGAATTGAATATTCTTGATTTCTCCAATATGAGTTGAGATCATCCCCACACATATATGATATGCCTCTACTCCGACAAAGCAAGGTAAAATTGTTTGACATAACATCATACTTGCTAGGACATGTTTAGAGCATATAGACATATTCACCTCTTAGGATCATTCATGGAAATTAAAAAGGTTTTGATGGATATATGCTACCACTATTGCCTTGTTTGATTGTATGATCTAGTGGTAACATATGACATGCATGTGTGCTTAATCCCCTAGTGTTCAATCTAGTTCATTAGCTCAAGGTGTATAACTTAACAGGGGCAAGATAACCCCTAATGGCGTGAAGAAGCTTGTCCTTGGATAAAACTTAGTTATATATCCTAGGCAAGTGCACTAGATTGCACCATAGTGAAAAATCAACTCTCTTTCCACAATCAAATGAACTTGACTAACTATCTCTACTCCACTTAACCTTTTTGAGCAATTGTTGACAAAGGGGGAGAGAAAGTTACAAAAGAAAGAGATGGCGCAATGAACCATCATTAGGCCGATGATGGGAGAGCAATAGGCCAAAGGAAAGGGATAATTAAAATTTTAAAGCACACAAGTAGGGGGAGGAATCACATATGCAAGTTGTTGCATTTGGATGGGCATTAATCATATGATTGCTCATTGCATTTGTATTTACTTTCTTATACATGCTTGTGTGGTGTATTGCTAGTAGTAGGATTTGAATGATGATTTGAACAATTAGCATGTGTAGGAGTAACTAGTTGGTCGTATTTCTTCAAGTGGTTACTAGAGCTTGCTTATAATGTGATCTCATGGTATGCTCTAGTATTTGTGACCTTCTAGTTACTAAGGTGCTAAGGATGGTGTACATGGCAACTCCGATGGTATCACGCTTCAAAGGTCCATTCTATACACCATTAGCACAATTTTGGTAGAATTACTCTCTATTCAATACATATGTGCTAACTTTCAATCCAAACTCGATGCACATATGTAGGGGGAGCCAATACTACCAAAATAGAACTTATGATGGTTGTCCAAATCCTTTCATGATCTACTCATGGACAAGCATGATAAGTTCAAAATCTTAATGCATATTTCTTTTGTAAATGGGTTGTCATCAATTACCAAAAAGGGGGAGATTGAAAGACCCTAGTTTGGTTTTGGTAATTGATGAAACTTAGTTACTAATCTAAGTGCTAAGTATGTGTAGCCAAGGGTAGATTAGTGATAAGGAGGAAGATGACATGAGCTCAAGTGAAGATCAAGATGAAATGATCAAGGAGAAAGAAAAGGACTTAAAGAAGGAAAGCTAGAGGCTAAGGTATATTCAAATAGGGCTTTTCTTTTAGTGATCAAGACTCCAAGTGGGAGTGATCACATTTAGGATAGATAGCCGACTATCAAGGGGAGAACTAAGCTACTGGATTACTTTCAAGTGCTCTATGTTGCATCTCATGTGCATTGATCTAACCAACATAGAGAATCTCTTTGAAAACCCTTGAAAAATATTTGCAAAATGCTAACACACTGTGCACAAGTGTTGGAGACCTTGAGTGTTAGCACATAGAAGCAAGGGGTGAGAAATAGACTTGAAAATTAGCTGAAAAAGGAGCGTTGGACCGTATGGAAGGGCAGCGTCGGACCATTGAGTAGAGTCCGACGCCTAACCCTAGTTCTGGCCAATGGCGAGCGTCGGACACTCGTTTTACGAGCGTCGGACCATTGCCCACTCGAGTCCGACGGTGCCGAGCAGTGAGGTGTGACGCGTGGCGCAATCTGAGAGCGTCAGACGCTGAAGCTTAGTCTGACGCCAAGCGTCGGACTCCGTCAGATGCAGTTTTCTCAGTTTCAAACCACTCTGGAAGCGTCGGACTGTACGTTTCTTTGGTCCGATGGTGTTCGCTGAAGAGTCCGACGGTACGCACGC
Organism: Eremochloa ophiuroides; assembly: GCA_038502445.1. Taxonomy (NCBI): domain Eukaryota; kingdom Viridiplantae; phylum Streptophyta; class Magnoliopsida; order Poales; family Poaceae; genus Eremochloa; species Eremochloa ophiuroides. The sequence continues at coordinate 29,937,051 of JAHLJS010000008.1, forward strand.
GGTGTACTGGGAACAGGGCGTCGGACGGAGCATTTAATCCGATGCCCCCAGTCCGACGGTCCGCAGTTGAGCGCGAGAAGTAGCCGTTGCGATCCAGCGGCTGTGGTTGAATCGAGCTGACACGTGGCGAGATCTAGAGCGTCGAACGCTAACGCTTGGTCCGACATTGTCGGTCCGACGCCCCGAAAAACGTGGTTAACGGCTGTTTTGAGTGGAGTAACGGCTAGATTTGCACTTGGGGGTATTTATACTCCCTCTCTGGTCACTTGGTGACACTCTTGCACACTTGGATCATTGTCATACACTTTGTTACATTCTAGCCTCCCACTCTCTCACTAGTTCATCATCTTGATCATCTTTAGTGAGATTGAGTGAACCTCAAGTGCATCATTGCTTGTGATTTGCATTCTAGAGCACTTGAGAGCAAGCCTTGGTTTAGTTCTTATTCTCTTGAGACATTGCCATGTCCCTAGACGGCTTGGAGGAGAAGAAGGTGTGGAGGAGCTTGGTGATTGTGCTTGCCCACACTCGGCAATTGTGAGGGGTTCTTGTGCCTTCCCCGAGCGGAGTGCTCAAAGGTAACTCTAGTGGATTGCTCGTGTTTTTGAGTTACTTCTTCCGTGGTAGGTTTTTGTGGCGCCTAGTGTAGGCTCGGTGTGTGATACCGATTAGCCACCCAACCACCGGTTGAAGTCGACACAACGAGGATGTAGCGTGTCGGCAAACACGTGAACCTCGGGGATAAATCTTGGTGTCTCTTTTGATTTCCTCACCTTCGAGTGAGTCACTTATTGATTGTCCCGGTGATTGGCTTCTTCACAAAGCAAAGGTTTAATCGACGATCATTCCTTCTTATTCTTGTGCAAAGTAGCTTGTTTTCTTGTCTTGAGTAGTTGTGTAGTCTTTAGCTTTTGCTAGCTTGCTTGTGTTAAGGATTCACTAGAATTGTGTAGGTGGCTTACCTAGGTTAGTAGTCGCTCTAGCATTGCACATTTAGCCATATTTGTCACTAACCTCCTGGCCTAAGTACTTTGTAGAAATTTTATTAGGCTATTCACCCCCTCTAGCCATACTAGGACCTTTCAGCCGCCTCGTTTCCATAGGCGTACTTGTTGGCGATGCGCAGCATCTCGGCGATGGAGCTCGGCCTGGGGCGGAACAGCTTCCTCTGAAGTTCTTCGTCTGGTCGAAGACCACGTATGAAAGCGGAGATGGCTTCAGCATCTGTGATGTTCGGGATTTTGTTTCTGGTCTCCGAGAAATGCCGGATATAATCTCGAAGAGATTCGCGTGAAGCTTGCTGGAGCTTCTCGAGATCATACTTCGTGCCCGGCTACTTGCAAGTGGCACGGTAGTTGCTGATGAACTGCTCCTTCAACTCATCCCAGGTGTCGATGGAGTTTGGCTTCAGACTGAGCAGCCAATTATTGGCGGATGCATTAAGCATGACGAGCAAATAATTAGCCATGAAGTTCGAGTTCCCTCCGGCGGCCTTGACTGCAATCTCGTAAACAATGAGCCACTTAGTGGGATCCGCAGTGCCGTCGTACGTCTCGACGCTGAAGACCTTGAAGTTCAGCGGCCACCTTACCACCTTGAGATCAGCTGTGAATGGCAGCTCGGAGGAGTTCTTGCTGGTGATCGGAGGGCCGTGGGCTTCATCATACTCCTTGCGGCGCTCAGTTTCTGCTGAGTGCCTGGCCTCCCTGCGACTGTTGGTACGACCACGAAGATCTTGGTCTTTCAGCTTCTCGCGGAGATCAGATTGATTGACCTCCTAGTCGTCGTCTTGCCGGTGGCGTCTTTGCCCGCCGCGGGAGTGATCACCGTCTTCTCGGTGGCGCTTGGTGGCCGACGCAGTGGAATGTGACGGAGGAGGCTGGCGTTCTTCATTGACATGAACTTGAGCTGCCTTGAGGAGAGCTGTGAGGCATTCGACCTCTGGGGTCTGGTTCATGTGCTTGGCCTCTGTTATGGCGCAGGCGATGTTCACGCTTAGAGTCTTGTAGACCTGGTGATTACCGACCAAATTGAATTCCTGCTTCAGGTTTTGCATGGCGGATGGGGCCTTCCTTCCTTCAACGTGCTGCTCGCGACGTCGCCTTCGGTCGGTGTTCCTCTTCTCGCGAGCAGGTCGGGCTTCGTCATCTTCGTTTGGCCCTGGGGCACTGTCGTTGCTAACGACGAGGATGGGCCCGCTGATATACCGACTAGTAGGAGGAGGTACATCGGGGAGATCTCCGTCTTCAACGTCGTCGTGGTCAGCGCTGTCATTGTCGGCGACGATGAAGGTGGTGCTGGTGTTGGCGTGGTCGGAGATGACGTGGTCGGGGCGGCGCAGCAGATGCGAGAAGCTGGAGGCCGTGTTCCGTAGGCTGAAAGGCATGTAGCCCCTCGGGAGGTCGTGGTCGGAAGCCCTCGGAGCCGCGACTGCTCGGGGCTGGAGTTCAACGGTGCATCCCTGCGGGGTGGCGGTGATGACCAGAGTCGTGTCCCGCCGAGCCGGGGATGGAGAGGGGTGCCGTGCCACCGGTGAATGCTGGAGGCTATCTGCAGCAAATCGATTCGCAGCCGACTCCAAGATCTGGAGGCTCTCGGACAAGCCTTGGGAGACCCGATCTACAGATCCGATCAGGTCGCTGTTGTCGACGATCCTCCGGACGTAACGTGGCAACCTTCTTGCCGAAGTGGAGGCCATCGATGAAGCCAGAGTAGACACGATCTGAGCCACATCCAAGATCTTCCCTTCGCTGTGGGGGCCGATGACCTAGGTGATGGAGCCCACCGTGAAGATCTGGCCCGGCGTCGGGGGCACTATGAAGCTTGAAAAAATCACCATCTTACTCGCCATGGGATCAGGAAGCGCACCCCCTACCTGGTGCACCAAATGTCTATGGAATATCATCGATAGTCTACCGAGGGGTATGCCCAAGGTAGTAGATTGATCGGTGAAGGTGCGCCTGAGACGAACAAGCGTAACGCAGAAAGCGTGAGACACACGGTTTATACAGGTTCAGGCCGCCGCGAGGCGTAATACCCTACATCCTTTGTTCTTGTGGATTGTATTGCTATGAGATGAGATGTTTTGAGAGGATCTCCTGCTCACCTTATATAGTCCGGGGGGTAGGGTTACAAGTCGGTTTTACCATGTATATCAGATTACATTCCTAGCCAAACAAGAAAACTAATCGGCTAGATACTATGAAAACTATTTCCTTGGTTGCCAAGACTTCTAAGCCGGCGGATATATGTGATCTTCTGGAGAACGTGTAGGCGACGCGTCCTTGGCAGTCCAGGTCTGATCGGATGTCTTGGCCCATGTAGCACCGTGGGGGTATACGGGTTTATACCCCACACAGCACTCGACAAATAATTTTTTGGAAAAAAATAAATGATCCTTGGCCGAGTGCTAATAACATGGCGCTCGGTAAAGACGTCATCACCGTCTCCCACGCCGTGACAGTGACTTTTCTTTGTCGAGTGTAAGGGTTGTACTCGGCAAAGTATTTGCTGAGTGCCCAAATGAAAGACTCGGCAAAGAGGGCTTTGCCGACATTGTGTTGACTGAGAGCTCTTTGGCAAAGCAGCTGTTTCCAGTAGTGATCATAGAGTCCATCTCACTATTGACCGCTTCCATCCACAAATCAGCATCAAGAGATGAATATACCTCAGCGATGGTTGTGGGAGTAACATCCACGAGATACATAATATAGTCATCACCTAAAGATTTTGCAGCCCTCTGTCTCTTACTCTTTCAAGTGACTATATTATTATCCTCCTCAGGAATTTCTTCATGGGTTTCAGTATCAGCATGTATTACCAGTTTATGTGTCTCAGGCAGAATAATAGATTCATGACTAGAAGTGCTATGTGTATTCTTCATGGGAAATTCATTCTAAAAAATGTAGCGTCTCTTGATTCCATAATTGTACCTTCGGATAATTTAGAATTTATTATTAAAATATATAACCCACGCTGTGAATAGCAACTCAAGACACAATCAACGATTTTAGGTCCAAGCTTTCGCTTCTTGTTAATCGGCAAATTCACCTTTGCCAAACAACTTCATGTTCATAGGTAAGCCAGATTTAATCTCTTCTTTTCTTATTCCTTAAACAGTGTAATTTCTTTGTTTCTAGTGGGCACTCTATTCAGAACATGACATGTGTCATTATCGCCTCACCCTATCATTTCTTAAATAGTCCCGCAGTCTCTAATATGGCGTTAATCAACTCAGTTAGAGTGTGGTTCTTTCTCTCTGCAATCCCATTAGATTGTGGTGATTATGGCAGTGTTCTCTCATGAATAATTCCATGCTCAGTGCACAAAACTTAGAAAATTCATTAGAGAAATATTCTCCCCCATGACCAAAATGTAACCTTAATTTCTTCTCAAGTTGGTTTCTACTTCAGCTCTATAGATTTTAAAATAATATAACGCTTCATCCTTTGTTTTTAATAAATACACATAGCAAAATCTAGTGCAGTCATCTATAAATGTAATCAAATATCTTTTGCCACCTTTGGTCAACTCATCATTTATTTGACATAAATCGGAATGGATTAGTTCAAGTGATGCCAACTCCCTTGCCACAACAGCCTTGTGAGGCTTGCTAGGTTGTTTAGCCTCAACACAGACATGGCACTTCTAACCTTTGACCATATCAAATTTCGGGATTAAATTTAAGTCAGCTAAGCGAGTCATGCAACCTAAATTAATATGACATGATCGCCAATGTCAAATATTAGTATCAACGTCGTGGCTTACATGGTTCACAGAATTTAAATAAGTGTCAACCAAGGACAAGCGGGACTCGCTCTCATAACCTTTTGCAACAAACGTTCCAAATCTTCTGCTTAGTCAAAGACAAACCTACAAGTGATATTTGTGCATTTATGAGACAAACCTACATATTCAATGTTAAACAACGAGGCAAACATAGAAATAAGGCCACTCTCAATGAGGTTTCATAGGGTGTTTCATTCATATTAATAGAGTGCCACATCAGCACATTTGCACTTTTTACAAGAAACAATGAGTGAGAGAAAACAAGTTTCATAGGGATGAAACTATAAAACATTGTTTCTAAAATATTGGAAACTGTGTGAAATCTCCACTGAGAGTCTTTCTTAGTTTCGTGAGATGCATGTAAAGCAAATGTATGGTGAAGAAAAGAGAGAAAAGAAAGAGAGAGATATTAAATAGTCACATGAAACTATGCAATGAAACTATACATTGGGAGAGAGACTTATTTAATATTAAGTTTTCTGTTTAGAAAAGTGGAAGGTGAAACCTTTCATTGAGACTGAACTAATAATAAACAACAGTACTATCAGCATCCATCAAGTTTGGACAAATATCTTTGTCCAAAAACCTGGTTATTTGTAAACCATGTCATAGATGAGCATTATTAGAAAACTAAAGATTGGCCAATTAAAAATTCTTTAAAATTTGTGGTACTGCCAGAACATTTATGAGAATGGAAAAATGTCATCACCAACCGTTGTTTTTTCAGTTCTTCCGAGCAAAATCATAATACAAAACCGATTAATGTAAAGAGTAACCTTGAGCTATTTACAATACTCAAATAACATTCAAGGGAATGAGCAAAAATTAGTATTTTTCAATTCTAATCTCATTAGTCAGATTTTAACCTGATACACATGTAGTATTTTTCTATATACATTTTGTTATGATTCAAAGGATTTCAAACCTTCAATGTTTTGCGTGAGCTCACATAGAAAAACAAATGTCCCTTTAAAGCTTTTGAATGCTTAACAGATTCAACATGATCTTCTTCAACCTCACTAGGAACATCCATATTACAGTCAATATTGGATACTACATTAGCATAACTACGGAGCCAAGAAAATAGTAATTTTAAAAGTTATATGAGGTCATGAAAAGGTCACGTCTACGATGTCCAAGAATATGCCCGATCTTTCACGGTACCCCAAAAATTTACTGGAATGAAAACAACCTGACATTTCCATCTTACTGGGATAAATCAAGTAATCAGGACAGCTGAAAGGTTAATTTGAGCTCTCAGCAACAGGGATAACACCTGATCAGAATTACCCACGAGCTATCAATAGTATAAATATATTGATCATATGTTTGCTGGGACCGATACAAGCAAAACAGTTTTGGTCTTCATAGCAATAAAGGAACTTTTTTTTTTTTTTGAGTTCAAACTTGGTCTTCATGACCTTTCATTCCCAAACATATGCTCAACTGAGTCGCGAGCCACCAAGGAGTACAAATTCTGGGAAGGGGTCATACCACACAGAGGATTGACCCAGGTCCCAACTTAAAGCTACCTTTGCCATCTCATGCACAGCCGAGTTACAAGAGTGAGGAATGATTACAAACTTACGACAAATAAAATGATCAGCTAAGAGTTCACGAATGCTTTGGAACAAACCACCACTTGGCGCCAAGCCTCTGTCATGAGACACAATTGCTGCCTGCAGCTGACTGCAATCTATTTCAATCTCGATTCTAGAGATCCCAGCCCTCTCTGCAGCTTCCAAGGCAAAAAGACAGGTTACCGATTCAGCAGATAGAGCATCAATTGTGGGGCTGAAATTTGCTGCACCAGCCAACACCGGCTCCCCCAAGTGATTCCGGATCACAAAGCCACCCGACCCTGCCTTGTCCCCTTCCCTGAAGCTTCCATCAAAATTGATTTTCAGACAGTCATGGTTTGGTGGAGACCAGCAGCGTCTTACTGAAGGTGGGGTGGTTAGGCCGAACAATTTATATCCACTTCTGATATCACATGGCAGGCCAAACAGGTGAAATTAATTGAATCGGCCAATGGGTGCTGTAGTAGTATTTGAATAGGACTCACGTCAACCAGTTTTGAAAAAGCGATACGCTGACAGAATATATAAATCTACGGCAATTAATATTGATCAAACAAAGTAATCTGGATAGACAATATAAAATCTGTCCGATCAATCAAAACCAAACAGTAACACCTATGAATGGATTCAGCTTACACAAGATGCAAAACAAATCCTAGCAGCAGCGTTCTTCCATCCGTGCTTCCAAGGAACGCGATCAGAAGATGGGAACTCTAAGAATTCCAAGCGACGCACCCAAACTATAGCAACTTGATCACACCAACCACACAGATCCGCAAGAATCTGAAAGATGACGAAGAACCGATCAATTGAGCCTAACAGGTGCACGCAGCACAATGACCATCCAATTGAGCCTAGAAAATAGTAAAGTAACGCGGCCACATTGCTAATTACGCTATTTCCATGAAGTGCTTCAGTTGGACAACCTAAGTCCATGACATGCTCAAGTTGGACTACCCTTTATCATCACTTGCATGGTTCCTACATAGACATATTGGCTTGATTTATTTGATTGATTCTTTTCTTTCTGGCCAAAATTATTTCCAAGAAAAGATCTGCATGACAATGCAAGAGTAGCATCCAGCATTCCAGCTCTCCTCCAAACGCCATCTTTGTATGTTTCACATCAATAGAAAATTCACCAAACTGCATGGTTAAATAATTTGGATCATATTTGGCTCTACTAAGTTGAGAATGACATGTGTTCATCAGGTCATCTACTGCATTTTAGCACTATGATCCCAAACACTAACAAATTGCGGGTCAACGTCACTCGTGAAACTTACTAGAAATTAGTGACTCCTCCGGTTAAACTGAATTGCAAACTGATCGGCAGCCACCATTGCTTGTGAAGCTGAAGCAAGAGAACCAGCATACCTGTAAATTAATAAACTGGTATGAATTAAATAGTTTCTTATGAAGAACACAGTTTAATAGTAACAATATGTTTGAAAATATGACAACCAATTTCCATGAATTTGAAGTTGAAGAAAAAGTACATACATAGAGACTAACAAGTAGGCTCCAATCTGCATAACTATTACTCCTTCACCTCCTGACTTTGTGTTGTTAATGCAACGGGCGCAAAACCAGTTTTCATGGATTGAGGTGACCAAATCTACAAATCATATCTTTCGGTCACAAATTGCTGGCTACAACAATGAAAATCAATTAGACAAATTATATAAACAAAAGTGTCAAGCACTTGCTGTCCAAAGTGCCAAGCACAGGGTTTCCTTCTATGCAAATGAAGCAATAGCGTTCCTTCGGCCTTCAAGCGTTGATCTCCATACTATCGTGCTAGCGCTGGAAATTATTGGTCATGCCTCGGGTATCAAGACTAACATGACGAAAATTGCAGTGACACCCATTCAATGTTCTGAGGAGGAATAAGTTCTCACCTCCAGTACTCTGTCATGTGCTGTGAAAGATTTCCCTTGCACTTACCTTGGCTAATGCTCACAATTCATAAACCTACAAAATCCGATCTGTTACCAATAGTTGATAAGGTTCCTGATCATTTTCCAGGTTGGAAAGCTTCTCTCATAAACAGGGCTGGACGTGGTACGTGCTGTGTTGACAGCCACTACCATCCATCACTTGATTGTGTTGGATTTGGCAAAATGGGTGGTTAAAGCAATTAACAAGAAGCGAAGAGGGTTTGTTTGGAAAGGTCAAGATCAGGCCAATGGTGGAAATTGTTTAGTTTCTTGGGAAAAAGTTCAATGCCCTTTGCAGTACGGCAGCCTTGACATACATAAGCTCCAAACATTGAATTGGGCTGTGTATCAGGTGGTTGTGGGCTGAGAAAATAGGCGATTCGCGACCTTGGGCTGGATAACCTATCCATATTCCACGGAATGCCCGAGCCCTTTTTGATGTGACTGTTATCTGCATTTTGGCCATCGGAGAATCTATTAAATTCTGGATGGATCGTCGGTTACAAGGAAAGACTGTGACTGAACTTGCCCCAATCCTGTACAGTTTAGTACCTAAGAGAAAAATAAAAACTAGGACAGTTGCACAGGCCCTCAACAATCATGGATGGGTGAAAAGACATCAGAGGTGCTCTATGTGTCAGGTCTTGGTGGAATATTTGCAGATCTGGGATTTGGTGGATGGGGTAATTTTGCAGCAAGATACTCCTGATCAATTTCATTCGAAGTTGACACAATCCGGCATCTATTCCAGCAAGTCAGCCTATGCTGCTTTTTACATGGAAAGATCAGATTTTCTCCCTGGAAAAGGATCTGGAGAGTTGGGCTCCATTAAAGTGCAAACTTTTTATCTGGCTAGCCATCAACAACCGTTATTGGATGGCTAAACGTGTGTTACCTGACCCTTAAGCCTGCCCCTTGTGTGATCAAGCAGATTCAATTCAGCATATCCTTGTATCTTGCGTCTTCTCTCGACAGGTCTGAACTCTGATATTGAGCAGACTGGGTTTACTAACTATTGCTCCTCAGCCTGGAGTCTCGATTTTCCAATTGGTGGTGCCAAGCAATCAAGGGGTTTGATAATAAAAATGAGAAAAGGGCTGGATTCTTTAATCATCTTGGTTGCTTGGGAAATAGGGAAGCATCGTAGTGCTTGTTTGTTCAAAGGAGCTCCTACAAATGTCCGATTGGTATACAAGCTGTGGCTAATGAGAGTACTTTATGGTGCAATCTTTGCTCTTAATGAGATGTTTTGTCGGCTACTACGCACACAGACTTGATGTGTGCTGGAGTGTTAATGTCCTTTTAATTCTTCCTGGTTTTGAGTGTCGGGTGCAGTAGTTAATTTTTTCTCCCATGTACTTGGAGTAGGCTCTTGTCTCTCTGTTTTTCTTTCTTCTTAATGAAATGACATGCAGCTCTCCTGCATTATGCACCTGATTATATTAGATTAGATTGATTAGTTAGGTAACGGATAAGTTAGATTGATTCGGTTAGGATATTTCCTTAGGAGTCAAGTCAGTTGTGTCTATAAAAGAGACTACCCGGTACTGACTGTAATCAAGCAAGAAGAGATCCTAAGATAGTTTCCGAGGAAGGGCGGCTATCCGGGGGTCTCTGCTTATCCATCTATCCGTAGCCAATCCATATCACATTGTTCGAGAAAAAAATAAAAACAAAAGTAAATTCAGCATGTGGATCACTCACATTGGTTCGGCCCGACAGAGAAGAATTCAGTCTGCAGATTACCCCTCTTGACAAAGTCCAGGAATGGTTGCATATCAAGAGCTGAAAGTTGTGTTCTCTCTTGCTCTGCTCTGGACAAAGGAAAAAGACTGTCAATTTTTAGCTACACAAACTTCAACATTCATGGATCATAATCAACAGGGTATTTCCAATTTTTATAAACAACATGCCATAGAGATCCCCTTCAGATATCTGACTTCCATTGCACAACTCGACATCCAATTCAATTTATATGTGAACTAGTCAACTTCATATTTATCCGCTTTTGAAATCTTCCATTTGTTAGCAAGCTGACGCCTCACATGTATTTCATCATCAGTTAATTGCTCGACCATCTTTCCTGTCATTGTGATCATTACCCAGATTTCAGAATTTTGGAACTTTGGTTTCACATTGATGACATTTTCTCTACCTCTCTTGTAGCATCACAAATAGTCCATGTAGATTATGAATGTGATAGACTTGAACTGTGCATGGCTTGCCATTTTTTTAATTGTTAACCACAGTTTAATATGTCTCTGGCAGGCATTACATTGTGTGTTGAGAAAGAAAAGCTTAATTGCATGCTGAGAAAAAAAAAAATCAAATTGTCACTTCTCTCCAAATTGCGATTTCCTAGGCAAGCTATCTGAATACACATTGTTCTATGAAATTCAATGTCATAGCAGCGCTATCTTAGATTCAGATTTTTTTCCTTTTTTAATAACAAAATCTTTGATTCAGTTGTTTTCGAGTGAAATTGCATATTTAGGACTCCAATCGTTGCGCTTCGCAGTTTTAGGACTCCAAACGTTGGACACTTGATGTTTTCGACATTACATGTATTTTCACACTTTTTAAATCTTTATAGATGTATTCCACTGTACGTATCTCGGAGAAGGAGAAGCCCGAACATCGCGGAGTCTCAACGTCGCGTCCTTTCATGTTGCCTGTTAGAGTATATTAGGCAACTCCAGATATGGACATATGGTTAGTTTAGGATTGATTGTAATCCCAGGATAACCTTCCTTATCTCTAGGAGAGGCTACTTGCCCTCCAAGCCATGTACTCCATATATACCGCCCTAGGGGCTCAATGCAATACATCGACCATATTACACGCATCCTACAATCTTACATTGCCACGGCCATCTCTCCCATCGCACACCCTCTCACGTTTCTGATGAAGACGCCCTGGCCATGACGGCCGCTCTCATGGTGCCCTGGCCGCGACGAACAACCGCTCCTGCTGGGCGTCTAGCCGTTCCTGTTGAGCGTCTGGCCGCGCTGGCCAACCAAGGCCAGGCGTGCGTGCGTGTGTTTCTTTGTTTCCTCTTGTCTTGTATTCATGCATATTCATCAGTCAAACGGCTCCACATGGTGCAAGAGCCTGGCACCTTCGCTAGAGCAAGCCAGCCTGCCACAGGTCATTAGTTCTCCCACGTGGGGGCGGCCGGCCAGCCAGCCTGCCCAGGCAGCGGCGCCGGTGGGCCTGCTAGCCTGCCCAGTCAGCAGTGGCCAGCGTCAAACGTCGTAGTGTCCAGCGTGAAGGCTCCAGCGTCAAACCTTCGCCCAGGTATATACAGTAGAATGCACCGTATAAAGATTAATAATAAAGTAAGAAAATACATGTAATGCCTAAAACAAGTGTCCAACATTTGGAGTCATATTTTTACAAAGTCGACGTTTGGAGTTCTAAAACTGCAAAGTGCAACGATTGGAGTTCTAAATATGCAATTTTCTTGTTGTTTTCTGTTTCAGAAACTATTAGCAGATCAAAAGAACAGCTTGTGTTTGAATCATTCATGGAATTGGGCTTTTCAAAGGATTCATGAATCAATTTTAGCCTATGCAATTGATGAAGCTGAGGTGCCATCTGTACCTAACAGGATCATGATGTTTAACTAGCAGAATAGTCACTTTGTTTTCGTTGTGAAAAAAAAATGTAATGATGCTCCTTAGACAACCTCTATTCACAAGTATTTTGTACTAGAACTACTGTCACTAGCAGATTAGAGGCGTAGAAGAGGTGCTGCTTTTATCTACATTTATGGTTTTTCATATGTTGGAGCTAACTATGATGTGTATTAGAGTGTTTTAGAGGTCATTCAAACATTCAGTTCTAACCTCAGAGTATACCAAACCTGCTTTCTTTTTTTCCTATGTTCACCATTGTTTTCTCTTCTGTTTGCAGACAGGATTTGTTTCCTATCCCTCAAGCATAAATATTTGTAGAACTGTGGTCATATTTCCTGTTTTTATGGTTGCATGACTTTATGTTTTTTATCGTAGCGTAGCTGCAGCCTGCAGTCATGTTAGAGTGTATTAGGCCTATGAGGCTAAGCCCATGAGGCCCATGTATGTACTGCTATATAGCTACCATTCTAGGGTTAGCCCAACAATCTAATCCACTCATTCTAGCATGATATCAAGCTAAGTTTCCTTCCCTCCCCTCCCTCCTCTCTTCCAGCCACCACCGCCGGCCTCATCCGGCCTCCATGGCCGCCGGCCGGCCACCCCCTCCTCCTCCTCCTTCCCCCTCCTACTTCTCCTCCTTTCCCCCTCTCCCCTACTCCACCTGCTGGACGCAGCGCGTCACCGGCGAGGCCGCGCCCGCGCCCGGGTCGCAGCCGCCGCACCTAGCCGCGCCCAGGTCGCAGCCGTCGCACCTGGCCACGCCCGCGCCCGGGTCGCAGCCATGGGCCCTGCGCGCCACCGACGGGCCGCCAGCCGCGGCGTTCTTCGCCGCCGCCGGCGCCCCTGCTGCAGCCGCCGCTCCTCCTGGTGCCGCGCCGGCCCTGGCCGCCACTGCGCCCGTCATGGAGATGGCCGCCACGGACGCCGCGGATGCGCCCCCCTCTACCCCAGCCGCCACTGTGCTGGCACCTTCTACCACCGTGCCGCCAGCGCTAGTTGCCACCGCGCCGGCCCGGTTCCCGCCATCCCAGGTGCTGCCCGCCACAGCGCTGGCCACATTCGCCCCTGCTCTGGTCGCGTTTGGGGCTGGGGGGCAGCCTGGTCTCGTCACTGCCCTAGGACCTTACCTCGCTGCTCTCGCCGCCGCCCGCGCCGCCGCCGCGGACAGCGCTGCCCGTGTGACTGCGGCTGCCCTCGCCTGGGAGCGGGAACGCGATGCGGCTGATGCTTTGGCGCGTCAAGTCGCCGAAGTGGAGCAGCTCCTCGGCTACACAGTGCCCTACGACACCACCGCCACCTCCTCCGTCCACGTGCCGCCTCTCCAGATCCCCGATCCGGCGGATCCACTCGTGGCGTAGCTCCACTACTAGGCCGGCGGTGTCCAGAACATCCGGAATCTGGTCACGGTCGTCCTCGACCCTGAGTCGTCCTCATACGCCCGCTGGCGGGACATGGTCGTACTCACCCTCCGCCGCTACGCCCTCGACGACCACGTCCTTCTCGACACCCCGCCTGCGGCCCAGACTCCCGGGTGGCATCGTCTCGACAGCATCGTCCTCTCCTGGATCCTCGGGACCATCACCACTGACCTCCACGACCTCGTCCGCAACACACCCGACGCTCAGCGTGCCTGGCTGGCGCTTGAGGGCCAGTTCCTGGGCAATGACGAGGCCCGGGCTCTACGTCTCGACGCCAGCTTCCGCACCTTTGTCCAGGGCGACCTCTCCGTCGGCGAGTACTGCCGCCGGATGAAGGGCATGGCGGACTCCCTTGGTGACCTTGGCTGGCCCGTGGAGGACCGGATCTTGGTCCTCAACGTCCTCCGCGGCCTCAGCGACCGCTACAGCCACCTCCAGACCTGGATCACCCGGCAGCGACCCTTCCCCTCCTTCCTGCAGGTCCGTGACGACCTCGTCATGGAGGAGCTCACTCAGGGCCTCCAGCCTGCTTCCCTCTCCGCACCGGGCTCCTCGTCCTCCTCGACTGCCCTTGCTGCCGCTCCTCCGCCGCGTATGTCCACACCGGCACCGTCGTCTCTTCTTGGTCCTCCTCCCTCCGGGCCGAGCGGGGGTGGGGGGGGGCCGTGGCGGCCGTCGACGCGGAGGGCGTGGTTCAGGCTCTGGTCGTGGGGCTACGCCCGCGCCACCGCGGGAGGGTACACCCTGGCCCTCCTTCAGCAACCCATGGTCCGGGCGCATCTCCATGTGGCCTTTCCAGGGTGCCGGTGGTGATCCTCGCACCCCGGCGTTCATGCTCGCCGGTGCCGTCCCGGCCGCTCCGTGGGCTCCACCACCTGGGGGTGCTCCGCCCCTCACGTCACCGTGGGCCCTGCCTTCCCAGTCGCCGCCAGGGCCTGCCGGTTGGGATGCGACGGCTCTGGCCCGCTCCTTCAGCACCATGGGCCTGACACCGCCCACCGGCCTTGACTGGGTCGCCGACTCGGGTGCCACCTACCACACTACGTCCGACCCCGGTATACTCACGGCTGTCCACCCTCCTCCTTCGTCTCTTCCTTCCTCCATCATGGTCGCTAATGGTTCTTGCATTCCTGTCACATCCGTGGGTTCCGCTTCCACTCCTGGCTCTTTTCGTCTTCCTGATGTCCTTGTTGCTCCTTCTATGGTTCACAACCTCCTCTCCATTCGTCGTTTTACTACTGACAATTCTTGTTCTGTTGAGTTTGACTCCTCTGGTCTTACTGTGAAGGATTTGGCTTTCCCGGCGTCCACTCCTCCGATGTGACAGCACGGGGCCCCTTTACACGCTTCGGCTTCCTCCGTCTGCTCCTACTTCTTCGGCTTCCACTTCATGCGCTGCTTTCGCCACATCTACTTCCTCTACTACTTGGCACCTCCGTCTCGGACATCCTGGCTGTGATGTTTTGATGCAGCTTAGTCGTAGTTCCGACATACCATGTACTCGGGCTCACGATGGGTACTTATGTCATGCGTGCCAATTGGGTCGACATGTTCGTCTTCCATTTCCTACCTCTTCTTCACATGCGACCCACATTTTTGATCTTGTACACTGCGACCTGTGGACTTCTCCTATGATGAGCATTTCTGGATATAAATACTATCTTGTCGTGGTTGATGATTTTTCTCATTATTCTTGGACTTTTCCCTGCGTGCTAAGTCTGAGGCGTTTCCCACGCTCTGTCACTTCTTTGCCTGGGTGTCTACTCAGTTTGGCCTTACCGTGAAGGCCGTCCAGTGTGACAACGGGCGTGAGTTCGATAACTCCACCTCTCGGGATTTCTTCCTCTCTCACGGTGTCCAGTTGCGCATGTCTTGCCCCTACACCTCCTCCCAAAATGGCAAGGCAGAGCGCATGATTCGCACCACCAATGACACCATGCGCACTCTTCTCCTCCAGGCTTCCCTTCCCGCCCGCTTCTGGGCCGAGAGCCTGCACACCACCACCTATCTCCTTAACCGCCTACCTTCCACTGCCTGTCCAGCTCCCACACCACACCACGCTCTCTTCGGTACCCCTCCTCGCTACGATCACCTCCGTGTCTTCGGGTGTGCGTGTTACCCTAACACCACTGCCACTGCTCCTCACAAGTTGGCTCCCCGTTCGACCCTGTGTGTCTTCCTCGGGTACTCCCCGGATCACAAGGGGTACCGATGCTATGACCTCACCTCACGCCGGGTCCTCATCTCTCGCCATGTGGTGTTTGATGAGTCCGTCTTCCCATTCTCCACCACCTCCACACCTCCTTCCACCTCCGACCTTGACCTCTCCTCTCTGTCTCCTACTGACGCGGTGGTTCAGCCACCATTACCGTTTTGTCCTGCAGGTCTTGCTCCGCCACTCACGTCGCCGGCCCTGTGCGCCAGCCCGGCGCCCTCCGGCGCGGCGCCTGACCCTGCGTCCCCCGCGGGTCCGGCTGCGCCTGACCCTGCGCCCTGCGCGGGGCCGGAGGCGCCGTCCTCGGTGACTCTGGCGCGGTTCGCCCACCCGGTGCGCGTCTACCAGCGCCGAGTGCGACCGGCCCCGCTGGACACGGTGCCGGTGCCACCACCGCCCTCGCTGCCACGGTCACCTCCAGTGGCACCTTCTCCGTCGACGCCCACGCCGCCATCTCCACCCCTACCCGCTGCTCGTGTCGAGCCGCCGGTGTACCACCCGCCGCTCCTTCACCGACACCCGCGTCATGTTCACCCCATGGTGACGCGGCACGCGGCCGGTGTCCTGCGGCCCCGGGCTCTTGCAGCGACACCCGGGGACCCGCAGGTCTCTCCTGTACCCTCTTCTGTCCGCGATGCCTTGGCGGATCCCCACTGGCGTCGTGCGATGGAAGAGGAATACGCGGCCCTTCTGGCCAACCAGACGTGGGACCTGGTGCCGCGCCCGCCTGGTGCCAATGTCGTCACCGGCAAGTGGATCTGGACGCATAAGCGCCGAGCCGATGGCTCCCTGGAGCGGTACAAGGCTCATTGGGTTCTCCGGGGCTTCACTTAGCGGCCTGGTGTTGACTATGATGAGACCTTCAGTCCAGTGGTGAAGCCAGCTACCGTCCGCACAGTTCTCTCCCTGGCTCTCGAGCGCTCCTGGCCTGTGCATCAGCTGGATGTCAAGAATGCCTTCCTCCATGGCACTCTAACCAAGACCGTCTACTGTAGCCAGCCGGCAGGTTTTGTGGATTCCTCTCACCCTGACTTGGTCTGCCGGCTCAACAAGTCTCTCTACGGGCTCAAGCAGGCACCTCGGGCTTGGTACTCTCGGTTTGCTACCTTCCTGCTGACTCTTGGGTTCACGGAGGCCAAGTCTGACACCTCGCTGTTCATATACCACCATGGGGGTGAGACTGCTTACCTGCTCCTCTATGTGGATAACATCGTTCTCACCGCCTCCAGCCAGTCTCTGCTCCAGCGCATCATTGCCTCTCTCCAGGCAGAGTTTGCCATGAAGGATCTGGGTGTGCTCCAACACTTCCTCGGCGTCACTGTTGAGCCCCGACCTTCAGGCTTGTTCCTCCACCAGCGGCAGTTCACTCGTGACATTCTGGAGCGAGCAGGGATGACTAACTGCAAGCCCTGTTCCACCCCAGTCGACACTCAGGGCAAGCTGTCAGAGGCCGCGGGTTCGTTGCTTGGCCCCGCAGACTCTACCACCTACCGGAGTCTTGCTGGCGCGCTCCAGTACCTTACCTTCACCCGGCCTGACATCTCCTACGCCGTGCAGCAGCTGTGCCTCTACATGCATGCTCCACGGGAGCCCCACCTTGCTGCTATGAAGCGGCTTCTCCGGTACCTGCGCGGCACCCTTGCCTATGGGTTGTTCCTCGGCCGGTCCTCCTCTGCTAAGTTGGTTGTTTACACCGACGCTGACTGGGCGGGCTGCCCGAATACCCGCCGGTCCACCTCCGGCTACGCTGTCTTCTTGGGCGGCAACCTTGTGTCTTGGTCGTCCAAGCGCCAGCCGGTGGTCTCCCGCTCCAGTGCCGAGGCGGAGTACTGCGCCGTGGCCAACGGTGTGGCCGAGGCTGCTTGGCTCCGCCAGCTCCTGGCTGAGCTTCACTGCCCCCTCGCCAGGAGCACGCTCGTCTACTGCGACAACGTCAACACGGTCTACCTCTCCACCAACCCTGTGCAGCACCAGAGGACCAAGCATGTGGAGATTGACCTTCACTTCGTCCGCGACCGTGTGGCCATCGGCGACGTCCGAGTCCTTCACGTCCCGACCACCTCCCAGTTTGCGGACATCTTCACCAAGGGCCTCCCTTCCTCGACCTTCTCCGAGTTTCGCTCCAGCCTCAACATCACCAGTGGCTAGTTGTGGCTGCGGGGGGGGATCCTGTGTATTGTGCTTGCTTTCTTTCTTGTCCAGTCTTGTACTCCGCTGCGCCGGTAGTCCAGACTGCGGGGGGGGTGTTAGAGTGTATTAGGCCCATGAGGCTAAGCCCATGAGGCCCATGTATGTACTGCTATAGAGCTACCCTTCTAGGGTTAGCCCAACAATCTAATCCACTCATTCTAGCAAGTCAGTTCAGTGATGGGGTGGTAGAGAGTTCACAGATGCATATGGCATCAATGGTTGGCAGCACTTGATCCTTTAGTACCGCGGCTGTAGCGTCCTCATCAAGGCGTTTGTCGCAGCTGCAGTTCTACAGATATTGGCACTACATTTGCAGGTAAATTCTCAAATAAGTTCTACTCACCTTTGAGTGACTGGTGGATAATTGGCATGATTCTTTTTTTTACTTCAGAGTTCGTGGTGTAATTTACCTTTGTTGCATGGTGAGGTACAAGAACAAAAATTTGTTTTATGGCAGATTGGCTTGGTTCAGCTTCTTGTTTCTTATAGATTGGTGTTGTTTTTTCTCTCCAGCTGTAAAAAGATGTACGATTAGAGGACGGTATGAGCACCTATCGGTGGTACTAGCTCTTGGGAGATGCTTCTCTAAAGAACCAGTTCAGGATGTTAGTTTACTTTGTGCTGACCAGTAGTGACAGTTAAGCCTAGTATATGTATCTTACTTTGCTGCAGATTACTGTTCCTTGTCTAGGTGTTTTCAGGCTGGCTTAGAAGCCAAGCTAAGTATCTACTTTATTCCTAGAATATGTTGTAGTAGGTAGCCACTTTGCTGTATAAAAGCAATGGCTTAGCACTTGTAAGAACTACCCCAATTGTATCCCTTTTTCAATTCAATCCAAGCAGCCAAACGGCCAAGCTGCCCTCTGGGCATCCAAACCCTTGATCCATTTAATAGAGTGGCCAACAAGTAGCAAAGACATAAGCCTGTACTCCTTATGCATAGTTAACATGGAAATCTATTTCAAAGTTTCCTTTGACATCAGAATTATTTCTTGGTTGTTAGAGAATTTCTGCAGGAATTGTAAACCAAATCACTCATGATCTCCCCTGAATGCACTGCCTGGGGATTGATCAAACACTGTTGACCTGATGTTTTCTTTTCGAACAACACAAGAGTTATGTGTCAGTTCATTAAGAAGAGAAACAAAGGTACAAACTGTATACAGAAAAGGGAGAGGCTAAAAGAAGTCTCTTCCAAATACACCAACACACGAGACTACAAAAAGACGCGCCAAACTAAGGGACACAACAATCACAACCAGTCCACATCCAACCACCCTCAAGGGTCAAGTAGCAACCTAAGGAGGAGCTCGTGGAGGGCTGAGACGCCAGCCAAACTATTAGAGTATATTTGGTAGTTTAGATATTCTAATCGTAGACTGCCATATGTATCCGGGGGGTTGCCTTACCCCCTAAGTCTCTGTACTCAATATATACCGGCCAAGGCCTCAATGCAATACAATCCATCGCATTATAATCAATCATATCTTCCTACATGGTATCAGCCATCCTAACCCTAGCCGCCGCCGCTTCCGCACCGCACGCCCCCAGGGAGAGATCAATCTCCGCAGGGGGCAGCGCCCCTGTTTAGGCGTCCGACCCTATTGATCCGGTTGCCATCCCAACGTCAAGCAGCAGCAGATCGATGCGTACCTCGCCATCCGCCATGGAAGTCGTCGATGACAACCATCCCGCACTGCCGTGGTGGCAGCCGCGGTCTCCCTGCGGTGCCCGCGCTCTCCACATGCTGTCGTGGTGGCAGCAGGGGCTCTGCGCGGTGCGTCCGCCCTGTCACCGGCGGGTTGCGTGGCGGCGCCCCCTTCACCCACCCCGTCCCTTCCGCTGCCTCGTCGGGTCGCGGCTCCGCGTCGGGCGGCGCCATCCATCGCCGGCTGCGTCATCCTGCTTCGATGGGCGGCGTGCCCGTCTCGACGGCCCCCTTGCCACCTGTCCTGGCGGGATCCACCGTTGCTCCTGACTGTGGCGGGCTCCGCCGCTTCTCCTGGCAGGGAACCGCCTGCCCCGGCGGGATCCGCTGCTGCTCCTGCCGGGGAGCCGCCCGCCCGGCGAGATCCGCCGCGGCTCCTGGCGGGGACCCGCGCGGGATCCGTCCTGTTCGCTCTCATCGCCGTCGGCCGACTGTTGACCGCAATAAGAGATGGCAAGAGATAAGAGATCGAGGTGCTGTGCTACGCGCACCCAGAGGTACTACACGAGATGCTGCTGTGTCTTTTTTGGTTTGCCCGATCACTGATCGGGATTGCGTCGCCCACCGCCCGTCGACCTCACGCCTCTACCTCGACGTTGGCCTCGACTTCACCGACTTCTTCCTCATCTTCGACTGTGTGGCATGGCGACATGAACGGCGCTCTAGGGGACGCCCGTTTGCACCGCCCTCCTCGTCGTTTCGTCCGCACGTCGTCCTTCGCCAACTTGTCGTCGCCTCCACCAATCGGGACGTCTCCACCGACTTCGTCCACCGTCGTCTCGCCTCGCGCATACCCAGTCTGATCAGGTGGTGTGCGGGATCCACCTGGCTCCCGTGACGTCCGCCGAGTACTAAGCACATCTTCTCCGAGCAACAGGGTTGCTGCTGTGTCGCCCCATCGGGCCACAGCACCGCTGCCCGTGTGTCCGTGCTGCTGCATCTACACCGCCGTCCCCCGTGCATCGACGATTGTGCTGCACAATCTTTGCTGCACCGTTCGTCTGCACAAGGTCTTCGTTCTGCTGATTGGGTCTTCGTCACCGAGCTGCCGCTACCTGCGCCGTCGCTGAGCCATGCTCACCGGCCGCACCTTCGCGTCGTCGCCGAGCCCTGCTCGCCCACGCGTCCACTACCACACTGCTTCTTCTTCGTCCAGCGCAACCACATCATCACCGTGATTGGGGCCCTCTCCCTTGTACGCTCGGTATTGGCAACACCGTTGTGTGCTTTCGTCCCCGACGCGTTGCTGGATCTAGCAAATCCAGCCCACGCCTCAGCGCTCAGGCGGCTTGACTACATCGACTTCGGCATCAACCCTCCCGTCCCACCCCGTCTGCCTCGATCGCGTCATCGCCTTTCTTCAACGTCTACGACGGCCCTGACTGCATCGACTTCGGCATCGCCCCCTTCCACGACGACTGCCTCGATGCGTCTCCGTCATCTTCACGGCGCCTCTTGTGCGCCTGCAGCTCCATCGACACGGCAATCCGACCACAACTACATCGACCCCGGCCATCTTCAGCACGGCTTCTTCGATCACGGCTATTGCGCGCCCTCACGCTCGGCTACCTCGACATTGGCACAAAGGGCTATCATGCGCATGAGTTACTTGCCAGTTTTCTCTCCAATCATAGCATCCGCACCGCTCCGACGTTGCAACTGCGAGGGGATGTCAGTCCGTCGGCTCCTGCCTTTGGCTTCTTCTCCAGTCTCACCTTCTGCGGTGCTCCCGCTGTGACTATGGGGGAATATTAGAGTATATTTAGTAGTTTAGATATCCTAATCGTAGACTGCCATATGTATCCGGGGGGTTGCCTTACCCCCCAAGTCTCTGTACTCAATATATACCGGCCAAGGCCTCAATGCAATACAATCCATCGCATTATAACCAATCATATCTTCCTACACAAACACCACAGACTACTTTCATTAGCCACTGAGAGGAGGAGTCTAAATGTCTGGCCTGGCACCTTCAAACACAATGGAGTTCCTATGTTTCCAAATCTCCCAGGTGATTGACCTGACATTTAAACAACAGTTGTCTTGTTTTTTAAAGCGTCTATCTCTACACTCTAATCCTAAACCAATGTTATGGACATCGTTGGGCTGCGTGGTTGCGAGGGAGAGAAAGAGTTGAGAGAGAGCGGCGACTGGCTGGCGCTACAGTACCCACGTCACTACAGTACCCACAGGTACTGTAGCAGCAGCAGCTAGGGCTATGAGGGAGAGAGGAGAGAGCCGGCCGCGGGGCTTTGCCAACGGCCGGGCAAGAGGGAAGGGATTTCCTTCTTAATTCTTGCCTGATTAGATTGATACATCTCCTCTCTTTATATAGAAAGGTTTACTTGACTTACAAGCAAGACTTACTTGAAATTTAAGTAAGCGACCCTTATATCTAATTAACCCTAACGGGCTATAACACCAACCTAGGCCCAATAGGCCCCTAAGTACTCTAACACTACTCCCCACCTAGACATGCAACTCGTCCTCGAGCTGCAACCTAATGATGACTCGACGCAACACAAACCTAACACTTAAAAACAATCCTTTTACATCTCGGCTTATTTCATTATTCTCAACATCAAATGGACTAGGACACTTTATTTTTAACTCCTGAACACAAAATGCACACTGGACCTGCATGTGTACAGCCACCTGGATCCCATGGACACCATCTGAATGAAATGGGTGCACGTGTATGGCCACCTGGAGTTGGTCGCAGCGACAACCAGCGGAGGAGCCCTCGCAGTGGCCACTGGCGAAATGCGGCGACGCTAGGTAGTGCTCTCCCGCCGATGACCCCATGCCTGCTCCCCGCTGAACGGCTGCTGGTCCGCATCGCACAAAGGAGAGTGGAGGGCTTTCGATGGAGAACGACAAGGAGGAGAGCACCTCCCCAACCGTCACCGCCACCGCAGGCTTTGAGTTGTCTGCCGCGAGAACAGCATGTCCGCCGCCAGCATGTATATCCAAGATCCCCGACGTCGTGAACGAGATCGAGGCCCTCCATGCGGTGTTGCACAACTTGGAGGAGTTGCGAAGGGGTGGGGGCTGAATAAGCTGCAGATCGCGCAGCTCCCACACCCTCCGGTGTGCTAGGAGGCCACGCACAGCAGACTTTCGCCTCTCCGCCGCTGACTCCTGGCAAGCACTCTCCCACGCAAGCTCCTTCCTCTTCTAAATCTGCTGCAAGGCTGCTGCAGCAGCAGCTAGTCGATCTACAGGGATGACACGCCGCCGCCACTTGAAGATGGTGTGCTTCCCCTGCCAAGTTGTGGACAGCGACGTCGTCGAAACCAGCGGCGGCACCATCGTGTACACCGGCCCTGTTGATGGTGCCAGGGCATACGACGGAATCGGCATGGAGACGGTGGGATCCTCAGTTGATGGATGGGGATAGGGGCTGCCGGTTGGGAGCCCGGGAAAGATAGCGTCGTCGTGCAGTAACCGGGCATTCCATATGGAAACCCTAGCGGCAAGAACGGCACATTCGATGACGAGGGTGGTGGCGCACCAGCGAGGTACGATGGTGGACCATGCAAGGGCAGCAGTGGCGGTGGCTGCTGCTGTGCGGCGAGGAGGGCAGCCACGGCACGTTGGATCTCACCCACAGCATGGCTGAGATCGACGATCGCCGCCGTCATTTGCTCCGGGGTGAAGACGACGTCTGCCGGGGCGACATAGCTCAATGGCAGCGAGGGGAAAGTCACCAAGGAAGAGGGGGCAGGCGCGGTGGGGGCAGGCAGCAGCGTGGAGGAAGATGGCGGTGGCAGTAACGAAGCGGTGGGCAGCATGAAGAGAGCCAGCCGCGGGGCTTTGCCCACGGCCGGGCAACAGGGAAAGGATTTCCTTCTTAATTCTTGCCTGATTAGATTGATACATCTCCTCTCCTTCTTATATAGAGAGGTTTACTTGACTTACAAGCAAGGCTTACTTGACATCTAAGTAAGCGACCCTTATCTCTAATTAACCCTAACGGGCTATAACACCAGCCTATGCCCAATAGGCCCCTAAGTACTCTAACAGCCAAGCTCTAGCAAATTATAAGGCCACGTCATCCAATTTTTCCTACACGTGAGATCAATTTTCAACGCTGGATATTGAACCAGCGAGACCCCCTTCCAGAAAATACTAGCACCCTCACCACGTCACCTAATCGAGCTATGAGCCCCATATATTTTTCATCCTTCATCAAGCCTCTCATCACCTAATCATCAGCACGTCTCTTCATCTTCCCACCACCTTCAGTAAATTCCAGAAAATACCAAAAAAACTCTTCATCTTCTCACCTCCTTCGTGTGCTTCATGTACCTACTACCTCACAGTTCGCAGATGTCTTCACCAAGGGTCTTCCATCCTCCGTGTTTCACGAATTCCGTTCCAGCCTGAACGTCCACTCTAGCGACGTTCCGACTGCGGGGGTGTGTTAGACTGTTAGGCTCTCCTAGTTTCCTGTGCATGAGTCCCTTTGATTACTGTGTTGCAGATATTTGCAGCAGCAACACAACACGACCATAGCAAAACCTCTCTTTCTCTCTGCTTGCATACTCTGCATATCAAGATGTGAAAGTTTGCAGTTTGTCACTACGCGTATAAAACTAATTCAAAATGTCTCTGTTGGATATACATAATCTTTTTTATACATACTGCATTATTAAGGGCTCTCATTTCGTATTTCTATCTGAACTACTATTTTTTTTAATTTAAAGTTGAATGATTGGCTGAGATATTAATGAATCCTGGTGATTTAACTGAGAAAACCAATATAAACTGCAGATCGAGAAATCACATTGCAATATTTTCAGTTGTGGAACAAAGACAGAATGACTAATAGCAGCGATGTATTTACAGTAGTTTCTGCAGGCACTACGGTGAAAAAAGATAGATAACATCCTCAGTACATGCAGCAAGGGAGGAACCTGACATTGCTAACATTATTATTCTTAGAACTGGTAATACAAGTCGTGCGTATTGACATCATGTAATGCCGAACTGGTAAAACAAGTAACGTGCCGCACGTTGCTTTCTAGTCATACTTTAAATTAGTTCAAAGTAGAGTCATCTTTAGTGCAGTCATCAAAGAGCATGGTGGCGAGCAGTTTTGCTAATGTATTTCAGATCATCTGGCTACCATTTACTATTTTGATGTTGTCTTAGCCAATACTCCCTCCAGGTTGGTAAAAAATGTTGTTTTGAACAACGACACATCTGCAGAGCATAACTTTGATTTCATATTTCTATAAAAATTTATGATACATGCGATTTTTTATGAAAGTGTATTTCAAGACAAATCTTTTTATATGGTTTTCACATTTCCAAACTCAACAACTTAAAAGTTATTCATGATTTATATTCCCAATGTTTGGCTCAAACCTTGTCCAAAACGACATTTCTTACCAAAGTAGGCACTATGCACCTGTTGGTATCCATTACAGTTTCTAGCCTGAGGAATAGAATTTTAATATGGGGTACCCAATGGCAGCTTTGACTGCTTTCTGTAGCTATGGTAAGAGCTATAACAGTTCAGGATTTGGACATTTTAGAAATTCTTGATTGTGCATCATGCTCTAAGGATTTCATAAACCCAGTTGATATGTGGACAGGAAAAAAAAACATAAAGCAAGGATGGACCGGGTTCGGAATAATGATATATGTGATTGTCTAGGGGTAGCACCAATTGAAGAAAATCTTATCCAACATCGGTTGAGGTGATCTGGCCATGTCCAAAAGAGACATTCAAAGGCACCAGTGCATTGTGGAGTCCTAAGTAGAGATATCAATGTGAGGAGAGGGAGAGGAAGACCAAAGCTAACATGGGGGGAGGCAATAAAAAGATATTTGAAAGGTTGGGATATACCTAATGACCTTTGTTTGGATAGTAATGCTTGGAAATCAGCTATTGACGTGCCTGAATCGTGAGTTGGGGCTCATGTTGGGTTTCAACTCTAGCCTACCCCAACTTGCTTGGGACTTGCTGCTGCTGCAAGCATACTCTCTGATATATGCCCATTAATTTACTGGTTTTGATCTTGTTCCTAAATAAGTACATGGAAATCATTTCTGTGGATAGGCGTTACGTTATTGGAGCCTTCTGTCTCTTTTGCATTTAGCGGATATCTAAATAATAAAAGCCACTCGTTTTGCATTTTGCAATTAGTGCTTCTACTGGTCATCTTGGACGAGAGGCATAGGCTGATTTTTGTGCTGCTGCTGGTGGTTATGCTGCCTGTTATACATAAAGTTGTAGCAAAGGTATCGTTTAATGAATGTTTCACTTCTTTTTTTTTTTTTATTTGACCACATTGCTCAATGGAAAGTACTCTTCTATTGTTCCGAAAACTGCTCACCAGTCAGTAAATTAAAAAATCAGACAACACATTGCGTAGGAACTGAAGGCTTCTAGATACCCATACGGCCATACCCATCAGGTCTTTGGCTCCTTGGGGCTCTTGTCGTTGGTCGCTGCTGCAACACAGGAAGGATCTGTGCCACTAACAAGAAAATTGGCAAGCTTAGAGACGTACGTTCTGCCTCAAGGCAGGCAGGAGCTTGACGCCACTAAATGATTTTAGATGCCTTAATAATTTTTTGTAGCAAGAATGAGGGAGTGGTGTATAAGGATTCATGAGCTTTGATGAATGCAGCTAACTGCATCCCTCATATTCCAGATGCCCTGATTCACTACCTCCTTAGAATTTGCCCCTGGTTAATCCTAATGCACTATACATTTTTTTGTATCCATACCATGTAAACGCTCTGAAAAAAGAACTTACTATGTATGAATCACTAAGGTGTAAATATCGCGTTAGTCCTGATATTTGCATTTGAACAAGAAAATTTCATTCAAGTTTCTGGCTTCAAGAAAGGATTCTATTTGACATGCATTTACCTGCATATATTCATTTTTTTCAAGGTAAGCACCATCCAGTTTAGGGTTGAGCATTACAGGAACTAGGGAAACTCATGTTCCAGAGAAAGCATTCCTCTCGTTCCAATTATAATAATGTTAACCAGCAAGAAGCAAATGTAGCATTGAAAAATGTCAATTCACTGTAAGATCTTAGAAAATATAAAATCTATGAGCTGTAATTGTAGCATATTGCTTTCTTCTCCACGTTTGACACAACTATCACAAAATTAGCAGATCAAAGAATTTGAAAGCTACAGTTGGGCCTTTGTCTGACCACAGTGAGGAGTGCTTCCATAGTCTTGCCAAGTTAAGAAATATAAGTTGAAGGGAAGTCTCAAGTGCACGGTACAACAACCGTAACCCGTTGCAGGGCACAGTACAGGTAAATGTGACCGCTGGTAGCTATACCACGAAAAAGGTAAAATTAAAATGATTTACGGAATGGGAAAGGACTCACACGACGGGAAGGAGCCGAGATGGCCCGGAGGGATCGTAGTTGAGCAGCAGCGCAGCCTGGACCGGCTTCCCTGCGAGACCATGGCAGTCAGTTACAAATCGGGCGAGACAGGGAGCTTGAAGAAGCGTAAAGACGAGGGGCACGGGAGAAGACCGGAGGGGCCGACGTGCTTCGCGGCCCACTTCTCCCACGCCCTACGCGCCCACGACCAGTCTGCCGCCATTGGGGGCCTCGGCACCGCCTGCTGCGCGGTGTGGGGTGTCCCCGAGAGGTGGGATATGTTTATGCTTTGGAGAATGTTAGGGCCTGTTTGGTTTGTGTTTCTCAGGCAGCCAGGCTGGCTGGAGCCTGACTGGTGCCATGCAACCACCTCTATTTGGTTGATTGTATCTGCTGAGCCTGTATGAGAAGAGATGTTGTTTGGTTGTCCACGTGAACAAATATTACATAATATAAAAATCATTAAATAATCATCAAAATAATATTTATGTTACATAATTGCACTCTAATAGTTCTTATTTATCTTAATATATCTTAATCTTCTTTAAAATATACTAATATCATATAATACATACTAATTATACCATAATAAAGTAATTAACAGAGAAACGCTCGCACTCGCCGAGCCAGGCCCAGAAAAAACGCTCGATTCGGGCGTTCCCCGCGAGCCGGGCTCGCGCTGTACGGCTGCATGGTCGCAGCCTGGCCCTGCCGCTTGAGCAGGCAACCAAACGTCGGCAGGTTGCATGCGGCGGACCTGGGCGCTGGTGGTGCAGGCAACCAAACGCCTCCTTAACCTTGCGGCTTGTTTGGTTAAATAAATGGGAAATCAGGGATGGGATATGTTATGGAAATAAATGAATGGCTCAAATTCAATGAGATGTAACAAATGAATAGCTAGGATACCGTAATACTCTTAGAAGGGGTATACCTGACCCCAACCCATTCCCAATCCAAATGGCACCTTGGGTTTATTTGGAGAGCAAAATGCATAAAATGCATGGGCGGTCTTCCAACTTGTCTAGAGGTGTCATCTAGATCCCTCAATTTTTAAACTGATATTTATAAATCTCTAAACTTGACAGAAAATATCATTTAGATCCTAAACTTTCAAGTGAACACCACAGGTTCCTAAACTTGACATAGAGTGCCATCCAGGTTCCAAACACAGTGGTTAATTTAGCATATAATTTTAAAAAGAAAATTCTAATTACGGGTAATGTAGCTATAATTTGTAGAATATTCCAAAAAATTTATCTTTTTCACACGATCTTGGATGAAGATGAACTATATATAAAAATTGTAGCACTCGACGACATCCAAAACTTTGTAGTTTTGAATTTTTTTAATTTGGGAACATTATTTTTCTTATATGTTATCAAACAAAAGTATCTTCATTGGACAAAATATAACTTTTGAGTAGAAAGTATCTTCATTTGACATAATATAAGAAAAATACTATTTTTCGAAGGCGACAAGTGTGACAGAACCGCCTAAATCCTATGGTCCACAGGCACCTGTCATTGTCACTAATGACCTCTGACAGCCGGGTCTGTGTCCCGAATGGTCTAGCAGGTTCTGCCGGGCTACATTAGCGCTCGATTTCCTCCGACAGGATCCCATTGCGAAACTATTACAGAATTACAACATTTCATAACAAATTACATTAGAGTGAAAGCGCGGAAAGATTATAAAGTACTTAGATTACAAACCATTTGTCCAAATACGATTAAAGTGCAAATATTACAGACCATAAATAAAATAAGTAGCAGTGGAATGACGATATAACATAATTAAATATTTAATGATAAGAACCCTACTCACGGGTTCAACTTGACCCCTCCTCACTTCCCTCCTGTACCACTGTCACACAGCAGGGGGCGAGACAAACCTCCGGTTGCTGTGTCCCTGCAACATGGGGTTAACAAACTCTGAGTACTGGGGTACTTCGCAAGACTTACCCGACTAAGAAAAAGGAATGAGACTCAGGAATGCAGGCTGAGGGGAGTCAAGGTAAGGCTTGTGTAAGAGTCAAAAGTTTTGCAGAAAAGCATTACTATTCTATTTCAATATTTTAACTCAATCTTATTTTAATCATATCCATAATTCCAAATTCATTCTCATGTATCATCATACCTTCAAATTCTTAATCATTCTCAAAAACACCTAGTTCCGAACCACTTTTCAATTATAGGTCAAAGGATCAAGTCTCCATATGCAAGGAGCAACGACGATTCGAATCGATTAGTACCCAGCTGGGGATCCCTATCCACACTACGTATGTAGCACTTAAGCTTTCATATGCCAACCCCGCCTACCACGGCTTATCCTACCCCTGAACCGGTTCTGCGCCACCCGAGAGCACAGTACTCCTTTCCTCTCCAGGCACGCCGACCACGAGGGTACACGCTACTCTCGCCATCTCTCCACTCTCAGTGCGTGGTTGTCGGTTCAAGCAGTAGGGCCACCGGAGTCAGAGGCTTTCCGTAGTATGTGGCTAGTTGCAAAGTCCCGATCAAAGCAGACCTACAATGAACGGTCCCTAATTCTTTTTTCGCCGGCGACATTGCATTGGAACTCTAACCCAAATACAAGTGTCCCAACGGTTTTCAAATCCCTTTTCCGCCGATGGTTAAGCATTGGGACTCTAACGCAAATTCAAACCAACGAACGGAAAATCCCTTTCCGACGGTTACGGTGCATTGGGGCTGCTACCCAAGTACACAATTCCCGAACGGACTCCTGTCCCCTTTTTCCTTTCTCATGATTCATAGTATCACATTCACATAGGTCAAAATAGCCTTTCTATGCAAATCTAAATTGATCGAGCCGGGCTAAGCATTTTGAATATTTTTATTTTTAAACAGGTTTCCGGGATATTAGTTATCAAGGCAGGTAATGCATCAATATAGGTGACAAACAACTCCTCACAACCTAATGCAATAATAGACTCAAGTTATAAATATTTTATAAAACACAAGGAAAGGGCTGAATGCACCGGGGCTTGCCTTGAATCACGTACAGCGTCGGGTCGGGCTCGGTCCCGCAGATGTCGAAACCCTGGATGACTTCTGGAGTGACCTCCTCGGCAGTAGCCTCGACTTGGATCTCCTCGGGAACGGGCACTACACGTATGCAATGATGTATGCTTAGCATGGTATGAGGACAACGAATGAAATGCTTGAAAGTAAACTATTTAGACCTTGAGTACAACTTTTCTTCACGGTAAAGTTGTAAACGTTTTATGGAAGGTAAAACCAGTGTTTTCTTACTTTTATTTTATTGACCATTTTTCCGATCATAGAAAGCCGCTGCACAGCTTTACTACAACCAACAAGTGACTTTAATACTTTTGTCAAGGATCACTATGGTGAAAGATCCCTGAACTCAATCAATCCAAAATCACACCAAACAACAGGGATTATTTGTGTAAATTAATTCTACTAATCAAACACCCCATATTTAATAAACAAGTGTCCTAACAGTTTCCAATTGAGCCCAAACTTACCCAACAGATAGATCTTACCCTAAAACAGTGCCCCATAAATTTTCATGATTTTTGGATAAATCTGGAATTTATTAAAATTGCTCAAAGTTGCATTTACTAATTAATATGCTGATTTTTAGTTCCTATAAAAAATGTCCAAATCTTATATTTAATATTTTTATAAAATACTACATGCTCCAGAGAGTACCCACAATTATTTTCATGATTTTTAGAACAACAGAAATAATACTAAAAAATAACAAACAGAGGAACTATTCATAGTAATTTAAAATAGAAATCTATTTGAAATTCCAATAAGAAAATGGAAAACGCAATTCAGCCCGGGACGGCCCAAAGCCAGGCAGGCCGGCCCACTCGGCCGCTCCCGCACCGGCCCGCGCCCAGGCCCTATACCGAGGCGCTGACAGGCGGCCCCGCCTATCAGCTCCTCCTGCCTCACGCCGCGTCCCGGCACGCGTGCGCACGCGACGGTCGACCGCGGACCTCGCCGCCAGTGACCCTAACGGCGAACCCAACCACGCCCGACCACTCCCCAGCACCCCGCGGACCACCCAGTACCCTAAGCCCAAACACTAGGCGCCTCCGACGAGTGCAGACTCACCCATGGAGGTCGCGACGACACGGCGACCCTGTTCCGGCCGCGAGAGTGCAGTAGAGTTGAAGGAAAAGGCCAGGGGAAAACCAGGAGCTCACCACGACTCTAGACCAACGGCTGGCTGAGGCTGAAATGGAGCGGAGCGGCGAGCTTGACGACGGCGGCGGAGTGCAATGGCTTGGCCTCGACGGCGAAGTCGCGTTCCGGTGATCCTAGGGGACAAAATGGAACACCGCCGCGAGCATGAGCTAAGGTATGACTCAGAGAGTCCCAAACGGAAGGTCTAAGGTAGAGAGACTCACCACAGCGAGCTCGTCGCGCGAGAGATGGCTGCGGCGGTGCTCTGCCGGACCCGAAGACGACGACGTGCGTTTCGGGGCCCTCGACGCACGAAAGCTGGACCACCGTGGCACAAGCTGTGTTCAAGGATCCAGTGAGGCTAGAGACGAGAGAAATTTGGATGAGGAGGTCTAAGAGCGGCCAATTTTGGCTCGAAACCAAGGCGGGTGCGGCGGTGGTCGGAGAAGGGATGGGGGGCACAGAGGAGGGTGTTGTTGCCCTTTAAGCCGGTCAGAGGGAGGGGCAGGAGCGGCTTAGGGCGGCGCGGGGTCCCCCACACGCGCGGCCGTGCCGGGGGCAAGATCCTGTGCGCGAACAGAGAGGGGGGGCAGGTTACTGTAGCAAATACAGTGCCTCCCTCTCGCTTTTAGACCAATTACGCAAGATTTCGTGTACAAACTTAAAAAAGTGTAAACATCAAAGTTGTAGTGTTCCAAATTATGAACAACTTTGATTTAGCGACCATGTTCAGATTTTGAATAATTTTGAAAATATTGAAAAGGGGGTAAAACCACTATTTGAAATCCATTTTTAATCTTATCAAATTCTCTGGATTTTTCTCAATAACATAAAAATCTCCAAAACTAAAAGTTGTCCTATTTGTGGAGCTTCACAACTTTCATTAAAGAAGTTTGGTCAGATTCTTGATATTTTTCAAATTAGCATTTCAATTTTGAATTTCAAGATAGTAATTAGGGTTTAATTTAAATTTTTATTAAGGGACTTTAAAAACAACAAATATAAGAGTTGTTCCATTTTAAAAGATCTACAACTTTTATTAAGACACCATTACCAGATTCCAAGTACATTTTGATTTAGGGTTTTGGGTCCGATCAGGGCTTAAATTTAAATTTCTCTTTTGATTGGTTTTTAATTACTAAAACAGGGATTTAATTGTACATCCATAACATTAATGAATAAGCCACTCTAAAAATCCTAATCACACTCATATGCAGATGCTTAATAATAAATATGATGACATGGCATAATTAATTAGCCGTAATACCCGAGGTATTACAACAAGCGCTTATACGCGAATAATATACTGTTAAAAATTTTGTCTAAATGTTTTGAGTGTCTTAATGATCTCAAATTAAAAAAATCAAAATTAGAAAGTTATAGATCTCATCAAGTGCTACAATTTTTATATATAACCCATCTTCATTTGAGATCATATGAAAAAGATATATATTTTTGGAATATTCTTTGAATTGTAGCTACAATACCCGTACTTAGAATTTCTTTTTTTTAAATTATGTGCCGAATTAGCCGCAGTGTTTGGGACCTGGATGACACTCTTTGTCAAGTTTAGGGACCTATGGTGTTCACTTTGAAAGTTTGGATCCTAAATGACAGTTTCTCCTAATATCAGTTTGAAATTTTAGAGACATAGATAACACCTCCAGCCAAGTTGAAGGACCATCTATGCATTTTGCTCTTGTTTGGATAGTGAGAAATGAGGTATGAGATAAGAAAAAGGAAACACATGAATGACTAGGATTAAATGAGATATGAGAAATAGACAGATAGGATGCAATTGTTAAGAATTCCTCAATTAGAGAATTGATTGGCTCATATCATATATGCCTTGTATGCTACCATATATGTCATGTAGGCTATATTTATATAAAGGAACTACTTGTGTACCTATAATGACTAATGAAAAGATTACTCTCCCCTCATATACTTGTCTCATTTATGTTCTTCTACTGTGTTATTGAGAATTGGGAAAGGGAGATAGGATTGATCTACAGCTTCTACATGCCTCTTTTGTTAGGATCAGAAATGGGATAATGGATCTGATAATCCGTGAATAGACTAATTCTTAACACGTTATCAACAGCTCTTCAAACTGAGTGAGTTGTTCATAAATTGTTTGTCATCAAATCAAGACCTATTTGATTTTGCTAATCATAGATTAATTTTTCTTCGGCATAATTGAGCACAACATGAGCGGACGATGACCGACGACCGGTGCCTGCAGCCGCGCGAGTTTAGGGTCTGTTTGCTACGGGCCTCCTGCCCGGCCTCGCGCTCCTGGGTGGCAAGCCCGTCTGTTTGATGGCTTGGGCCCACCATCGAGGCCGTCTCCCCAGCTGCATTTTCGGCCGCTCGGCCAGGCCGTGGGGAAGCGACCCCCTCCTCCGTTTCTCCAGGGCATGGCTCTCGACGCGGCCGTGCGCCCGCGCGGGCTCGCGCGGGAAGTGTGAAACTTCCGCGCGCTCCTCCCCCACCGCCTATTTATGCCCCTTCTCCTTCCCCGCTCTGCCCTCCCTCGCTTCCCTCCATTCTCCCCCAAATCCCGTGAGATACCGTCGCGGTGGTGATGGTATTGTGGTGCGTGGTGAGCGTCGGCCTTCGTCTCCGGTGGCCGTCGCCGGATCTGGTGGTTGCTCGCCGGATCTTGACCGTCGGGACTCCGGGATTTGGTGCTGTCTTCTTCGTCTTCCTCCGGTCTGGGCGTGCAAGGTGCGGAGCTGTGGTGGCAGATCTCCTTCCTCACGGCGTCGGTCTGCATCCTCTACGCCGGGTCGTCTTCCTCTTCTCCGTTGCTCGGCTCTTCCTAACTGCATCGACATCCCCGAGGTGAAATCCGTCAGCTTTTGCTCTAGTTGATGCTGTGATGGACTTCGATCCGTCAGATCTGGCCCGTTTTTGGTTGTGTTGTCATATTATGTGCTTGATTGTGATGGATTTGTTGCGGATGTGTCCGATTTTTTTGAGTAAAGGTCGATGATGATGTCCCTTTAGACACTGGGAGGCATGGTCATGCATGCAGCCGTGTCTTTTTGCTGTTCATAAGTAGTTCACATCCATTTTGATGCCTCATTTGGGTTAACTGAATCTCTGTTTTACTGTACAAACATGCATGTAGATGGATCCAGCTGAGAAAAGAGAGCTGCTGGTGAAACAAGCTGCTGCCTTGGTTTTTGTCATGGTGTCATTTGTAGCTAGTAGGATTAGGAGGCCAATGAACGAGTCAAACCCCATGCTGTACCAACTGAAATCCCTTGCTGACATGCATAGACAGAGAATCTTAGCAGCCATTTACCAGTCAAGTGATAGGGAGTGCTTGGCCATGCTAAGGATGACTAGAGCACCTTTCTTTTCTCTGTGTGACATTTTTAGGCATCAGGGCCTAATTCCTGAGTCTGGGGGTTGCAGTATTGAGGAACAAGTTTCTTTGTTCCTTCACATAGTAGGCCACAACCAAATGTTTAGAGTGGTGCATCAGTCTTTTGCAAGGTCAATAGAGACTGTCCATAGGATCTTTCACCAGGTCCTATATGCTGTTGGTGAGTTGGGGAATGACATGATTAAGCCAGCATCTTCTGCCGCTCCTACCAAGATCCTTGGCAGCCACAGATGGAATCCTTACCTGAAGGTATATGTCCATAGCATTGTTATTCCATTAAGGAGTCCTGGTGCAAGCATGTGTCTCATCACTGTTTCACAATTTTTTTAGGACTGCATTGGTGCCATTGATGGCACCCATATCCTGGCTAGGGTTCCTAGGGGAATGCAACAAGCTTTTAGGGGTAGGAAAAAGGATCCCACCCAGAATGTGATGGCTGCTGTTGATTTTGATCTGAAGTTCACTTATGTGTTGGCTGGTTGGGAGGGCTCTGCACATGATGCCCATATCCTTGCTGATGCAATTGATAGGAATGATGGTTTCACTGTGCCTGAAGGTAAATTCAACCTATCTGTGCACTTCACTTATGTCCTCACATAGTATAGACACTTATGAGTCATTCACTGGTGCACTTGTAGGGAAATTCTATCTTGTAGATGCTGGCTATGCATGCCGCAGTGGCTTCCTACCTCCCTACAGGGGGTTAGGTACCATCTGTCTGAGCACAGCAGCACCAACAGATCAACCAATGCAAAAGAGCTCTTTAATCTCAGGCACTCCTCACTTAGAGTCACAATTGAGAGGGCTTTTGGTGCACTGAAGAACAGGTTTAGGATTCTTTACAATAAGTCTTTCCACCCATTCAAGACTCAAGTGAAGTTGGTCATAGCCTGCTGTATTCTCCACAACTGGATTCTGGGGTTTGGGTTTGACCCCATTGTGCCTGATGAGGACTGGCTTCCACCTAACCACCCTTCCACTATACCTGAAGATGAACAGTCTCAGGATTTAGTGGCCATGAACATGAAGAGGGATGAGATCTGCAATGCCATATGGGAGGGTAGGGGCAGCCACAGGATCTGATGCATACATGTTTGTTGTTGTACATGTTTTATTTGTTTTCCCTGTGATGGAACTGATGGAAGTGGACTATATTTATGTAATATTTGTGGGACAACCTGAGACCTGAGATGTATCAAACAATTTGTGGCCTGTGATGTCATCTAATATTTGTTGAGGTGGCTTTTTATGTCAGTTTTTGCATGTTTATGTTCTTTTTCTGGTTCTTCTGGTGCCACCAATGATCTTTTTAGTGCTTTACTAACTGAGGCCATACAAGTATCTGTGTTGTACATTTATTCTCATGTTTATGTCAATTGAATGGGTATCAGATTAGGATGGCAGCTCTTCTTGTTGATGGTGGGTTTGTGGCTGCTGCTGAGGGCTTAGCTGGGGATGGTGGGGCTCCAGCTCGTGCTGTTGAAGCCCCAGCAGCTGGGGATGGTAGGGCTCCAGCTCCTGCTGTTGAAGCCCCAACAGCTGGTGCTGGTCCAATGAGGTGGAACAACAACACCTCTGGTTTTGTGTTTAGGAGGATGGCTCAGCTGCTCAATGATGGCACTAGACCTGACAAGGTCTTCAAAGACAAAGATGTTAACTTTGTTGCCAAGGCCCTTAAGGACTACACTGGTGATGTGGTTAGTCCTACTCAGGTGTACAACCACCTTAGGAAGTGGAGGCAGAAGTGGTCTAGGATTTCAAAGCTCAAGGACCTTAGTGCTGCACTGTGGGATAGTGATATCAATGCCATCATTCTTGAGCTGGACCACTACCTAGGCCACTGCAAGGTAGATTAAGGGCTATCTATTTTCTTTTCTTACCTTACCATGTCATTCCTTATCTGATGTTGAGCTGTGTCACCTTCCAACCTATGCTGCAGGACCACTCTAAGGATGCTGAGTTCCTAAACTGCCCCATTAGGTTCTACAATGAGTTAGAATCTATCTTTGGCCACTCTCAGGCCACAGGGAAGTATGCACTTGGGTCTGGTGAGCCCCTAGGGGTGAACCATGGTGACAGCTTCACAACCACTTCTAAGGTAGAGGCCTATGAGCAGAAGAGCCCTATTGATGTCCCTGAGGGTAGCAAGGTGAGCAGGCAGCAGGCACAGCCTGTTGTGGGTGGGAAGAGGAAAAGGAGCAACTTCAGTGAGGAGGAGATGCTCTTACTTACTAACATGTTTGATGCTGTTAGAGATGTGGCTAGTGCTCTGAGAGAGACTGGTGCTGCTCATGTTGACCCTGATCTGTACTTGGCTGTCATGGAGATGGACTCTTTCAGCACTGAGGCACTCATTGTGGCCTATACCTACCTGCTGGAGAACAAGGCCATTGCTACTGGCTTTGTCAAGATGCAGCCTGGGCACAGGGATGTGTGGATGAGGGCCTACCTAGCCAAGAACTAGTACATGTAGTTCTGTGCTAGAAGGACTGGTAAGATAGAAGGGGGTTGACTGTGAGATGTATAGTTCCTCCACCCCCCAACAACTCTAACCTTTTGGACACCTGACTGTAACCTAAGCCTAGCAAGGTGACTTCTGTGCAGGTAGGTAGCATGACTGAAAACCTGACCTTTTGATGAAGACTAGTTGGAGTGTGTTGTCATTTGAGCCCTGCTGGTTGAGGCTCTGTACTATGGGTTTGTAATGCACTATTGGCCTCTGTTGGCAACTGCACTTGGTACTATTGGCCTCTGTTGGCCCTTATTTCAGTGATGTTATCATGGTTTTGGTTTTTCAGGACATGGTGGTATGTGGGTTGAGTTGAAGAGGCCAATGATGCAAACATGACAATGTAGAGGTGGCTCCTTCGTTTATTTTGGTTTTATCATTGCTGGATTCTTTGTTCTTTCATGGTTGCCATTGTGTCCATGGGAAACGTCCATTCCCTAACCCCTCAGCCCCTTCTATCTTTTATTTTGGTTTTGTCATAGCAGCCACCAATGATACAAGTATGAATACACCACCAATCAAAAAGCTGAGGCCAATACAATATGAAAATGTTTCTGTTGCACAACTGTTGGGTATCTGTTGCAGTTTTAGGCCTATGATATTGCACTAAGTCATATATGTCATGTCCTGCACGAGCACATCAAACTCATCCGAGCCCTGTAAACATCTTACATGATGCTGCCCAGGGCTGGGTGAGTTTGATGTCCTTGTGCCCGTCATGTGCTGTTGCCATATGTTTCCATCTTTCTGCTGTCTAATGGTAAGAACTGAGGTCTGGGTTTCCATATTTTCTCTGTGGTGTTTGGCAATGAAACTCAGCCATACATGATTGAGTCATAGCTGAAATATAACTAATTGTTTATGTTTGAGTTCCATTCCTAACACCTGGAAAAATTGGGTACAACCCAAGGTGATGGCAGAGAATGGATGCTTCTTCTGATTCCATGGCACCCTTGAGGCCTAAATTTTCTGTCTCTTTGTTTGGTAGATGGCTTGGTATGTTGTGTTTAGAGGAAGGGTGCCAGGGGTGTATGAGACATGGCCTGAATGTAATGCACAGGTTAGTGGTTTCAAAAATAACAGCTACCAGAACTATGGAACAGAGGGGATGGCAAGGGAAGCATACAAGGACTTCTTGCAATTCTGTGAGGAGACAGTTGAGAGGAAGGTCAGAGATGACCCTCCCAAACCTGTGCTGCACAATGAGAAGCCAAACCGGATTATGGGGGTTTGCATTCTGCAGAGTTGCCTCTTGGTTCTGCTGATTTCGTACCTAGCTTTGGCCTCATAACTGGCGTTGTGGTTTCATTTCTTAGCCTATGATGACTACCTGGGTACCATGCAAGAGCTGCTGTTGTCTGTTCTTTCTTTCTGTTATCTGTGTCTTGCTTTAAACTATGGACAATGTTGGTTTGCAGCTGCTATGACTCCTCATTTGCTTCAAAACTTTGTTGAAATATTAGTCTGAGGCTCTATGGTTTATGTCCATCCTAAGTTTAAGTACTTGGTTGAAAACTTTGTTGAATCGTGCCCTTCTGTTGCTTCCTGCTAGTTGTTAGTTGGTGTCGGCTGCTTTGGTTGCCAAACAAACACCTTCTGTGCCTGGCAGTTGGTGGCGGTTGGTCATGGGCCGGCCTCACTGCATGCAAAACAAACAATGGCTGTTTTGGGCCAGGCTGGAATCGGCTCCGGGCCAAACACGGGCACCTGCACCATGGCAACCTGGCTGTGGCTGGATTTGGCCTGGCCGCCGGGCCTGCCTCTCGGCATGCAGGTCAGCAAACACGCCCTTACCCTCCGGGCTCCAAACCGTGTGCCGGTGCACGTGTGGAGCGAGGACGCCCAAGACGCCGGCTTCCCCTCCGTAATCATTGGCCTGACTCGGCTGCATGCATCATGTAACCGCTGTGCTGTTTTGTTTGGATCAAGGCTGCGTTTAGATTCCTTTGGAATTTGAAATTTTGACATTGTACTAGTAGAGAATCTTTTTTAATAAATATCCAATCATGATGTAAGTAGGCTTAAAGGATTTATCTCATGATGTAAATACAAAATATACAAACATACAAACATTTCGTTTATATTTAATGCTCTATGCATGTGCCGCAACATTGATGTGACTAGTTACAATTGAAAGTTGCAGGATATTTAAATAGTCCCAAAATCGAACACGCTCATGAGTTGGATCATGTGCGCTCACCGTAGGCGGCGTTCCTGTGGTAACCCTAGAGGTTCCGATTTCATCTTGACAACAGGAGACATCTACGGTTTGTCTTCATTTTTTTGGTTAATCACTCTCTACTAGATTTAATTCCGCAGATTAATGCTAGTAGATTTTTTTTCCATAGAGACACGGTACGTGGATGTGTTTTTTTATTTGCATTGGATATATTTGGATTTGTTGCTAATCACGATTTCTTTTCCAATCCATGTTTGATGCACTCCCGATCTAGAGTTCCACCTGGGCTCTGCTAGGGCACTCCTAATGCAGACTTGAGGATAGTTTCTATCTCTATTTATTACACTGCCACATCAGCAAACCGAATCTTGTTAGAAACGAAGTCTACACGCTAATCGAGGTTGCATGTCTCGCTGCGTGGATCCAGTGTGGCTGCCGAGCTACCGTGCGTCCGCCTTGCACGCGCGCTCGTCGCGACCCCATGGATGGCGCCTCTCCCTGACCGTGCTTGTGTGCGTCTGTCCGCACACATGCTCCTGCTAGCTGTGCTTGGTCGAGCTTGCCGCGGCCCGCTGGTGCCGGCCACGCTGACCTTGCTGGCGTGCTAGCATGTCATGTCGCGGAGAAAAAAGGACAGATGCGAGGAGGATGGTAGGCGGCTTGTTTTGCTGTCTTGTGCGACTATACGAGCTAGGCGGTAGAATTCATAAATATTGATGCGAGGAGGATGGCAGCTGCACCATGATCTCGTCACGAGGTCATCAGTTACAATTATTTTAAGTGCACCCCATCAAAATATTCCACGGTCTATATCTCTCCTAATCTTCACTAAACGTACCTTAAAATTTATACCCACAAAATCAACTGTTTAATCCAACGCTCCTAATGCATTCTTACGCCCCTAATCTCTTTTATACCTAATACTAAACTAGGTAGCGTGCCCATGCGTTGCTATGGGACAACTAAACTTCTATACTAAATATACACGGATCGCATGATGGGATAACAATTCTGTAAAATTAAATATCTATGCTAAAGTGACATTTAATCGAAAAACAAAGTTCGTGAAATGTAGTTTATCAATATAAATTTGGCCGCAATAAAGGTTATAATGTGGGAAATGCAATAGAAAAATAGATCCAAATGACCAAATCACCACCAAGCATAGTAAAAATTAGGCATAGCAGCCAAGTTGAGCGCACAGAACTTTATCAGTACAAATTTGGCCGGAATAAAGATTATAATGGTGGGAAATACAATAGAAAAATAGATCCAAATCACCACCAAGCATAGTAGAAATTGGGCATAGCAGCCAAGTTACCACTGTTAGCACAAAATCAATACTAAGCATAACAAAAAATAGCCATAATAGCCAAGTTACAACCGTTACATAAATTAGCAAAGCATCCCATGTCCTGCTGCTATCCAATCACGAACAATCCTAATATTGCAATTCAATTTTTAAGTTCATCGGCGTATAAGCTGCCCGTTGAGCTGTTGTCCAAAACAGCACAGTAGCTAGAAAATACAGCTCAGAACCATCAGACACACCGTCCTCTTTGACACCTTCCAGCGATTTTGACACCGCCTCTTCGTCACGACTAATGGCACTCCTTTCATTTCTAGTCCTTTCAAGGATTCTTTCGGTTAGGCGTTCAATGCGGTATATAGATCGTAATGAAAAAGGCTTCAGGTGGAGGGCATAATGGTGTCAGGGAAGCAGCCATGATCGTCATTTGTTAGAAGTGAAACTGAAAAAATTTTAAGAAGTCAGTCTACAGTTAAGCAGTCATATGTACAGTAATAACATATGGGCTAAATATAACTTATATACGAAAAATATCTACAAATACTACAACTACAAACTCACCTCAGAGTGGGCGAGGGAAATGCTGAGACCTGTTCACATCCTCTCTAAAAACAACCATTTCATCATGGGCGGCATCCTTGGTCCCATAGCCACATGCCTATCACACACAACCAATATATTCTGTATCTGGTTTACCTGTTGAGTTAGTTGCATGAGTTTTCATGTTCTTACGTGTAACCTTGCATAATGATGCCAAAGGGCCTCTACCTGAGTTGGTTAGAGGAACCCAGCGGCACTCGTCAGGTCTTGGGTTCGACTCCCCATGAGAGCGAATTTTAGGCTGGGATTAAAAAAATCCCCTCGTCTGTCCCACGGCCAAAACACAGGTCTAAGACCCGGCCCCGGTCGTGGTCATCTCACATGGGCTACGGTGCCGCTGTATATGGGTGGGGCAGAGGTTCGGGGGTTTTCTTGACCTGCGTGAGAAGGTCTCCTTCTTAATGCAATGCCCGGGGGCTGTCTTACCCCCCGCAGGTCAAGTTTAACCTTGCATAATGATTCAAATATGGTAGTGTCCAATCAACAGATATATATCGAAGGAAGATTAGCCACCGGGACCTGATAGCAATAAGTTGGGAACATAAAGTTATTCCTGGAACTTGACATTCTAGAGGCAGAGTAATTTGAAAGCACATATAAGTATGCAGAGTGTTATGGGATTAAGCACAGCAATAAGTCTTGATTTATATAGAACAATGGAATAACTTGGATGTGAAAAAGGCATTTGTAATACCCCGGGTATTACGGCTAATTAATTATGCCATGTCATCATGTTTACTATTATGCATTTGTATTTGATTGTGCTTAGGGTCTTTAGAGTGGTTTATTGATAAATGCCTTGGATGTTGTAATTGAATTATCAATTGAGACTTAAAAATGAATCAAAAAGGAAAATTCAAACTAAGCCCTAATCGGACCCTAAAACCCTAAACCAAAATCCACTTGGAATTTGGTGATGGTCCATTAATAGAAGTTGTAGATCTCTTTATATAGAACAACTCTTATTTTGGGTGTTTTTGAAGTTCTCTAATAGAAATTCAAATTAAACCCTAATTACCACTTCGAAATTCCAATTTGAAATGGTAATTTAAAAACTATTGAGAATATGACCACACTTATTTAAGGAAAGTTGTAAAGCTACTCAAATAGGACAACTTTTATTTTTAAAGATTTTAAAGTTGCTGTGAAAAATCCAGAGAATTTGATGGGATTAGAAATGGATTTCAAATAGTGAATTTACCCCCTTTTGAATAGTTTCAAAATTATTCAAAATTTGGAGTTGATCCCTAAACCAATGTTGTTCAGAATTTCAAACACTACAACTTTTATGTTTACACCTTTTCAAGTTGACACACAAAATTTCGTGAGATTGGTCAAAAACAGATTGAATGGCATTCAAACGAGCTACGGTGTTCTGCCTCCCTCTCTGTTCGCGAACAGAACCGGTCGCCCGACCGCGCCGTGCACGCGCCGCGCCGCCCGTGCCGGCCGGCCGCGTGCTCCCCGTCGTAACTGAGCTTGTAGGGGACCTCGCGCCGACTTGAAGCACCCCTGTCCCCTCCCCGAATCCACTTTAAAGGCGCTCGGTCGCTTCCCTGCCGTTTTTCTCCGACGCGGATCGCCGGCAAACACCTCCACTGCTCGGCCAAATTGGCTAACACCCGCCCACCACTTCCAAATTGCCAGAGCAGCTGGTCTTCCTCCTTCCCTGCGCGCCCAGTGCATCCATTTGGGCTTAGGCTCGTGCCCTGTGATCCGAGAACGCCTGTCGCCGTCTCTGCGGGAGACCGGAGCGCCGCCGCAGCCGTCTCTCACGCGACGAGCTCGCTGTGGTGAGACTCGCCTCCTTCGGTCTTTCGTTTGTGACTCCCCGTCTCATGCTCTAGCTCATGCTCGCGACGGTTTTTCATTTCGTTCTCTAGGATCGCCGGAACGAGACTTCACCGTCGGGGCCGAGTCGCTGTGTCCGCCGCCGTAGTCAAGCTCGTCGTTCTACTCCGTCTCTGCCTCAGCCAACCGTCGGGCTAGGACCGTGGTGAGCTCCTGATCCTCCCTGGCCCTTTTCCCTTAGTTCTCCTGCATCTCCGCGGCCGGAACATGGTCGCCGTGCCGCCGCAGGTGTACGCGCGCACGGCTGCGCGCGAGGTTGAAGAAGGAGCTGACAGGCGGGCCCGGCCTGTCAGCGTCCCTGGGCGTACGCGCGCGCGCGGGCGAACGCGCGGGTGGAGTTGGGCCGGCCCG
The DNA here is from genome assembly GCA_038502445.1 of Eremochloa ophiuroides. Lineage (NCBI taxonomy): Eukaryota > Viridiplantae > Streptophyta > Magnoliopsida > Poales > Poaceae > Eremochloa > Eremochloa ophiuroides. The sequence continues at coordinate 29,980,272 of JAHLJS010000008.1, forward strand.
CTGATGTTGGGCCGGCCCGCTGATGTTGGGCCGCCTCGGGCCGAACCGTTTTCTTTATTTTGAAGGGATTTTCGGTGGATTTTCCATTTTAATTTTGAATGAATAGTACTGCCATTTGTCATTTTCATAGGAATATTCCTGTTAATCTAAAAATCATGAAAATAATTGTGGATACTCTCTGGAGCATGTAGTATTTTATAAAAATATTATATATGGGGTTTGGACATTTCCTGTGGGAACTAAAAATCAGCATATTAATTAGTAAATGTAACTTTGAGCAATTTTAATAAATTCCAGAATTATCCAAAAACCATGAAAATTTATGTGGTACTGTTTTAGAGTAAGATCTATCTGTTGGGTAAGTTTGAGCTCAATTGCAAACTATTAGGACACTTGTTTATTAGATTTGGGGTGTTTGACTAGAAGAATTAATTTACGCAAATAATCACTGTTGTTTGGTGTGATTTTGGATTGATTGAGTTCAGGGATCTTTCACCATAGTGATCCTTGACAAAAGTATTAGAGTCACTTGTTGGTTGTAGTAAAGCTGTGCAGCGGCTTTCTATGACCGTTAAAGTGGTCAATATAACAAAAGTAGGAAACACTGCTTTTACCTTCCGTGAAGCGTTTATGACGTTACCGTGAAGGAAAGTTGTACTCAAGAGTTAAATGGTTTACTTTCAAGCATTTCATTCGTTGTCCTCATGCCGTGCTAAGCATACATCATTGCATACGTGTAGTGCCCGTCCCCGAGGAGGTCCAGGTCGAGACTACTGCTGAGGAGGTCACTCCAGAAGTCATCCAAGGATTCGACATCTGCGGGACTGATCCCGACCCGACGCTGTACACGATTCAAGACAAACCCCGGTGCATTCTGCCCCACCTTGTGTTTTATAAAATTATTTATCACTTGAGTCTATTATTGCATTAGGTGGTTAGGAGTTGTCTGTCACCTATATTGATGCATTACCTGCCTTGATACATAATATCCCGGAAACCTGTTTAAAAATAAAAATATTAAAAAATGCTTAGCCTTGCTTAATCAATTTAGATTTGCATAAAAAGGCTATTTTTGACCTATGAAAATGTGACAATTATGAATCATAAGAAAAAGGAAAGGTATATGAGTCCGTTCGAAAATTGTGTACTTGGGTAGCAGCCACAATGCACCATAACCGTCGGAAAGGAGTTTTCCGTTCGTTGGTTGTGAATTTAGGTTAGAGTCCCAATGCTTGACCATCGGCGGAAAAGGGATTTAAAAACCGTTGGGACACTTGTATTTGGGTTAGAGTCCCAATGCAATGTCGCCGGCGGAAAAAGAATTAGGGACCGTTCGTTGTATGCCTGCTGTGATCGAGACTTTGCAACTAGCCACATACTACGGAAAACCTCTGACTCCGGTGACCCTACTGCTCGAACCGACAACTGGGAGTGGAGAGATGGCGAGAGTAACGTGTACCCTCGTGGCCGGCGTGCCTGGAGAGGAGAGGAGTACTGTGCTCTCGGGTGGCGCAGGACCGGTTCAGGGGTAGGATAAACCGTGGTAGGCGGGGTTGGCATATGTAAGCTTAAGTGCTACATAGGCAGTGTGGATAGCGATCCCCAGCTGGGTACTAATCGATTCGAATCGTCGTTGCTCCTCGGATATGGAGACTTGATCCTTTGACCTACAATCGAAAAGTGGTTCGGAACTAGGTGTCTTTGAGAATGGTTAAGAATTTGAAGGTATGATGATATGTGAAAATGAATTTGGAATTATGGGTATAATTAAAATAAGATTGAGTTAAAATATTGAATCAGGATAGTAATGCTTTTCTGCAAAACTTTTGACTCTTGCTCAAGCCTTACCTTGACTCCCCTCAGCCTGCATTCCTGATTCTCATTCCTTTTTCTTAGTCGGGTAAGTCTTACGGAGTACCGCAGTACTCAGGGTTTGTTAACCCCATGTTGCAGGGACACAGCAGCCGGAGATTTGCCTCGCCCCCTACTGTGTGACAGTGGTACAGGAGGGATGTGAGGAGGAGTAATGTTAAACCCTTGGACAGGGTTCTTATCGATAAATACTTAATATCGTTGTATCATCATTCCACTGCTACTCCTTTTATTTCTGGTCTGTAATATTTGCACTTTAATCGTATTTGGATAAATGGTTTGTAATCTAAGTACCTTATAATCTTTCCGTACTTTCACTCTGACGTAATTTGTTACGAAATGTTGTAATTGTAATGGCTTCGCAATGGGATCCTGTCGGAGGAAATCGGGCGCTAATGTAGCCCGGCAGAACCTTCTAGATCATTTGGGACACGGGCCCGGCTGTCAGAGGTCATTAGTGACAATGACGGACGCCTATGGGCCATGGGATTTAGGCGGTTCTGTCACAGCATTAAACTATCACACCGATCAACTATTGTCATGATATTAACCCCCAAGGTTGTCTTTGAATCCTGTATCATCCCACTGGCCGAAAGGACAATAAATGTTGGATTGAACACAATTAATCTTGTGGCAGTCATCTTTTGCTGTGAATCCACATGCTAAAATAATTTAAATATAGAATTAAACAATTTCATTCGCTTCGAAAGTTAGACCAAAGAAACTTGATACATGTTCCTTTTGCCAACAAAGAAATCAGGAGGTAATGAAATCCATCCCAATCTCTTGTCAGGTACCGTCTTGTGAATGAACTAGTAGAGGGCGCGCGCCCTCGCGCGCGGAGGTGGGGATAACGATAGGCTCTCAGTTTTATGAGCATCATTGAAACTGTGTAATTGTTAGTGCTGTTATTAGGTAACCAGACAAGCAAATTAAATCTATAAGTATCTGAACACACATCGTCCAGAGATAGTTATACCTGTTCTCTATACTTTGAGCTAATTAGAGACACTATAGTTTGGAAAAAAGTGGTATCAATAATCTGTAAATTAGAACTTGATATTGAGAAGCCTGTAGGTGTAGGCATTACATTCTATTATCTATGAGTGACCATAGGTTCTATGAAACAATATTACAAAAGTTTATAACAAATATCGGCTCAATTTTGTTCCAAATACCAATTTTCAGTGTGTAGTTCCAAGATCTTCCAGCGGCCATTTGTACGGCAGTAGATGCTCACTACATTGGAAAACAATTATTTCATCAGCCCAAGCATATTATCTAACTATGGAAAATTGTATCTGTAACTACCTGAAATATATACTTTCAACCATAAATCATTATTGCAGTGGTGCTAGGAGGATGTCCCTTAATAGAGAAAATAATTGAATCAACACATATAATTGACTGAACAGAAACCTTGTTTCCGTACTGAGAACACGGAGAACAGGGCTGGATCTCTGGATTTGTCTAAAATTAATGTGCAAAATGCAAATATTTCCCTAACCAGGAATGACACAAGAAGCTGTATGGGTCGCAAACAGTGGACACTACATTGGAGGCAACGAACAATAAAGAGGGAATTAAAATCATTGTAAAAAACAGGTAGCAATAGAGTATTCATGTAAGGAGCGAGAACAAAAAGAGGGAATTAAAATTTTGTAAAAACGGGCAATGAACTCAGTTAGGTGGAGAAGGCAAATAGATTTGTCTTTTGGAGTATTATTTTCAAAAGGTGAGGAATGAGTAAAATAGGCAACAAATAATGAAGATCACCAAACAGTGGCCATAAATTAGTAAGAGATGTTTAAAGGCATGATTAAAACAATTAACAGTAAAATTTGGGGTGTGGAGAAACCAGTAGGAATAGGAGAATCTATGTAGAAAGCTGGCTGCCTTGGCCCTCTACACCACGGAGGCTGTAATACAAATAAATAATTACTTCCATATGTCCATATGCTAAGTGTATGACATGCGCAAATAGCTTTTCTGATCACAACCACGTCCACTTATTCGATAGTTTGCACGTGCAACAAACGACACAACTCTTTTTCCAGTTCCACGTAAAAAAGAATCTCCATGGCACGAACCAATGGTCTACAAAGAACATCATCAGTGAGGACATCATAATGAATGCACGCCATGGAGAGATGAGGTGAGAAATTAGAGATAATTACCGTAGATGTTCAGAGAGAGTAACAAAAACTTCTGGATACTGCAACTTGCAGAGCTGCTATCTCGTAAGCTACTGCATAATCCATACTACTATTGGACCAGAAAAAAAACAATCAACAGCATTAGTCATAGAATCAACAGTGCCTTTATTAAGCACAGAACAACTCATGCACAGTAGGCATAGGCAGGAAAAGGATGAGGACTATTTACTTGGTCAATAATAAAGTTTTCTGAAAAAGGCAAATGATTCCGAGAGACACAGCAGCACTGAATCACCTGCATGAAACGATGAATAACAGAACATTATAATTCATTAAATGTAGAACAGCCCTGATGCTAAAGGCAAAAACTGAAATGGACTATACATACACTGGACAGCTAATTAGAGCACAGGGACAGTAGGGAAAACAGGTAAATGTAGAATCAACGTGTGTTTTTTTAAAAAAAGAACCTGTAAAACAAATGAAATATAATGTCATTACACGGAAGGAATCAAACTTACAGTAAGATGTAGGCATGTACTGATCTCAATAAACATAAGAAAGCTAGATAAATGTCAACAAACATAATTATGTACTGTCCTTTACATCATGCCATATCAATATTGGGTCACACTAAAATAATGTGCTGAACTCAATTAGCAAAAAAATAATTTAGGAGGTCATGAGGTAAATGAGATGGATTTGTACAGGGCAGCTTCCCACGCTATTGGGAGCATAGTGGCAAAAGGAAGCAATGAAGAAGCCAGATTAAAGAAGTAAAAAGCAGTGGAATATCTAACTGTGATTGCAAGGGGAATTAGGTGGCACACTTTGCCTTTGACAGTGCATGATAACATGTACTATACATTTAACAAACTTCAGGTTGTAAATTAAGTGGGTAATCTAATTTTCAAAGACAAAGTTGGATATTCAGTAACTACATGTTGCATATGTCGCTTTGTGATGCTTTTGTAATTGTAGATATAATATACCGATAATTCAAGTCGATCGTAACTACTGAACAATGGTTCTAGAATTCGGAAGCTGGTTCAGGTAATCTAGCACAGTGCATGTACAGTAATTTAAAAGCACAGCTTGGAGATTGGCTCATATGTAATGTTAGGACATAGTTTTAATTAGCAGGTGCAATATCAATCTAATGGTGGAACTCTAAATAATAGTGAAATTAAGCTCTATTTGACATATATTAGCGGTTTGGTTGGATTAGAAATAAGTTTTGCAGATATCCACTGAGAGGAAATCTTACTATAAATTGAGAAATTCAAGAGAATAGAAGCAAACAGGCAGGAAGGTGTGGAGAAGGTTTACCTGGCAATGCAAACAAAGATGGCAAGTTTGAAATGGTGTAGCAAGTTTGACATGGTGTACACTATAGGGTCCTAAACGAAAGAGTTGATGTTGGATATGGATACACAAACAGTCAAGTCTTCATGACAGTATTCAGAAGATTTTGGTAACCCTCAAAACACATAGCTTTCATCACCTAGGTAGGGAATGATTTTTAAGGAGATAAAATCAAATCAAGAATTGGGTAAATGAAGAAAGGCCAATCATGATGATCACAAATAACTGACCTCCAAACCTTTATTGAATTGTGCAGCTGCATATATACTTTAATCTCTGGGCTGCAATATTAATGAATATTATCCATGCATGTGAAAGGAAAATAGCGACGAACAGATGAGAGGAACATTTGTGCCCCTTGTAAGGACTAAGGAAGGTCCTAACTAAAAATTTAACATGCCCAAGTAATGTGCAGATAGGCTAGAAATTAGATTGGGTCCAAACAATCTTTGTGAGTAACTGACAGAAAGAGAAACTAAAGAAACAACCTAGAAATATGTCTAGTACCATCTAAACTTGGTATATGCCTTCATGGTTCAGTTAGTAAAATAGATAAGGGGCTAAAAAGAATATATCAGATATTGAAGTTATTTAGTACAGACATGAGGAAATAGAATCCTAGAGAAGCCGTAGGGTTCCACAAACTCAAATCAAAAGTGAGATTGGGACTCTTGAACAATACAGTTTAGGGTAGCAACATGACACATGACTCTATAAATGTAAATATAGCATCAACTCGGTCTAATCATGATAACCTCAGTTAGCAGAGTGATTACTGTTCAAGGCGATGGAAACAGAACATATAGCATAATTGGAAATTCAAAGGTTTCATAATTCGAAAGGGACACTACACCCTACAGCTAAAAACTGAAACACCTTAGAATGTTTGAAACATCTATATAAAAGGAGGAAATATTTACATCAACTTCAGAGAAGATTGGCAAGGGAAAAAAATATGCATCTTGAAATCACCTTGATTGAGACAGATATGGGGCAACTATAGAACAGATAGCCGTCCTCTGCACCGAACTAAATCAGTGTTTATCTCAAACAGCATCTCTATTAGCAGGTAGAATTTGCTGCCTGATAAAATGCAGCACCTATTACCAGATTAAACTATTGATCTACTCTTTGGCCTGGTAGTACAATATGGGAACCTGGTTACCAATTGCGCAAAACAATTTTATAATGATCAAAGAAAAATCAATTTATATGGCATATAACCAAGTTACATGTTATGAATTATCCAGATACAGGTGGTCTATCATGTACTGAGTAGTGTTGTATGATGAAAATATAAATGAGGAATAATATATTGAACACAATACTTTTTAGCTGAAGACGAATCCACAAGATTATGTTAGTCATAGGGAACTAACCTAGAACATTAGGCTAGTCCATTGACATTTTACTGATAAAAAATCCTGATATAAAAACAACAAGATCAATGAAGGGATCGCCAGCGTAGCTAAGAAGCACCTGTTACGTGGAAGCTGAACCACCAGAACAAACCCCATTGTAGAGAGGTGCACAAATTAATGGAATCAGTATCAGGCAACGTATGATGATCCTTGCATATAGGGAATCACAATGGAAGAGAAAGTTTTAGAAAATATATCAACACTCTTGCTGACAATCTGAATATAACACTCGATCCATCTCATTTATTTTTAGGATATATTAGTGATTAACTTAAAACCAACCATGTAAGCCTATGTATGAAAGTTGATTCACACTAGGTAAGAAACAAGGCACTCATTTAAAAGGGAAATCATGGAGGTAAGGAGTCTAATGCGATAGTTTGAAACAAACTGATGCTAGAATTTAGAAACATTGCCACTACCAATAATAGATGTAAAAAAAATTTGAATAGTGCATTTATAAGTTGAATAACTATTCTTCTAGTAGTGATACATTTTTTCTTGTATGAAAATTATTTAATTCTAAAACTGTAGGTTTTATTAGACTCGTCGGAGCAGCATATTATTCTACCATGAATCCATGTTTACATGCATATAAAATCGAATAAGACACCAGTAGGCAATTGCTCGAAGGCATAAATGCATCGATCTTTACCTGGTTGAAATCCCTACACGAAGGCATAAATGCATCGATCTTTACCTGGTTGAAATCCCTACACGGCTGCTCTGCTCTGGCGTGTCACCTGACCTGTGTGCATGTACCTGCGTACAAGAACAAAGATATGACATCAAAATAGAGAGCAACGCAACATACAAAGGAACCGTGGAGTAGAAATCCTAAGGAACTGTGGAGAAAAGAAGAGGACATGCATCTAGGGTTTGGTGAGCACAGGAAGAGACGCGGACCGGCGGGAGCAAGCCGCGTCGGGAGGCACCTGCAGCTGCGGCCACCGGCGTTGCCGGCTGGAGCCGCGGCGTGGCCAGATACGGCACCCGCCGGAGCCCCCGCGCGACGCCGTGCACCTAAATCGGCGGCACCGTCGAGCAGGCAGCACGCCACGCGGTGAGGTGACGGCGCTGGGGCCGAACGCCGGGAGAGAGGGAGAGGGAGAGGGAGAGGGAGAGAGGAAGAGAAAGCGGGGCTGGGCTGGGGCGGCGGAGGTGCGCCGGCACGGGAGGACGTCGAGGTCGGCGTCAGTAGCGTCGCCCGAGAGGAGAGAAGCCGTGTGTCTTTTTTCTTTTTTTGGAAGGGAGAAGCTGGAAGCTGAGTATATATTTACTCACCTGGATTCGGACAAGAAGCCGGCGAAACCAAGCAGAAGCAGCGGAGGACACGCATGAGCGTAGAAGAAGCATGAGAAGCCGCTCCTGGCAAAATCGGCTCCAAAAAATATGGACCAGACGATCGAAGATCCGACGGACGAGAGAATTTCAGGTGACGTGGACAGGCTCAACGGCGGCCTAGCATTGCCGCCTTGTCTCAGTTAATACCTCTTGTCAGTTGCCGATGCATTCCTAGGTATAATTAGGTCATGGAATACACCAAATAACTTACAAAATGCATAGAAACATTCATGGAGAACAGTGCTGGCAATATTTTGTCAAATTTTTTTCAATCCTTTAGTTTGGGCTGGCGGCTCATCTTTCTTGACACTGTTGTCTTGAAGCACTTGATATTGATAAAAACTAAAAATAAGCAATAGAATATTAACGAAATATCAGATGTAAGATATCTTTTGGAAAACCTAGAAATATAGACAAGATGTGAAAACACAATATTTTACACACATGTGACAGGGTTGCCTCTATATTAGCAACATTAAGGGTCCTAATGTATGCAGCATAACTCTCTTATTCGTCAGCATTGATGGTTCGCTACATGAGTAATCCGAGTCCCTTAAAAAGCCTTTTAATTCAACCAACTGGTCAACGCCATTCAATCAATCAGCACCTACTCGCAAACATACATTTGGCCACGGAAATCCTTTTTATTCATGAGGCACAAGATTTAAAAAAACATTCCAATTTTTCTCTTTATTAACCTTACTCAGAGAACATCTCTTAATATGTAACTCTGGCCAACATCTCTTAATATGTAACTCTGGCCATATTCCTATCAGTCATGATTGCTATCCGATCATGTGGTCCATATGTATCTACTTCTCAACAAGCTTGCGATCCTAGTATTCAGAAGTAAATATATGCATCTACAGCTATCTAAATATTTATAGTTTAATAGTAAGATAAACATTCAGGTTGTACCCTTTCGTTGCTATGCCAAATATAAACCATGGCACATTACAATGTCACTAAAACTGCTAGCAATAGGAAGTGCTTCCCAACTGTATGTGCATTAACAAAATATGTCATTTAATTAAAGCAGGTTATGCCTCTGGCTGGTTACAAGCAAAGGAAATAAACCATTAGTAGGTAGTGAATATGGTCAAACCTGAGTTCTGTATGATTGTGAAGTCCACCAGTAATTGGCGCACAATGATACATTCAAAGGTCGCGAATTCTTGTCACCTACAGTACAAAGTATCCAATAATGTATTATCAGCTGTCATAATTCCATTTCAGCTGAAGCAGAACATCGTTTTCTCATAGCAAGCCCCCGGTCCGTAATTACAGACAAGTAATTGGTAAATTCGACAAGTTTGATTCTCCTAAAAAAATCAAGGCATTGGCCTGTACCAGTTGATGCGTGCCTGCTCATGGCATTTCACCGTTAGTTAAAAACAAAAATGGAATCTTCAAGGTACCTGAAAAGGAACAAATAACTGTGATCCAAAATAACTGGAGCCACAATCTTTAACCCTAGTAGAAGCTATAGGCTCAACTTAGCAAATAGGAACATCAACATCGGAGAAGAAATAATTCTTACATGTTCGCACTCTGAAATGCATAAATAATGCAGCCCAAAAATTCAATTTTAAATCCAAATACAATTTAATAATGGAGTACTCCTACAGAAGACACAATGCCTTACCTAGGTATGGACAGACATCCGATTCCACTTCGCCGTTACAAACACAGGAGCAAGACACTCTCTGAGTCTTGATGAAAAAGCAAGCTGTTTCAACGGAATGCAACAGAGCACGAGAAGCGCAAGGGCAGTACGTACCTTCTTCGGAATAGAGGCGGCAAATGGGCCACGGCGCGATCTCGATTGGGCTTCGGCTGTACAGGATGTACAATGCTGAAGGATGACCTCACCGGCGCCCATACGGAGTGGGAAAATGTTGGCCGAGATCCGACGGCTGGCGGCGCTGCATGGTCTGGTGCTCCGCCCGCGACCGCGCGGCCATGGCCCTGCGCACACGCTCGCGGCAGCAACCCCGGCCCCGCGGCATTCGCATCGCACTCGGCGTCCCTCACGCGGATCCCTATCTGTAGAGCGCACAGGGAGGAGCCCGGCGGCGAGGCTGGCACGAGGGCAGGGAGAGGGAGGAGGTGTCGGCAAGCATCAAGCGTGGTGCAGGCGGAGTGGGGAGGCGGCACGGATTAGGGGACTGAGGAGGCGGCGTGATTGGTGGTGATTTGGGGTGCGGGCGGAGAGGGAGGCCGCGCAGGGCGTTCCCCTTCGAATCGCATGCGGGATGGGTGAGCAAGACCAAACAAATGTCACAAAAAAAACCATTCTACTCTTTGTCTTACTAGGTAGCGTGCCCGTGCGTTGCTACGGGACAACTAAGTTTTATACTTAAAAACACACGGATCGTATGATAAAATAATAATACTATGGAATTGAAAAAAAAATGCTAACATTAAAGTGAAATTTAATCAAAAACAAAGTGGAAAAAAATTATCTACATGCCCATACTTTGCAGCGAGAACAAACTTATCACATAATACCTTAAAAGAATTTGAATAAAATAAAGATGCACAAGGCTAACAGAAGCTCTTGATTACAATATGGGATCGTACAAGCAACTGATAATGTTACAATTATCAAACTACAACAGGGAGAATGTGCGTTTGAACTGGTACCCATCATAATGATCCGGTGGATCGAAAGGAACAATTGAATTGCCAAGGAAGGTGGATATTCGTACACTAAGGCCAACCATGTTCCAGCCTTCACAGGTTCTCGGATTTGCTCTCTCCAATACTTAGCCAAACGACCATGTAATATGGACTAAAAAATGGATGAAAAATAAAAGCACAAACATTTTGTTCACTGAAAAAAAATAGACCGGCATAAAAGTTGAGATAAATGAGTCAGGACTCAAGATTCAAGCCTAAAGGCCCATAGAAATAGCAATGATTGAGGTTAAAGTTCATAGGTACAAAACACTAAATCAATAAGACTTTCTAAGGCAATAACATCAACTATCATGTGGGATGAACTGATCAACTGGTGCAGTGTAACTTACTTTCTCCATAAAACCGAGAAGAAGAGGAATGTGATGCTGCATCAATGTCTTCTCAAAAACAGTCTGCAATACAGTCAGCAATCATTAGGATGTAAACATGGGTCAACTGTATACATCTACATATCACCAACAACTACTCTTCAAACAGCCATAGATGGAATTCAACATCATAAGACATACAGTGTATAGATCTCTGCCTGTGATGACATCTCTAACACCTGGAATATAACAGAATATTTATTTAGATAGCATCACAGATCACATACAACTACATTAAACTACTATCTAGCTTCTTTAGCTGAAATTCCCACAGTGGACCTTTTTCCAGGGCACAAACTGAAAAACCGACAAGGAATATACATATATCTTTACTTAAAAGCAATGGTTTTTAGGTGTGCTGCAAACAACTTTCCCAATGCAAAAAATGAAAAAAAAATTCTGCCTCATTTTTTGGAAAAATTCTGCAAAGTTTCTTTGCCGAGGGCCATGGTTGGAGGCCCTTGGCAAAGACTTTTTGAAAAATAAATTAAAATTTCTTTGCCGAGGGCCTGGGTTGAAGCCCTCGGCAAAGAAATTTCAGAAAAAAAAAGGAAAACTCTTTGCCGAGGGTCAGCCCTCGGCAAAGACCCCGTCCACGGCAGCAACTTTTCTTTGCCGAGGCCGAGGAGGCCCTCGGCAAAGGCTTTACCGAGTGCCCGATAAATAGCCCTCGTCAAAGACCCTCTTCGCCGACCAAAAATTTCCCGAGGGCACTTTGCCGAGGGCGGCCCTCGGCAAAGCCTTTGCCGAGGGTTTTTGGGCAAAGAGCCTCAATCCAGTAGTGACTATAATTCAAAATTAGTCAAAACTTGCAGTCGCAGTACATAGAATCCCTCCGTGACATTCTATCTAAAGGTCAAATCACATGATAATTGAAATGAGGATTGTTTTTTATAACCCTAACAAGTTAGCATTTAACTCCAGTGTCTTGTCATTTTATACAAAATTAGAACACCAACCCTGAGAAGAAACCAACCATTGTTTTGGTATCCCATGATATTTTCAGAGTTGAGATACAGTATGGGGTCCAGGGCTACATTCGTAGGCTCAATTCCTTCGTCCAAATCTGAACCAATTGCTAGCGTATTCAGGTCACATGCATATGGATATTGTTAAACAGAACCAATTGAAAGTGGTAGATAAACAGAACCAAGTGCACTAAGGAACATCTTGACACTGAAAAAATTAAGAATGACAAATAGGATTATAGAAGACAGTCCAAGATATAGAGCAAGTATGCCAAATTAAAGGAATTTAATATTCAAGCAAAACTATATGAAATAACGACCAGGGCAAAAACAAGACCAATCCATATCAATCTTTACTGCTAATCGGATCAAAACAGTAGCATCACAAAGGAAGGATTGGAGCCGATAGGGGGCAGTAGAAGAGGCGGACATGCCTGCATGTTGGATATGGTGCGGAAGGCGAGGATGAGCCGATGAGGGATCGGTCCGGGTTGGCCTTGGCGATCAGAATGGAGACGCCGCCATCGGTGAGGAGCAGGTCGGTGGGGCCACCGACACGCCCCCGGCGGCCGAAGCTAGGGTTTCGAGGAGCCCTGGATGGATCTGGCAGTCTGGCGATGGCAGCCACGCGTGACCTCTGCAAGGTCGGGGGAGGGCGAACTCCCGAAGCGAGTCGACCACGGTGGCGGCGCGTGGGCGGGCACGGAGAGAGGTCGCTGGCGCGCTGGAGCACAGATGGGAGTGACCGGAGGCGGCGTCAGCAGAGGCGGCGGAGGAGGCAGGGCGATGCTGCGGAGGAGGCGGGCGTCGGGTCTGGGAGCTGGCGAGGTCTCATCGCACGGGGATTTTTCTCCGCGGTGGTAGCACGGGATTTTTCTTTCCTTCTTTTCTCCGCGGTTATCGCACGGCGATTTTTGTTTCCGTTTTTCTTCGCGGTAGTCGCACGGGAGGGAGGCAGGTCGAAGAGAAAAAAAGTCACAAGAAGTTTTTGTTACACTTTAGTTTTATTAGTGGTAGACTAGTAAACTAGAAAGTGTACCCGTACGTTGGTACGGGACAAATAAACTTTTATATTAAAAATATATGGATCGCACGATAAGATAACAATAATATTATGAAATTAAACATCTATGTTAAGGTGACATTTAATCCAAAAGATAAAGTTTGTGAAATTAATAGTCATCGAGTGCACGGTGTCACGGGCTCAAACTCTCTTGATACCATAATTTGCATACAGAGCAATACAGAACCATAATTAAAATTTGCATACAGACACATATAGAAACTGCAAAGACTAAGACAAACTGTGGAAAACTGGAGACAGAAGAATGAGGAATTTAGGCCACCAACCGACTGGGATAAGAGGTGCATCAGAAATAACTGGAAGGTAGTGTTACTTACAGCTTCGCCGAATACAAAAGTTACTGGTAGCACAAGCTGTCAAAATGGAATAGTTTGGTCTCATCCATCCGTATAAATTGCAGAAAGTATGAACTATGTTATCTACAAAAATAATCAGATCATGTCACACAAGGTCCATTGCAAGGGTTGCAGGGCCCATATTCGTAGCTGCAAAAGGAACAAAATAGGCTTATTTTCTTGTAAGAGACCCTCAATATCTCTATTGCATCATTAAAAATCTGCTTGACAGTCCATCATAACTTGTATCAGGATATGGAAATGGATAATTGGAATTCATCGAGATACAACTAAATATTAGTATACTCTATACTGTGACTATGGGCCTACAAACCTTCAGCCAACCATTGCAGAACCAATGAGCACCACACCAGGTTTTGTCCATTTCAATCCTCTGTTATCTGTGAGTCCACCTTTTTTCTAATGCCTTCTTTCCTGCGGTTATCAGATATAATATAAACTTGAACATCTGCTTTGCAAGCTTAGGTGCAACACAACCACCAGTACAGAAGGAATTTTCTCCCATCCAATTATCATTTTTAAAGTCCAAATACCAATCACTGCATTAACATTTGGCCAGAAAGAATGAAGATCATGTGCTCTGTATTACTGTAGGGAAGTTGGAACAGTCAAACCTCTCTATCTCACTTATTTTGTTAACACCGTCAACAAGATTGTCATAAAACACGACAGGATCATGGCCCAATGGTGTCACTACGCCCATGTCAGTAAGAACCACCCTCCTTTGTTTGATATTGGGTTTCTTCTTTTCGTAACACGTTTTTTAGCTTGTAAAGCAACAATCATATATAGTCATTACTACAAACCACAACCAATTTGTTGAGACCCATTTCAGGTTCAGTGACATACCTGTTGGGCGCTCCTTGCTAGTGAGCAGCTGGCATCTTACCCATGCCAGCGAGGTGTAACGAATGCCTAGTGAAAGCCATAGTAGTGTCAGCATTGTAAGCTAGTTCAGAATGCTCCTACTAATGAAAATCGCAAGCCAATTGAATTCATATATATATATATATATATATATATATATATATATATATATATATATATATATATATATATATGAATGGCAAGTAGCCAGAATATATCAGCTGGTAGTGTGCGTTGGTGATCAACTTTTTATTCAACTATGAACTAAATTCCTTGTAGTCATTTTTCATTCTGTAGTCTGTGAATTTGTAAATAAGTAGTCAGGCAATTTGGTGCTATTTGAATTTTTTTCCCATTCAGAACCAAACAAGGACATGAAAATAAGGTAGGTATGGATATTTGCAAAAAAAGTCATTCAAGAGGACAACTTAGACTAATTTGATGGAAACATTGCACCCACATGAAAGAAATTGACACACCTGAATATTCAGTCAAGTTAATTCATAAAAATGCTGGTGACTGGATATTCAACCATGTTAATTCTTTATTCTGTCATGTTAATTCATACAAACGCATGAAAGAAATTGAACACACCTTGAGGACGTATCCATGGAAGAGGAGACTACGGTGCAGTGAGTGCAAAACCACCAATTGCAATGGAGGTCGATGCAAATGAAGTTGTGCTTCCTGTCAATGGAGGAAAAGGCACCAGGAAACATCAATACTACTGATAGCTATGACACCCCCAACTGTTTTGCATTGGAAAGTGACTCCAGCCACAACAACCCCTTGGCTACTGCATAAAAACGACAATAGGCACACCAGCACCTCTACGCACCAATGCGAGTACCAACCAACCAGGACATGAATACACAGATGGATCCTGTAAAAAAATTAAACAATGCCAAAATGGCCTCTCAATTGTAGACACAAGGAGATGGGATCATGAGAACTGAGTTGACTCACTAATGACGTTCTTGAGGGGCACCTTGGCTTCATTGAGTACGGTAACATTTTCTTCCCCAGAGTAAATCCATGTAGCTAAGCAAAGAAGAAAAATGGAGATTGAAACTGAACACGGAGCATGAGAGTTGGAACTTGTGGGGACTTAAGGGAATCAAACTTAGTTTATAACTTTATATCTGATTGTATCAAGTGACTTATTCTCAAATTTTCATACCCAGGCAATAATTTGGATCAAGGGGGATGAAAAATACCTCTGTGCAGTTTAACGCTGCAAGCAACAAGAAAAGGTAGTATCATCACCACTGGAATATGAAAATGTACAAAATATTTGAGAAAATAATAGCAGTGAGCTTTTGTTCTTATATAAACAATGAAATTGAAAATGTAAAATGGGTTATCAAATGCAAACTATATGATTTAAAGATAATTTAGTCCTTTCTTTTTGGAAAAGGCGGAACAACAAGTGTATGACATACTCCCGATTGCCATAAACCTTGTAATTTGGAATCCCAAATACCCTAATGTTGCCTATTGCATGATTACTGGTTGCTATCAAGGCGGAACCTCAACAACCGCTGCTGGACTGGGAGACCCCATCCTCGACACCCCTAACGGCCTCCTCCATTGTAGCACTGCAGGAACAATAATGAAGCTAATAGGCAATAATGAAGCGTGGATCTACAAAGAGCAATAATGAAGCTAATAGGCATGGCACAAATTATAGCTTCAAACACAACAATTTTACTAACACCAGACAAAGAATAAGCACTGTAAATAGATTGCTTGTGTGCAATAAAGAAATTGTGGAATAATGTGGGCATTGAGCTGGATCTTGAGATATCTTCTCACAGATTAAGAAAAAAAATGGCATACCTATGCTTCTCAATGTGAGCCTGGGCTTCTACATCCAATTTTATAGGTTCTCTGATATATTCTTTTCTCTCGTGATGGCATGGTCCAACCTCGGCATGGGCTCTATTTTAATTTCATCCGTTGGTTCCGTAGATGTAAACCATAAGAAAGGAAAATAGGAAAAATGGACCAAATTTAACTTACGTTGATCTCCTTCGCAGTCCTGATCACAAAGATATTGGGCTTTCTGCCTTTGCTTGGTAAGAGATTTCATCTCTGCTTTCAGTAATTGGCTTTTCATTTTTAGCCTGCACCACAAGAATATAGTGATAACAAATAAGAATGATCCAACCTAAAAGCTATAATAGGTAAAGGTTCAGAAAAAAAATATAATATCATATGCTGAGATTGATTTAAATTATACGGTGCGGAAGCAATTAACTAAGCATGATACTGGGAACAATTCACGAGTCAATACAATAGAAACATACCACTGAAGCAGCAAGCCTGGCATCTAGTGCTTCAATCTTTTCTGAATACTCATAAAGCTTTAGCTTTTGAGATGCTGAAAAGGGAACAAATTCATTAGAAACATGTTCTTCTGATCAAGAAAAAAAATGTTGCAAGCAATAGCTGGAAAGATTAGCTGATGTCAATCCATCCCCACCATGGTGCTCGAGCCCAGCATGAGGCCGAATAATCAATGAAAATACACATGAGAAAAAAAACAGTTCAGAGTGGGGCATTACCTCATCTTGTCAATCCATCCCCACCATGGTGCTCGAGCCCAGCATGAGGCCGTTTTTGGAGAACCAAACCAGAGGAGTTGTATGCAGTTTAGTTCTTGGATCAAGAGAAGAAGAAGAAGGAAAGGAAGGGAAGAAACATGAAAGGAATGTGAATAGCACCTTGGAACTTGGAAGGGAGGAGCGAGGCCTTAAGCAGCGCGAATCTGGAGGGGGATCTGGACGAGGCCGGCGCTGACAGCGCCTGGAGCAGCGGCAGGCGGTGCTTCCTGGCGAGCGCCAGCGCGGAGGGCAGCGTCACGGGGGCGGCGTTCGCCAGCTGCTGCAGCGGCCTGGTGCGGCAGCGGAGGGTGGGCGTGGACGGGTTGCTACCGCTGCCACCGGTGGCCGCGCTCTTGACGGCGGAGAAGAAGCCGCCGCCGCTGGTGGCGCGTGGGCTGGGCGCGTCCGGCGGCGTCGAGCGGCCGGGGCCGGCGGCTGGCGGCGTCGAGCGGTCGGGGGTCGCGTCCGGCGGCGTCGAGTGGCCGGGGGTCGCGTCCGGCAGCCGGGAGTCGAGTCCGGCGGCGTCGAGTCAGAGTGATTCCTCGTGCGCGGTGGGGAAGACGGCGGCGCACCGGGGGTGGCGGGATCAGGGGCCTCCTGATCGGTCGCGTCCGGCGGCGGCAGACCGTCGTGGAGCGGACGCAGGGAAGGAGGGTGCGGATGCGGCAAGGACGGGGTCGGGGATTGGGCCGTGATTGAAGGAGCGTCGGCGTGTTTCCTTCTCTCGTATCGCACGGGAGGGACCGGTGGCAGGACGTACGTTCGCAAGCGGGGCGGGCGGGGTGGGTGGGCAGGACGCAGGAAGGCAGGATCAAAACAAAAGTCACATCAAAATTTATTCTTCTCTTTGATCTTATTATTATATATTGTATTAGATATCGTACTCGTACGTTATCATGAGACAACTAAACTTTTATCTTAAAAATATATAGGTCACATGATAAGATAATATTGGTGTGAAATCAAATATCGTGAAATTAACAGTCACAGAGAGCGCAGCGTCGTAACCTCACAAACATAGATCTTTCCGTGATACGGCTAAGATAATTTTAATATATCACCTGTGCTAATGCTACAGCAAATCTCAGACCTCATGTTGGAAGGCTGGAACACCACTATCGTACATGAGCATGTTCTGAATCAGGTTCTCAGTCTCTCTGACATATCCAAAACGTTCAAGGCCCTCAACCATACCTCCAATGTCTGATATTTGCACACAACCGCTATTAATATATATAACTGTTGTACTTAGGAAACGTTGTCATTGTCAGGCATCACACTGAATAACCCTTTTGCATCTTCGATGCGGCCATTCTCCAGATAATTAGAAATCATTGAGTTCTTGGAGAAATGGTCCAAACTCTCACCGCTTCGAAACAATCACCATGCTGTCACAATTTTCAGACAAACTGAGTGGCCAGCACTGTAAAAGTGAACCCACAATACAAATAAAACTAATAGAAGGAGCTGGTAAAGCAATTGTAAACACAAAAACCAAGTTAAAAAATAAAACCCAAAACTTTCAACCATGACCATAAAGAAATGGCATGATTTTATTGGTTTCAAAAGCCCACAAACTTTACGAGATGTGCTTGCACCAAAATTTCCTTCTACTTCAAGTTGTAAGCAACATCAAGACATGCAAAATAAATGAAATGTAACCATGGATGTTTTGAAGAAGAAAGCAATCTAAAATTCTAAATATGTGTGAGATCATAGAGCTCATACAGATAACTCACATTAATATACCCAAATTATCACTGTCCAAAGTTGTTCAAATAATCTAGAAGATCAAAAGTCACCCAAAGTAGTGAAGATACATGATCTCCCTCATCTTTTGAGGAATCATCAGATGCCCTAGCTGGTTCTACTTCTATGTGGGAGAGACTTTCTGGTGAAAAACTTCATAGTGGCCTACAGGGAACACCTGTTCTTCCTCGTGCTCTGTCAAATTTTAAGGCGACTTTTCTTGGATGTCCACTGATTTATCTGGACTCTCAACAGAAACTGGTGCAATATTTTCAGCATTATGTGTTCTTGTTTCCCCATGAAAATTACTATTATGCTGCTACGCAATGGAGTCCACAACAGAAGCTGTCAACTCCATTCCCAAAGCTTAGCATTCACAGTTTTTTACTCCTGTAAACAAAAGTTGAGGAAAAAAATATCAGATTATAGAAAATAAACTGCACATATTATTACAAGTAAACTAAGTTGAATGTGCTCATACCGTACATCTCATTGTATTGGGAGATAGTTTTATTATTGTCACTGTCATTGATACAATATGGAAAATTATAAAACTACAGTCATTTAAGATTCATCGCATTTCATGTGCATATATTATGGAACCATCCACAAACTCTCGTGTGCGGTAAAGATGATAACAGCCACTCAGCCAGCACAAGAAATGTGATCTTGGTGCTATAAGCATGAATCAATGGCACTAACTGACATGAAGTCATGAACCAGCTCAGCAATTACTCATCAGCCGTTCACACTTCCACCTAACCTGTTTTTGTTCGCATAGCCAAATAGTGTTTCCGACACATAAAGAGCAGTTTTGCAAAAACCTCTACTTTCAATAAAATCCAAAGCAAAGCGCTCAAAGTTGCTTTTCTACTATCACCTCTGATCCATGAGTCGCTGGACTCTCCAGACTGTCTGGATTAATTTCCTTGGAGAATTATGTAGCTTATGCCTTATGGGCATAAAGCACTTGAGATTATCTTATCATGTGCTTGTCCGCAAGCAGCACGCAGGCAAGACTTAGTTTGCTGAGCTATTTATTCATCGAAGCGATAACTGGGAAAGGCATGACAGTTGAACAGACCTAGAGGTACTCTTGACCGCACGCAGCTTAGGTGTAACATCGGATGTTCAGCAGAGCTGTGGGCGCGTGAATTCATCCTCACCTCCTAATTCCAACTCGTATAGCAGAGGAGCTCAAATCAAATCCTCTAAGTTTTGTACTAAAAATAAATGGATCGCACCATAGAGTAACATTTTAAAATAAAAAACAAAGTTCAAAAAATTAACACGGTCAAACCCGTGCATTACAATGGGAGCAAAATCAAAAAATCAATGTTTTCAGGGAACATGATATAGTTAAAAGAACTAATATGTTTTTGTGCTAAGATACGACTCTTCACTATATTTAGCTTGCCATGTTAGTGAGACAGGATCCAAACCGAACCCAAACAAATCCAGGACAGGCACATATTAATTAACCTACCCCAAACCATTCGTGCACCTCAAGAAACTGAAGCTAACCATGATCATGACTTCAGTTCATCCCATGCAGAACCACACCAAACGCTGGTTGCTGATGTAGAAAATCGGGATAGCATTTCCATTAGGGAGCCATACCTGAATAAAAAATACCGGAGATCGTAAAACTTAAGGCGGATAAGTTATAGTTAAGATGGACAAGTCAAGATTAAGAAGGCATATAAATGAACTAAATTATGTACTGTGCAGTGATCGGACAGACATATGAATAAATTCAATTATATGTTAATTTAAGTGCTGTTGGTGGACATACATTGTGGAGATGGCAAAACAAAAGGTATTACCATGTCTTTATCTCTATAACTAATAATTTCAAACTGGTGGTCATAGAACTAATTGGAGGTTCTGCCAGACCACTGAAAAAATAATACTACCATTACAAAAAAAAGTAGTTGGATTTATAGAGTTGAGTAATGCAAATATATATATAATTGATATATATATATATATATATATATATATATCAATATATATATATATATATATATATATATATATATATATATATATATATATATATATATATATATTGATATATATATATATATATATAGACCAATCACTGCAGACTGTATTCTGTTGGACCTGCTTAAGAAAGTTCTAATTTCTCTGCACAACTACAACATCTAACTGTAAAGATTAACATAACTCTAAAAGTGGAGGTGTGGCAAATCAGTAAAATCCTGGATAACAAATAAGCATAAAAGCTTACTGTTGCACTTTAGAACTTGGAAGATGCAGGTTTCCTTCCCTCCCAGAGAACTCTAGAATTGACAATGTGGGGAGTGAAGAATGTTGTCAGACTTTAAAAGCTATCCCTGTGGTAAGAAAATTTATTAGCAAAATCCTTGTACAGAGCAAATAAAGTCTGCAAATATTGTTTAACTACTCCAACACTCGCTGCTTATATATGTTTAGGCTATCTTATTTTCTCAAAGAAAAAATGCAGTAATATGAGTAATCATGCCGTAATCAGGCTTACTTTAAACATCAAGTCAAAGTAGTAAAAACTATAGGCCTTCATTCAGAGCTTTTCTTTTGGCAAATTAGCATGACATTATACCCTTGCAAAAGGCTGGTATATTATTTGAACCTGCAATCAAATAAGAAGAGTTTTCAAAAAGGACGGTATATCATACAAAATGGTAGTTATCAATGATGTACATGCAAAATGACAGGGTCTTAATCTAGAGCATTACCTCTCTTGGTTTTTGACCTAACGGAAAGGATGGATCAACTTATGCTTGTTCATCACATCACAACCCTGTAGGGGAATACAAAATTAATGTTATATATTTTTCATGAACCTGATGCATGAGCCCTGCCAAGACCAAGAAATGGGTAATACAGCAGCAAGTATGATCTTGCTATCTTCTGCATAATATTAGGGTTAAAACACTGTCTTGTTCTTCTACAGGATAAATATGAACACATGACTAAGTCTGAAACCTTGATTCCATCACATGACTTAACATGAATCAATACATGTAGGAAAACAAATCCAAAAACAAGAATGGTGCAGATCTAATCCCCACCTAAAAATATCACAAAACCTGGCATTTGTCCTCTTGGAATGAAGCATTGATTTTGGATCTGCAAATACAGGTGATTAGATCATATCCCAATACAAATAGCCAGATAGGGAAAGTTAGGGTGTCGGGTGCTCAGTTTCGCACAGGAAGGGAAGAGCAGGGATTGGCACACCTGGTGCTGGTTGGCGGTCATCGCTAGCAAAGTGCCCCGGTCGATCAGTCGTGAGAAGAAAGCTCCTCCAGAGTAGAGCACCGGCAACAGCAGGGCAACGTTGGCGCATCAGGGATGACGTGGACGCGGCCGATCCCCAGCAGAGCGCGTAGGGACCCCGGCGGCGAGCGCGGTGATGGAGCTGCGGCGCGAGGGTAGGAAGGGAGATAGAGCGGCCCTGATTCCATCGCAATATCATGCGAGAGGGAGGGAATTGATTGGATCCGGGTCCACCATGCGTTGCAGGCGGAGCGAGGATCGCAGCAGCGGCAGAGGAACGACCCCAAAACTAATGTCGCACTAAAACATTGCCTCTTCTTTAAGCTTATTAGTTGTAGTAAACTAGTAAAAGCGTTACAACGGAAGAGTATCAAAATAATTTTTCATCAACTCAATTGATAGTAACCGTGCGTTATAGTTAGAGAGTGTCAAAATAAATTTTTGTTAACTCAAATTCATTTTGTAACTAATCTAGAAAAAAAATTAATTATTATACGTGTTTGACTTATGTAACCAATGTAGAAAGATATAAGTTTTCTTAGCAGAATGTCTCTTATTTTATTTGCATGTCACCTGGTTGCCCTTCCCCGCTTTACCGTATGGGCGTATGGTACTAATGTCAATCGGACACATAAAATTAAGCCGGACTAAGTACACGTGTTATTAAAATTTAAATATGAAGTGTCTTCGAGTGCCTGATCAAGTCGTTGACGTTGAAGGAGTGGAACTTGAACCAGATTTGACATATTCTGAGTATCCAATTTGAGTTCTGGATCGAAAGGATCGTGTCACTCGAAGGACCACAACCAGATTGTATAAGATCCAATGGAGTCAACATTCCGAAGATAAAACTACCTGAGAATCAAAGGATTTCCTCTCAGAAAACTTCCTCGAGTTCTTTGCCACCTTGTAGATGTAAATTTTCTAGTCTTGTAATATGTAAACATTCCCCTTGTTCTATGGTCAGGATTGAACTAGTTGTACTTGACACATTTTTTTCCATTACTTAGCCTTAAGTCTTGTCGTGTATCAAATCTCGGGATAAAATTTCTTTAAGGGGGAAGGGCTGTAACACCTCTAGTGTTACGGTTAATTAAACCGGCTATGTCATCATATTAAACTGCAATCATTTTGCATTTTATTACCTGCATATGGTTGTGCATAGGATATTAGAGTGGATTTAAGGCATTAATGTTGTTTGGAAATGTGAATGAAAACTTAAATTCAAAATAAATCAGAAAAATCAAATTAAGACTTAAATTTGACCCTAAAACCCTAAATCAAAAACTAAAAAGATTTTGGTATTGGTCTCTTAATAGAAGTTTTAGATCTTTTAAAATGGAACAACTTTTATTTTTGGAGATTTTGAAGTTATGCAGTGGAAATTCAAATTAAACTCAAAACAGTGTTTTGATTTTAAAATTTAAAATGCTATTTAAAAAATTATCAAGAATTTGACCAACTCTATTAATGAAAGTTGTAGAGCTCAATGAGTAGGACAACTTTTATTTTTACAGATTTTTATGTTGTTGAGAAGTTTTTAGAGAATTTGATTGAATTTCAAATAAAATTTAAATTGGAGATTTACCCCCTTCATGATAATTTCAAAACCATTTTGAATTAGCACATGATTCAAAAAGCAAAAATGTTCTTCACAAAATTTGGCACATCTTTTATTTTTAGGGAATCTGCAGTAGATGTATAGAATAGGGAGAATTTGACAAAATTAGAGTTTGACTTGGGGTCAGCTACAGTACCCCCCACACACCTGCACGGGCAGCGCGCGTGCGCGCGTGCGCCGGCGCCGTCCGGCCGGCCAGGGCCCGGACGCCGTCGCGCCGTTGTCGCGGGGGCCCCGGGAGCATGTCCTCTCCCTTATCCACTTCTCTCCCGCAAGCATAAAGGCCACTGCCGTGCTCTCTATCTTTTCTTCTCCCTCTCAGCCGCCGGCGACTCCTCTCGGTTCACCAAGAAATTGGTCACTCTCGTTCAACCATTGGTCAATTCATCTCGCCAGTAGCTTCACCATATTCCTGCGCACCGATTTCACCGAGTGGTGTAAGCCGTAGCGCCCTGCGAGTGCCGGAACGCCCGTCGTCCCTCTCACGGCCGGTTAGAGCGCCACCGCAAGCCTCGTCATCGTGACCTGATTGCCTGGGTGAGCTCGGGTCCTGTTCGCTGTGTGTCTCCGTGTCTTTGTGGTCTCTGGATTCTTATGCGCAAGACGGTTTCTTGTCCGGTGTCTTAGGTTGGACGGAACGGGAGCTCGCCGCCCGGTTCGCGCTGCTGTTTCCGTCGCCGGCGTCGAGCTCGACTCTCTGCACACCTCGGGCCCTGTCGTCTAACCTACTCAAGTCGCGGTGAGTTATTGTACCTCTTGTGCGCTCAACCTTAAACCTTATCACTCTGTGCTCGCCGGTGTGTGACATGCCGATGTGACCGAGCCGCCGCGATCGTGTCTGGACGTGACCCAAACCCTTAGACACCCAACGATCTAGTCTTCTAGGTTTGCCAGGGTCCTAGGATAGCGTCGGTGGTCTTGTCCTCGTCTGGGAACCCCCAGATCGGCGGGTAGCCACCTGTCAAACCTCGCCGGCGTGACTGGTGAACCGGTGAGAATCGCAGGGGTGTGCGGTTTCAAATTTGGTAAAGGTCGGGGGGTTAAGTGGAGAACTCGTGACTCATTTGAATAGTACCTATTGGGCTGCGGGTTGAGATCCGGGAAAGCTGAGGGCTTTTCTGCGAAAAGCCAATGCGCGCGTGTGCACAGGCCGCCTGGGCCGGCTTGTGCTCTGGTTGGGCCGACCTGGGCTGATTCGTGTTTTTCATTTACCCCGTGAATTAAAATAGCTTTTTCTATTTTCCGATGAAGTGAATAGTGCTCTATTTTGTCTTTTTTGTATGATTATTTTGTTGCACTAAAAATTATGAAAATAATTGTGGATGCTCTCTGTTATATGTAGTATTTAGTAAAAATATTAAATGTATGTTTTGCACACTTTCTATAAGAACTAAAAATCAGTATATTAAATAGTAAATGCAACTTTTAGTAATTTTAATTAATTCTATGTAATTCCAAAAATCATGAAAATTATTTTGGTACTATTTGAGCTCAAGATCTATCTGTTGGTAAGAGTTGGGTTCAATTGAAAGTAATTTACTTGGTTAGTAAATTAGTGTTGGATTATATGATCAATAAATTAAATTAGGAATAATTAATGACTTAGGTTCGGTGTGATTTTATGATTGATTATGATCTTAGGTCAAACACCCTTATGATTTAGGGCATCTTAGGCTAAGTTGTTTAAAATAGTATGAAAGGCAATAGTGCTTGTAGTGTACTTTATTTATTATGTCTTGTATTCCGTATCGCTGCATCGCATTAAAACATTCATCATTACATACGTGTAGTGACCGAGAATTAAGAAGTGAAAGCTGAGGTGACTGCTAAGGAGACTGCTCCTGAGGTGGTACAAGGCATCGATATCTGTGGCACAGATCCCGATCCCACTGTCTTCGCACTGCAAGACAAGCCCCGGTGCATTAGCCCCTCCTGTGATTTATAAAATTTATCACCTTGAGTTAAATTACTGCATTAGATTGATAGGAGTTGATTGTCACCTAAATTGCTGCATGACCTACCTTGATATATTATCCTAGAACCTGGTTTAAAATAAAATGTTTGAAAAATATTTAGCCCTGCTTAATCAATTTAGTTTTTGCATAAAATGCTATTTTCTATGCTGTGATTATATATTGGGAACGAAATATGACAATTGGTGAAGAACTCGATATCCGTTGGCCGACTTGCACTTGGGTTAGAGTTCCAATGTATTGTCGCCTTCGGAAATAGTTTGGAACCGGTTGGTAAGAAATTGAAGTCCGATCGGTGGTTGAGCACTTGCGTTGGAGTCCCAATGCCTTGTCACCGTCGGAAAATGGATTTGAAATCCGTTTGGGAACTTTATACTTGGGTTGGAGTCCCAATGCATCGTGACCAACGGAAAAATGAATTAGGGACTGTTCATTGTAGGCCTGCTGTGATCGTGACTTTACAACTAGCCACATACTACGGAAAGCTCTATCTTCGGTGGCTCTACTAGTTGAACCGACGATCACGCACTGGGCGTGGAGAGATGGCGAGAGTAGAGTGTACCCTTGTGGACGGCGTGCCTGAAGACGAGAGAAGTACTGTGCTCTCAGGTGGCGCAAGACCGGTTCAGGTTTTTGAAAAGCCATGGTAGACGGGGTTGGCATATGCAAACTTAGGTGCTACATATGCAGTATGGATAGGGATTCCCAGCTGGGTACTAATCGATTCGAATCGTCGTTGCTCCTCGGATATGGTGACTCGATCCTTTGACTTACAATTGAAAAGTGGTTCGGAACTAGTTTTTTTGAGAATGAATAAATAATTGAACTTGAAAGATACATGTGAAAGAACTGAGATCTATAATTATTGATGAAAATAATAATGAGTTTAAAATATTGAAAGTAGGATTAAAAGATTAGAAGTGCTTTTCTACAAAATCTTTGACTCTTGGTAAAGCCTCACCTTGACTCCCCTCAGCCTATATTCGTGAGTCTCATCTTTTTCTTTAGCCAGGTAAGTCTTGTGGAGTACCCCAGTACTCAGGGTTTGTTAACCCTTGTTACAGGAGAACCACCGCAGCAGGTTTGTCTTGCTCCCTACTGCATGACCATTGTCCAGAAAGGAAGTGATGATGAGTGAAGCAAGACCCTTGGGCAGGGTTCATGTTATCTTTACCTAGTTATAATGTATTTGGTTATTCCACTGCTACTGTTATTTATCTATGGTTTGTAATAACTGCACTTAAATTCTATTTGGACACCCGGTTTGTAATCTAAGTACCATGTGACCTCTCTGCACTTTTACTCTGATGTATTTTGTTATGAAATGTTGTAATTCTGTAATGGCTTTGCAATGGGATCCTGTCGGAGACACGGGTGCTGATGTAGCCCAGCAGAGCTTTCTAGATCATCTGGAACATGTGCCTGGCTGTCAGAGGTCATTAGTGACAATGAGAGGTGCCTGTGGGCCATATGATTTAGGCGGTTCTGTTACAGCTGGTATCAGAGCGTTCCATTGCTAAATCATTGCAGTATTACTTTGTAAAACTTCAAAATGTTTTGGGTCATAAAAATTTAACTTGCTATTTTAGTCCAAATTGCTTATTCTTATCTTATTCCGTAATATAGCTATGGTAGCAAGTGGAGTAACCTGTTTACTAGCCCTATGTTAAAATTATTATGCATTCATTTATCTTGCATTGGTTTAAAATTCATAAATACGATTCATGCATCATGATAATCTCACATATTAATTAACTTTCGCTTTAGAGTGGTATATGGGGTAGGATCTATCAAACATATTCTTGCTAGACTGTAATATCTTTACTAATCCAAACTCACCTTCTCCAGCTGGCATGCACCAAGCTGATCGCACGCAAGATGACTGGTCCTAAGGGAGTTCCGTGACACCAGCTGGCGCCACGCGATGGAGAGGCTTCTGGCAGCCGCCGTCCCCGCCACAGCTAAGCGGAGCTCAAGGAAGAGATCAAGCAGCTTACTGAGGACTTCAAGGTAGCCCGTAGAGACCACTATAGGGATGTGAAGATGGTCGCCGGGCTACAGCGTGAGGTGGACCGTTTGACCCGCGAGAAGGAGGAGGCTTGGGCTCATGAGGACGTGGGCCAGGCAAGGGTCCATGAGTTAGAGATCTATGTGGAGCAGATCGAGGACTACAATGACGCTCTGCATGAGGAGGTGCATAGGCTGAATGATCAGCTTAACCCTATTCTGGAGCCACGCGTTGAGGATCCCGAGATGGGAGTTGTCCTTAGTCCTAAGGAGGAGGAGGTCGAGGAGGACGACGTTGAGGAGGCAGTTGACCCTATGGAGGACGTTGTCGTGGAGGATGACGACGATGAGGATGTGATCGTAATCGATGACGACTAGACTAGTTATAGGCCCAGGAATGCCAGCTATTTGTTATCCTTTGGTTGTAAGTCGTGCTTGCCAAGAAACTTTAGTTGGGTTTGGGAACTTTATCTAAGTGTTAGGAGTGTTGTTTAAGTGTTGTAATGTTTAAGTGTACTGCCACTATGTTTCGTTTAAGTAATGCAAGTCCTAAGTCGGTTTTCTATTAAACAGATGTCTGTCAATACTCGCTCTTCTGGTGCTGGAACCTCTGAGGATGGGGCTATCCCGGATGCACCGCCGATTCCGCCTACCCTGGCAGATGCCATTGCAGCCTTGGCCAACGCCGCCGCACTACTTGCACAAAACCGGGACAACCGCAATGATCATCGTGATCGCAACAATGCTCCTGAGACCACCTATGTGGATTTCACTAACACACGTCCACCGGTGTTCACCAAAGCTAATGAGCCACTAGAGGCTGATGATTGGCTCCGCACCATAGAGCAAAAATTTGGTCTGATTCATTGCACAGAGTATCAGAAGCCCCTGTTTGCAGCTCAGCAACTTCGGGGTGGAGCTAGTGCTTGGTATGCAAATCTTATGGCAGCCCAGCCTGCAGGATATCAGATGACTTGGGCAGAGTTTCATGAAGCTTTTCGTGCCCACTATATCCCTGCAGGTGTGATGAAAATGAAGCTTGATCAGTTTCTAGCACTACAGCAGAAGGATTCCACTGTGATGCAATATGTTGGACAATTCAATCACCTGTCCCAGTATGCACCTGAGCATGTCAACACTGATCAGAAGAAGAGGGATTTCTTTGTTAGGGGTCTGAACTTTAAGATTCAGAGAAGCTTGTCCAACAACCTTCACTGCACCTATCATGAAGCTGTCAACATAGCAATTGCTTTTGAAGAAAGCAACCGCAAGCACCAGGATGAGAAAAAGAAGAAGACTGGATCTGCTGGATTCTCTAGCAATCCGAAGCGTCAGAAAGTCATTTATCACCCCACCACCACTCTCGTCCACCATATCCCCATTAGCAGGTGGTTGTTCGCACTGCTGCTACCTCCCATAACTCCAACCAGCAAAACACCACTCAGCCTAATGCCCCTGACGTTCGTATCACCACTCCTCAGTCAAACTACAACTACCCCTGCTACAACTGTGGTAGGATGGGACATTGGTCCCGCAACTGTCCATTCCCGAAGCAGTATAACTAGAATGCACCCAAGGCTCCTGGTGGACAGCAGCAGCAAACTCAGCACCATGGTCATCAGCAGCATGCCCAGAAGGGGAAAGTGGTGAAGAAAGCAGGTCAGGTCTACTACACCCATGTTGGTGACATTCCCGAGGGAGAACCCGTCATGATGGGTAGGTTTCCTGTCGTAAGTAGTCATGCAATTACGCTTTTTGATTCTGGTGTATCTCATTCATTCATCAATTGCACATTTGTCGTTAAGCATGAGATTCTAATTGGAGAAATAAAGGAAGATTTCCTTATACAATCGCCCGGGAGGCGTATAAGTACTAAGGAAGTAGTACATCGGGTGCCTATAGAATTGGGCGGGTGTTGGTATTTATTCAGTGTAAATAGAATATGAAAGATTCCGCAAGCGCACAGAATACCATTGTAGCATTTTACCGAGAGTATTCCAGGTATCGTTATTTATATTTTACCACAGGGAAACAATGGTTAAAGAAGTTTGATAGTTGATCCATCATGTGTCTACTAATTAATACACCAACTAGACTAAAGTAGGGGTAAAGTAATAAATGATAGGAGTTATGCTTAAATGACATAGACACATAGGAGAATTATATGATAAAAGAGTAGAGAGCTAAAGTGAGAGGACAACGGGAGAGTTCAAGGTTCATAAATGCCTCTCTATTACTGGGGTTCTATAATAACTGATTCATGGTAGATCAAGCAATCACACAATAACACTTCGGGACATCAGAACACTAGCCACGGAATGAGATTAGAATGGGACTAGGAAATTCTGACTACGGTCCTACAAACACCAACCCGAACGTGGTGGACTACATTGGCCATCAGGGCTGTCACCACCTGGGGCTACCACAACTATCCGAAGGGCTGGGTGCAATCTCAGGTAACCTATAGGCTAAACACCATGTCTAGTCTAACGATTACTACTCTAATCATGCGCGATAACTGGAGCACCCGATGTGGGCGAAGATCCTATGCTAAAATATAACAACTATACTAACCAATCAAATTCAAGGCATAAAGTAAATAGAGAAGATAAATATATTAAAGCATAAGTCTTACAAAGATGAGATTCAAAGATAGACCAGACCCCTGAAGACTTCTCCAGAACCGAAGCGCAGCTCCGCTCTCCCTAACTCTCAAATAGAACTAATCTACTACATTGGAAAGTCTAGCCCTAATTCTCCGGAGTTGAGAGATTATCCATTCGAGCAGCGCCTCTACAACTCCATAATGGTGCCCTTGACTCGGGGGTCCTGAGTTCCTTATATGGGGGCGCCTGGCCTCCCCTCCACCTTGGGCAAGGGATGTGGTACTAAACCTTTCCACCAAGTGCACATAGGCCTTAATGGGCCAAATTCTAATTTAGGCCCAATTAATCCCGCAGCCTTTAATTAATCCCGCAGCTCAGGTTTTAGAATCTTCTAGTGTTTGTAAAATCCATATCTCTTTATTCCGGAGTCCAAAAATAGGAAACCATAGGTCCGTTTCAATCGTCTCGACGAGTTCTATGCAATGGTGAACTCCAATTTCTCATTTGAGATACTTTTAATTAGTGAAAAATTGAATATCCCTTCATACCCTGCAAAACAAGTGTGAACACAAAAACTCATCGAACTTGTTAGAATCAAACCCTATAACTATGTTGTGGATTGTTTTATGCCCTTGATTCATGTTTAGTTGATGGGTAAAAATTATAGATAACTACCGTCAACAAGTTCCCCAAGCTTACCCTTTGCTAGTCCCTTAGCAAAGTCAAACTTAGCATATATCAAAAGTTATAGCTACCCCTCATAAGTGTTCAGTTTCAAACCAAGAAGTACTCAAGGATTAGAGTAGACCAAGCTAACCTTCAGATTTACCTTTATTACCTGTAACCATGGAGCTTGTAGCTTTCTCTTGGGTCTTGAGTAATTGAAGGATAGAATATCTAAGTTAAGCACTATGTCTCATGCTCTATCGTTCAACTCTTATCCTAGAGCTTTTACAAGTTTTCAAAATAAAGCTCAGAGATTCCTTTGTATGACTCTCTCAAGTCTCTCAGTATGTGGTATTTGTGGATCCTCACCAATGCAATAGTGATGTATGCCTTCTCTTTCTCTCACCCTGTAACTAATGGCTTATGTGGAGCTCATGGGTAAGGAGTCAGCTCATACATACTTGCAGTGAATGTATTGTAAAGTCAAACAATGAATCCAGATAAACAAGTCATATAATCAAATCAAGATGTGCATGTGTGTGGATGTGAGGTGGTAGGTGGATATATATATGGTGGCTAATCCTAATTCTACTCGTTTGCTCCTTGAAGACATTTCTCTCCCTTTTTCAAACACTAGGGAAATGTGCTGGAGGACAACATGGGCTATCTTTCTTTTATTTTTCTTTTTTTAGGCGGGTATCAGAGTACCCATTGTTTTGATAAATTTGGACACTTGTCCATTTTTACCTCTCAGGCGGGCATCTTTGTACCCATTGTTTCTCTCACCTCACTCTTTTGCATAGCCACATGCCTCTTCTCTGCAACAATACTTCCCTTTTTCCTTTTCCTTTGAGAGATAGCAACAAGAACTTTGGAGCATTGATCTGGGGTAACGAATGGGATATTTTAAATGTTCACTCCTAGTGTAGGAGTAGAACATTTTTAGGTGGATCTAGATGGAATATGTGGAACGTGGATGCGCCCACTCGAATATGAGTAGTGCATTATGGGTGGAGTGCATGTGATCTTGATTGTAAAAGCATGACAAGTTCCTAAGGTATCAACTAAGCTTGACAAAACTCAAAATAATGCAAATAGCATATAATGTGTATGTTTTCCAAATCTAGCATGTATGACTGTGGTAGGAATGTAAAGATCTTGCATACAGGAACTCATCATGTGGTTTTATGGATTTTCAAAATAAATCTCCAAAACTCAAGTATCACTAGGAACAAGATAAATAGCAGCTCAAACTTTGCATATCATATCCCTCAATTACTTAGACTCAGATCAAGCATTTGCTACCCACAAGTTTCAGGTTCAAAGTAAATCTTAAAGTTAAAATAGTTGTGTCTAAAACTTGGGGTGATTCAAGGTTGAAAACTAAGTGTTATGAGGAATCATGGTGAGGTGCTACTTATCAATTCCTATGCATGGTTTCCATCTAGTCTGAGCAAAATTATTGTAAACACTCTCTTTATTTTATTTAAACCTAAGTACCCACTAACTAATCTAAGCAATTCTTTATTTGGTTTTCAAATTTTATTTTACTAGCTAACACACGCGAAAAGCAATATGGTACAGTAATAAGGTCGGGAAACTTGTACTTAGCTGGTTTAAGTGGAGGATGCCCTCCCCCAAGTTGGATATTGACATGATCTTTGATGTTGCAAGTTGAGTGATCCTTCTGGGAGCAGGTGTACTGGCAGCGTAAGGACTGAAAGGATCAGGTGTACTGGCAGCGTAAGGACGCCAGGTTGACTAGCTCTTTGATCATGTATTATCCTGTAAAACTCAATTGCCAACAATAATACCAAATCTCATGGAGAGGGGTTAGGTTAATACCACTCCATGATTAGTGATTGCTTTTATTATTCCAGCAGAAATTTCCCGAAGTGGGTGGACCTTCATGTGCCCACATATTTTTGGGGTTTTCTAAAAAGTGTGGACCTTCATGTGCCCACATGTTTTTGGTATTTTTCTAAAAAGTATTGGACTTCATGTGCCCATATATTTTTGGTGTTTTTAAGTTTATGAATGCAGGAAGTAAATATGATGCAAAAGTCTATTCTAGATGCATGCAAATTATTTTTTTGTGTCACCACAGTGAATAGTCTTTATGAGCTATGCCACAAGATTAGTCACATGGGTCTTTTAGATTTTATTATGCAAAGTAATAGATATTTTTGTTTTATTTTTAATGCAGGAAAGTAAATATGCACCTAAAATACTAATGCAATACTGAAAAGTAAATATGGATAGGTACCAAGTTTACCTTTTGGCGAAGGCTCGGTGGTTTAAAATCCTCTGAACAGGACTTCTTGTCTTGTTTGTGCTTCCCTTGATGCATCGTCTGGTTATGATGGTGACCCTGGTTGCACCTCCAATGATGATGAACTGGAAGGTGACTCCTTCTTCATCCATTCCTTTCTAGTTGGTGAAGTTGATGTTGACGCCGAGGTTGGAATCTCATTCTTCACAGTCTCTTCTTTCTCACTCCTCTTCTCTCTTGATGTACGAGTCTTATCACTCCATCCTAGGGTGGCTGGTTTTTCTGGCGTTGGGATGAACGGTGTCTCCTCCTTGATCTTAAGATGTTATCTTATGTCTTGAGGAAATTCTACTCAACACTTATTGCACCTTGTTTGACAGCTTCTTGAGTTCGTCTTGATTTGAATTACTTGTCAGAAAGGGCTTCTTTGTGCTTGAGCAGGACCTGTCATTCTTTTCCACCATCTGATCCAGGAGACGTTGATGTGGATAGTAACATGTTTCTTCATTGACTCTTGGTTGACGGCTTGATGATCATTGGAGATGCATACTCAAGTTCATCCTTGATTGTCCTTGTTTGTGCGAGTGTTTCATCTCCAATGACTTAGGGATGCCATCTATGATGCAGTTGCATCTCATCATGTTGATCTGTGCCATCGGCGTATGAGTTGATATCTTCGCAGATGATGAGGGCAGGCTTCAGTTTGGCCATACCGTAGAAGTTGCATCTTGCTTGCGATCATCATCCTAGCTTAAGCCTTGTGAATGCTTAATGTTAGGCTGCCTTTGACAATGCTCATGATCCATCAAGTTCATCCACTTCTTGTTGTGGTGCCTTGGTTTTCGGTAGATTCATCCCAAATCATTGACAAGAATAACTTATGTTCATTCCTGCAAAATATTAGTGGACACATACCCGAAGGATTGCAACGAATTTGAAATATGGGTTGTTGTCCATAATTTTTATCTATGCTAACAGAAGATGATTAAAGAATTGTTTTAGCATAGATCTATTTTTTTCATTTTCTTTTATTTGTTTGCTACATTCTAACATGGTTCAAGGCAAAGGTAACTTGCAGTAAAAGACATAGCGAATAAACTTTAATACTTACAGTTCTTCCCTACATGAAGGATGAGCTGATGTGTCCTCTTCGTACAAAGTTGTTGGAGTTCATCACACGCCTTGATTAATCTCTTATATGAGTTCATCTCTTGACTTACCCAAATTGTATTTCAAAGTTTTCTGCAGGGGTTAGTTTACAAAATAACTAATATCCACTATAGCAATTTTTAGTTCAATAATCAAACTATACTTCATGTCTAATTTTATTAAGGCAGGCAATTTAACCTAAGCACCATGCTTAATTTAAAAGCCTATGGAAGTATGTACAGTACTTCCAAACCAAAGCATACTATAGCAAACAAAGGTAGCATAAAAACATAAAGAGATTTACTCAAAAATAGAGATGAAAGAGTATGATCATAGTGAGGAATATTATTATTTTTTCTTTTTGATATACAAGTGGTATGGATGTATGCAAGAAATAAACATGCTATGAATTCAATATGAGGGAACATAAACTAAATGAAGTGGATGCATGGATTAAAGTAAATATGCAATGAGATGCAAGAATTTAAAAGATAACTACTCAAAAAGTTTAAAGTCCATGAGCAAGACTTTCTCACCTTTCTTGATCATACTTACCATGAGATGTGAGTAGCGCAGCTTCTATGTCCGTCGCTTAAGATGTGATTTGAATTCTTGTGACGACGACCCTCTTCTCCAATCTACATAGGGTTAAAAAGAGATATATATTTGTGTGCAAACCTGTGAGATGGCAGAGTTACATTGTTGATGAATCTTGAATGTTCAGCCATCCTGGCCTCTTCAATATTTCTTCTTGTGGAAATTGCCGGAAGGTCGAAACGGATTCTGCTATCCTGTCATATTCCACAACTCAATAGAACAGGGGTAATCCTACTAAAGCTAGTGGTATACAAAATTAGCAGACATCAAGATCACTATTAAACACTTATGCCAATTGCTTCCCCGGCAACGGCACCAAAAATGCTTGTTGGTATTTATTAAGTGCAAATAGAATATGAAGATTCCGCAAGCGCACAGAATACCATTGTAGTATTTTACCGGGAGTATTCCAGGTATTGTTATTTATATTTTACCATAGGGAAACAATGGTTAAAGAAGTTTGATAGTTGACCATCATGTGTCTACTAATTAATACACCAACTAGACTAAAGTGGGGTTAAGTAATAAATGATAGGAGTTATGCTTAAATGACATAGACACATAGGAGAATTCTATGATAAAAGAGTAGAGAGCTAAAGTGAGAGGACAGCGGGAGAGTTCAAGGTTCCTAAATACTTCTCTATTGCTGGGGTTCTATAATAACTGATTCATGGTAGATAAAGCAATCACACAATAACACTTCGGGACATCAGAACACTAGCCACGGAATGAGATGAGAATGGGACTAGGAAATTCTGACTATGGTCCTACAAACACCAACTCGAACGTGGTGGACTACGTCGGCCATCAGGGTTGTCACCACCTGAGGCTACCACAACTATCCGAAGGGCTGGGTGCAATCTCAGGTAACTTATAGGCTAAACACCATGTCTAGTCTAACGATTACTACTCTAATCATGCGCGATAACTAGAGCACCCGATGCGGGCGGAGATCCTATGCTAAATATAACAACTATACTTACCAATCAAATTCAAGGCATAAAGTAAATAGAGAAGATAAATATATTAAAGTATAATTCTTACAAAGATGAGATATAAAAATATACCAGACCCCCTGAAGACTTCTCCACAACTGAAGCACAGCTCCGCTCTCCCTAACTCTCAACTAGAACTAATCTACTACATTGGAAAGTCTAACCCTAATTCTCTGAAGTTGAGAGATTATCCATTCGAGAGACGCCTCTACAACTCCATAATAGTGCCCTTGACTCGGGGGGTCCTAGGTTCCTTATATGGGGGCGCCTGGCCTCCCCTCCACCTTGGGCAAGGGATGTGGTACTAAACCTTTCCACCAAGTGCACATAGGCCTTAATGGGCCAAATTCTGGGCCAAATTCTGATTTAGGCCCAATTAATCCCGCAGCCTTTAATTGATCCCGCAGCTCAGGTTCTAGAATCTTCCAGTGTTTGCAAAATCCATATCTCTTTATTCCGGAGTACAAAAATAGGAAACCATAGGTCCGTTTCGATCGTCTCAACGAGTCTATGCAATGGTGAACTCCAATTCCTCATTTGAGATACTTTTAATCGGTGAAAAATTAAATATCCCTTCATACCCTGCAAAACAAGTGAGAACACAAAAACTCGTGGAACTTGTTAGAATCAAACCCTATAACTATGTTGTGGATTATTTTATGCCCTTGATTCATGTTTAGTTGATGGGTAAAAATGATAGATAACTACCGTCAACAACGGGCATATATTTTTGACCTCAATGTTAGTGCTGAAAGACCAAGACATAGATGTCATATTAGGCATGAATTGGATGTATCAGCACAGGGCCCTCATTGACGTGCTGAATAGGGCCATCAGAGTAAACTTGCCTAATAGTCAAACCCAACTTCTCATCCAACTCCCAATCCCTCAGAAAGCTGTTGGAAGTGTGTGTGCAACCGCAGTCAAAGAGGTGCAGAGCATTCCGGTAGTCTGTAAATTTCCGGATGTGTTTCCTGATGATTTGCCTGTTTGCCTCCTGATCATGATATGGAGTTTGCCATTGAGTTGAAACCTGGAATAGCACCTATTTCTCGTAGGGCCTATAGAATGCCTGCCAAGGAACTGGCAGAGCTTAAGGTTCAGTTGCAAGATCTGTTGGATAAGGGTTTCATTAGACCTACCTCATCTCCTTGGGGTTGTCCTGCTATCTTTGTGAAGAAGAAAGATAAATCCCTCTGACTCTATATTGACTACTGTCCACTCAACGAGGTCACCATAAAAAACAAATACCCTTTACCTCGTATAGATCTTCCCTTTAACAACTTGCTGGGGCCAAGGTGTTTTCCAAAATTGACCTTAGGTCTGGCTACCACCACATAAAAATCTGTCCCGAAGACATTCCAAAAACAGCCTTCACCACCAGATATGGCCTATATGAATACCAAGTTATGTCTTTCAGCCTAACCAATGCTCCTGCCTATTTCATGTACCTCATGAACTCTGTCTTCATACCGGAGCTTGACAAATTTGTGGTCGTGTTCATTGACGACATCCTTGTCTATTCCAAAACCCCTGAAGAAATCATCTTCGTGTTGTCCTGACTCGCTTGAGAGAACATCAACTCTATGCCAAGTTCAGCAAGTGTGAGTTTTGGTTAGACAGAGTCCCATTACTCGGACATATTCTGTCGACAGAAGGTGTATCTGTTGACCTAAGTAAGGTGGAAGAAATCTTGAATTGGAAGCCACCAACCACAGTACATCAAGTCTGTAGTTTCATGAGAATGACGGGATACTACCGTCGATTTATTGTGGATTTTTCTAGGATATCCAAGCCTATTACCAGTTTGCTGAAGAATCAAGTCAAATTTGTCTGGTCACCAGAGTATGAGAAAGCATTTCAGACTTTGAAGAAGTTGTTGACCACAGCTCCAGTCTTTGCTCAGCCAGACATTGAAAAGCCGTTTGATGTGTATTGTGATGCTTCTGGCACTGGTTTGGGTTGCGTCTTGATGCAAGAAAGGCGAATCATTGCTTATGCTTCACGGCAGCTCAAGCGATATGAAGAAAATTATCCCACTCATGACTTGGAATTGGTAGCTGTGGTACATACCT
This sequence comes from Eremochloa ophiuroides, assembly GCA_038502445.1. Classification (NCBI taxonomy): domain Eukaryota; kingdom Viridiplantae; phylum Streptophyta; class Magnoliopsida; order Poales; family Poaceae; genus Eremochloa; species Eremochloa ophiuroides. The sequence continues at coordinate 30,018,377 of JAHLJS010000008.1, forward strand.
TGAAGATATGGCATCATTATCTGCTTGGCAGTACTCGTAATATCTACACGGATCACAAGAGCCTGAAGTACATCTTTACTCAAGAAAAATTGAATATGAGACAAATAAGATGGGTCGAATTGATAAAAGATTATGATATTGAAGTGCATTACCATCCGGGAAAGGCCAATGTGGTTGCCGATGCACTAAGTCAGAAAGTTCACTGCAACTGTTTAAGGAAAAAGTCTAGTTCACCCCTAAAAGTGCATAAAGCACTTAAGTGAGTTTTGGATGATTTGATGACAACAATGATTAAAAGATCTAATGTGTGTGCTAAGTGTGAAACAGGAAAAGGTTTATCTCACAAGTACTTGGAATGATATTTAAAGCCAAAATGATGGTTGTTGCAAAGGCAATCAAATATTTAGCACAAGACAACAATGAAAATGGAATTAATGCCAAGCCTTATCTATTGTGAGACACCGGTGATTCATGTGGATACAAATGAAGGATTCAAAGCTAAATGTGATTGAATGGCTTGAGATGGTGAAGATAGCAAGGAAAGGTCTTCGAGGTACTGTTGGCATTTCTTAATGTCGTTACAAAAGATAGACTAAAAGTCCATCCCCGGCAACGGCGCCAGAAATGCTTGTTGGCGTTTCTTAGCATCACTACTAAACATAGACTATAAGTCCGTCCTTAATAATAATACTAGAAACGTAAGTTGACATTCCCAACAACCATTACTTCAGAAAGGTAACCCTTGGCCCTTAATGGCGCCGGCCTAGGTAATGCAGTTTGGTAATAGCAGTTAGAAGTGCCGGATTGGCCTTCCTAACTGTCATTACTTACGATATGCAAAACTGTGACACAGGGCCGTGGGATGCACAAGAATTACAATCCTTAAGTAATGGTACTTAGGTACGCCAATCGATAGCTCAGTAAGAAATAAGATTACTCTGCAAGCGCACAGAACTATCATTGTAGTATTTCAACCCGTGAGTATTCAAGGGTGTCGTATTTATAATTTCCCGTAGGAGGGCAATATGCATCAAGCGTGGTGTAAACATGATCAATTATTGAGTGCAGTGGTAGGCATAGAGTAAACAAGAATAAAACATGATTTCAAAATAGTGGACACACATCTGGGTCAACCTTAAGGATAAAAAGGAAAAATAAAGAATAAAAGATTATAACTAACTGAGCAGGCATTGGTCATATATAATTATGCAAAAAACTGCTAGCAACACATCTAATTAGTAAGTCTAGTATCAGGACTAAGTCTGGGGTGATAGGGAGATCCCCGCAGCTGGTCTGCCAGCTGATAGAGACTTTACGAACTCCTACTTCAACATCCGAACGTGGGGGAGTGCTAGGGATGGAGAGGGCTGTCACCACCTGCCCACCTACCCCTCTGCCCGTGGGATACCAACATATTCACCGATCTCCACATACCTGAGCACCATGCTCACGTACTTGGAAACAACTCCTAACCTCTGCGGACCCTAACCCTTCGGATTGACAGGCTAGGTTAAGAGCAACCAAGAAGGCATGACGAACCATCACCTCATTCCTAGTTCTTCCTCTATTCAGACTAATTCGATGAACAATGAAGAACGATGATGAACAAGTCAAGAACATGACACATAAACTATATTCTAGTCCATATATTATGCTCATAACAAGATCATAACTTTGCTCTAGTTCATATGCATGATCATATAAATAAGATAAGAACTTGCTCATGAAAGAAGACCAAATTGTATTCATAGCAAGATGATCCTTTTCTTCCAAGGAGACAAGCTCTCCTTGTCTCCTTGATAGCTCTTGCCTTTCTCACAAACTACTAGTACTACTCTAAACATACAAGTGAGAGGTGTGAGGTAGATGACTCTAAAATGATGTGTGTTTTGAGAATGGTGGAGCACCATCTATTTATAGCTAGAATAGGTCGGTTCGGGCGTCTCTAGGTTTGGAAGGAGGTGAAACCGCCCTTAGGGAACCGCCAAGAGCACAGCCTCCGAAGATTGGGCCCGGGAGGACCCACTGGGGGACCGGCCACCCCCGGGACCGGCCGCCCCCCTGGTGGCGCCATCTGGCCACCGCCTTCGGGTGGTCGGTTCCACCCTGGGCCTAGACCTCTCCCGTGGTTACGATCAGGCCCAGATATACATCGAAGGTGGGCTTCTTTATTATTTTTGTTTGCGCATTTGTTGAATACGTCTTTGGCTTTTGCGCTTTCTCCATGATGTTGTGCATTTCCATTGTTACACCATAAAACCTGCAAAACAAGAATACTAGGGGTACGAGTGGAACTTGTTAGTAGTAAAGGCATATATGCTAGAATATGATTGTCTTTCTTCTTTTTAGTCTAAGTTGGCAGCATAAAAATGATCTATAAGGACTGCCAACAGGTACTAAGCAAGGGTGAAGGGCAAGCAAGGGCTTGGCGGCCGAAGAACCTAGCTAGGGTGAAGAAGAAAAGTACTTTTAGTCGAGGTATTAATCAAGCTTGATGATCACAGTGGTGTGGAGAATCAAATCCCTAGCAACCTTTGATGATGGAAGTGATTTGATACATTTTGTAACACCAGGGGTGTTACGATAACTAAAACCGGCCATGTCATCATGATTGCATGTAATTCATCCCGCGTAAAATCATTGTCACTGTGTATCACTAAGACAATTTTTGTTTTCACATGTGAATGTGCTTAGGTACCTTGATTTACTTTATGATTAAAACCAAATAGAAAATAAAAAGGAAAATAATTAAAAACCCTAATCGAACCTGAAACCTTAAATCAAAAACTAAACAGAATCAAGTGTTGGCCCTTAAACAAAAGTTGTAAATCTTTAAAAGTTGAGCAACTTCTATTTGGGGCAATTTGGAAGTTATTAAAAATAATTTCAAATAAAATCTTAATCTAGGTTTTAAAGTTTAAACTTGAAATATGAATTCAAAAGCTAGTAGGAATCTGATGATGGTCTTTTAATAAAGGTTTTAGCTCTTTCAAAATAGAACAACTTTTATGTTTGGAGATTTTAAAGTTTACCAGTGGAAATTTAAATTAAAACCCAATTAGTGTTTGTTTATTCAAATTTAAAATGCCCTTTCAAAAACTATCAAGAATTTGGGCAAACTACTTTAATGAAAGTTGTAAGGCCTTTCAAGTTGAACAACTTTTATATTGGGGATTTTGAAGTTATGCAGAGAGATTTCAAAATAAACCCAAATGAGTGTTTTAAAAAGTTAAATTTGAAATGCTATTTCAAAAAACTATGAAGAATATGACAAAACCCATTTAATGAAAGTTGTAGGCCTTGTCAGATAGAACAACTTTTATTTTTGAAGAAATTCAAGTTGTTGAGAAAAGTTTAGAAAATTTAAATGATTTGAAAATGAATTTCAAACCAAGCTTTTACCCCCTTTTGAATTATTCAAAAATGATTCAAAATTTCAAACTTCTTCCAAAACAAAAGTTGTCCAGTTTAAATTGTTCCACAATTATTATTTTGGGAATTTTTTGGGTTTATATGTAAAACAAAAAGTAATTGAGTGAAACTTGACTTTGGTGCTGACTCTGCTACAGTGTTCCAGGGGGAGGGTGTCCGGCTCTGTTCGGCTCTGCCCGCGGTAGGCCGCGCGTGCCCGCGCCCCACGCCGGCGCCACCCGGGGCCGGGCAAGGCCAGGTCCTGTCGCCGTCGTGGTCGTGGGGGCCCCGGCCACGCCGCACGCCCGTCCATTGCCCTATAAAAGCCACGAGGGGTCATCGTTTTCTCTCTATTTTCCCTCCTCGCCGGCGGCGACAAGCTCACTGTTAGAGATGAAATTCGTCATCATCGTGCTATCGTAGCCATCTCCATCTCGCAACAAGAACCACCTCTTCCTTGCGCATAGATTGAGCTCGGCCGTGACTTGGTTCGTCATCGGAATTGGCTTCACGCTCGGTCTTCGTCCTCGCGGCCGGTGAAGCGCTGCAGCGAGCTTCTTGCCGTGGCCAACCATCTCGGGTCATTTTCTTTCCCTAAGACTTTGTGTTCTAGCTCCTAGGAGACACCTTGAATCTTATACGCTAGTTGGTGTTCCGTTTGGCACCCAGACTTCATTGGAACACCCTCGACGTCGCCGGAGCGCCACTGCCGAAGCCACCTCCCTGTCAAGCTCATATCTCCGGTTAATCTCCGTTCAAACCGAGGAGAGCACTAGCTCTAGGGTGAGTCCCTAGAGCTCTTCGAGCCATTCCATTGAACTCTACCGCTGCGAGCCGAGCCGTCATGGTCATCCCTAGGCCTTGCGCTAGCCGTCCTACTGACCGCCTGTTGGCGCTTCTTAGAGTCAGCAGAAAAGTCCGCAAGCGCACGGAAGTACCGTTGTAGCCTTCACTCAGAAGTATTCAGGGTATCGTAATTTCCCAGAGAAACGGTCTTTGTACTTAGTCTCTTAAACTAGTTTACTCAGAAGAGACGGAAGGGATAGCTTGGGTAGAGAGGTTCTTCTAAGGTCAAACGCATATAAGCGATGGGAACTTTCCCACTACTTGTCTGCTTCAGGCCCACTGATGCAGCTGGTCTGCCAGCCAATACCAGTATCAGCGCTACTCCGCGGCCGAACGTGGGGGAATTCAGATACGAGTGGACAGGGCTGTCACCACCTGCCACCTACCCCTCTGCCCGTGGGCACGCGCAACATACGAAGGTAGACCCCGACTTAGACACCACGTCTATGACGGCGACTACTACTCTAGTGGCGTACAGGAACATCCGTCTCTATCAGGAGTCCTCTTACTAGAGCATCCGTCCAAAGGACGAATGACGATCCCACAAACAAGTAGCTTTATGAAAGTAACATGCTTAATGAATCAAACCAAAGTTGAACAGGAACTTCTTACTTCAAGTAGCAAGACGATCGTAGAGGTACAAGTTGGATCGAGAGCCGACAAGCCCGGCACTTCGTCCATCCGGAGGCAAAACTGCTTCGACTCCACTCTTTCTCCAGCTCTTGTCCCTCTCTCACTCCCTATACTAAATTAGCTAGAAGCTAATGGAATGAAGCTTGCTCTTCCTCTCTACATTGTGATCTCTTGTGTTGGTGAATCAATTGATCCCTTTTTATTCAATAGGTGTAGAGAGGAGGCCTCCTTTTATAGCTTGAGAGGAGGGGGTTCTATGCAAAAGGTTCATCCCCACATGGAAAGACCCAAACCGACCTCCAAAGGGCGGTTTCCACTTTCCATCTATGTTGATCGTAGGTGGGACCGTCCTTGGGGAACCGCCCTACAACCGCCAGAAGAAAACTGGGCCCGAGAGGCCCCACCAGGGGGGCGGCCGCCCTCGGGACCGGTCGGTCCCTTGGTGGGCCCATTTGGCCACCGCCTTCACGTGGTTGGTTCTCCTCTGGGCCTAGACCCCTCCTATGGTTACGAATGGGCCCAGATTTGTAGTAAAGGTGGGCTTCTTTGTTATTCTTGGTTGCACATTCTCTAAATTCACATTTCTCCTTTACGCTTTCCAATTGGTGTTGTGCACTTCCACTTGTTTCACCATAAATCCTGCAAAAACATAAACACTAGGGGTACAAGTGGAACTCTGTTAATAGCATATGTCTCTGTGTTAAAGTATGATAGTTTCTCTCCCTTTAGGCATAAGTTTGCGGTTAAAAATGATCTATAAGGACCGCCAACAAGACCCCCAAGCTTAACCTTTGCTCATCCCGAGCAAATAGCTAAGTATGGTTGTTGATCAGGAGTTGCTACAATGTCGATCATATTTCAAATGTACCAAGTTTATAACAAAGTTTTCCACCGTAATCTGAATAAATCAGCGTGCTATCCACCCTGCTATTATCTTGAAACAAATGGGGCCTTTTAGCCAACTCAAGTCTTGGGTGATTGCAAGACCGAACATATTCATAGACATTGCTTATCATTCATCCCAAGATGAACCATCTTTTCGGAGGTTTTTGAAAATTTTTGCAAAGAAATGTAAGTTTCTCATATGATTCTCTCGATCGCTCAAAGTCTATGAATATCTCACCAAAGGCATTGTAATGTTGCCTTTCATATCCTACCACTAAGGCTTATGAGTGGAGTTTTGGGCAGGTATAAAGGTGGGCATACTTGCATCACATATATTGCTAAGTCAAAAACCGAACCACAAGGAGATACAAGTCATATACTTTGATTGAGATGTGCAAGTGTGTGGAGTATGAAGATGGTGGAATCCTAATTTCTAAATATTTTGACACTCCATGCATCATGAATTTCTCCTTTATTGGATGGAATGAAACTTTTTTGAGGGATATGGGCTATAAGATCATATATCCATATTATTATTATTTTTCTTCTTCTTCTTTTTTTTGAACAGGTATCTTTTTTTCTGTTTGTTTATTGCATGCCCCTTGGCATGTTTTTTTAAGCATAACCCATATCTCTTGTTAGTATTTAAAGAACTTTGGCTGGAGAGATGTCATGATGGAATGCGAGGAGTAATTATATGGTGAAAAATGAATGCGCGGCTTCTCAGGGTAAGAGTCGGCATTTTTATTTGGTTGAAGAGTGCGCAACTCTCAGGGTAAGAGTTGGCATATTATTTGGTGGATGGATGGGTGCATGTTGTGTGCAACTCTCGGGTGAGAGTTGGCTTTATTTGGTGGGTGCTTGTGAATCTCAATCATGGGTGCATAACCATAATCTCACTTAGGTCACAACAATTTGACCTAACTCAATGTTCCACAAGCAGCATATGACTAAAAGGTTTGCATAATTGAAACATGTCATATGGCCTTGGTAGGTATTTCATAATCATTGAGGAACTTTTGTTTTTGAAAGTTTTCGAAAATAAAACTCCGGATGTCAAGTTTCTCTCAGAACAAAGTCATAGCGCAGCCCATGTCACCATATCATATCAGGCAATAACTTAGACAAGATTAAGCATGTGCAACCCATTAGCCCAAGTTTTTAGGATGAGACATTTTTAGCTGATAAACCCAAACCTTAGAGAAAGCTCGATTATAAAATGGGTACAGGTGAAACATAAGACAGAGCAACTGTTCATCATTTCAACAAGGGTATAAACTAACACATCTTAACACATATGAGAGAGGAGAACATATCTCACCATTTTTTTAAGTTGGAGAATTTTAAAAAGAAATATGAGATACAAGTTACCTTTGTGGGAGCCCTCCCCCAAGCTTGCTTTTGACTTACCAATGTGGTTTAGCTGGGGGTGCCGCTAATTGGTGCTGCCTCAGCTTGATGTGCAGTTCGTGGCCTCTCTTGAGCATGCTAGGAAGCTCCCCCCAAGCTTGTTTTTATGGTGGTATTGAGATAACAAGACAACAAAACTTGGGGTTGAAAGATAAATTACTCTTTTTCAAGATTTTATTTATCATTATATTTTTTTTCTTTTCAAGGTTCACCTAAGAAATTTTTGTCTCTGCTGTCATCTCAAAGACTTACCCTCATGGAGTTGAGAAATTTCTGTAAGGGGTTAGTCCATAAGATTAACCAAAATCTATACTAGCAGCTTTGGTTCCAAGATCAAACTAGACACCACGTCTAATTTGTCAAGGTAGGCTTAAGAATCTAAGCACCATGCTTACATTAAAAATCCTATAGAGGCATGATCTCACATCCCAGCTTCAAACTAAACACCGTGCTTAGTTAAAAAGATGTAGGACCAACACTTCCAAACCAAAACTTACTAGCATAGAGAAAAGAAATATGACAAGATAACCAAGAATCATTCAACGGAGACAGATTTTTGAACAAAGGAACCTAGTCAGAAGTTTGCTCAGCCAATCTATTCAAACTCAAACAAGGCTAGGATAAGAGAGCAAAGAAAGACATGCCTTGCTTCATCTCCAACATGAATTTCTTCCATTATTCATGATAACAACTCAAAGTTCATTAATCAAAATGCAACACCATGTCACAATTTTGATTAAAGAAGGCTAGTTTAACCTAAGCACCATGCTTAAATTAAAAAGCCTATGGATGTACCACAAGTGTACTCATGTGAATACACCCAAACTCAGAGCATATGGCATGAACAGAGGAAGAGCATGATATTATATTTTTATGGAGACAAATATAAGTGAATGAGTTGGTCAACATTACCTTGACATACCTGAATGTGTGTACCAACAGCATGTATGGATGAAGCATCAGAGTTGTCGCTGGGGTGGCTCAGTTTCCATCTTAGGTGACTACCAAGGCGTGGGTTGGAGTCCATCACTTTTAGTAGCATGTCGTCGTGTAGCAAGTCGTTTATTGGTAACTCCTGCATATTAGTGACTTGCATACACGACAAATGTAGGAGGAACACTTCATGCAAGCTTCTAACTAAAAGGAATATTGCGACCATGACTCCCCTTTGTTGTGCGTTTTTTTAGAATCTTTAAACAAAGTGTGATCCAAGATATGCATGGAGTCATGGTTGGTCAAAGGAATGAGAGAGGTGTTGCACGAACCATCGGTGTAGAAGGAGTTCATGGAAGTCATGTGGCTTGTCCCTCTATATGATGGCCTGCTTGATGTTTGTGCAACATCCAGGGGAGATCTTGAAGGGCGTGTTCGTTGTACTTAAGAGATCTTCCCCACAATTTTTTACCTTTGCATACTTGAGTGTAGTTACCGGCAGCATGGATGAATGAAACATCAGAGTCGTTACTGCGGTTCGCATGATGACTTTTCTCAGGTGAATCACCAGGCCAGGCCATTCTCATGGCTTAGTGTGTGTGGGCCATGGCCTTGATGATAGTAGCAAAGGCTTTGGGTGAGCCCTTCTTGCTTATGCAAAATAATGATGGGCAGAGTCAGGCAACCCATAAGTGTTCCTCTTTTAACATGTGGGGCCAGCCTGCTCCTTCTCTCTCCTTCAATATTATATATATATATATTTTACTATTCCCTTTTTTAACAATCTCTTCTCTTGTTTTTTTATTTTCACTTCCCATTTTTTTTAAGCAAGGTAGAGCCAACATCTCTTTTTCTTTTGAACCAAGGTGATCTTGAGGTGAGACTCGCACCGTCCTCCCCCACACTTGGACTTTGTTGAAAGTCAAGTGTGCAAGGTTAGGGTCTCCTTTTGAGTTTGTTCCATCACCAAAGATCATCAATGCGTTGCTGATGTTGCTCTCATGTTCTCAAGCTTCGTATGTCCTTTCTTTGTTAACCTGAAATGGTTAGTGACAAGAATACCCGAAGGTGCATACTAACTTGACAACATGTGCTTACATTTATTAAAAAGGAATTTTTTTTATTATTATTTTTTTCCATTTCCTTTTTTTTGCAAGGTAACAAAAGGATATGAGAGGGATAGAGATACATGTTACCTTGTTATGGTCCTCCCTCAAGCTAACTCAAAGCCAAAGGATCAGGGTTGCACCCAGCATTTCTGGTTTTCCTGCATGGTTATGGTTTGGTAGATCGCAAGGGCTCTTACCTTTCCCTTGTGATCACCGAATTGGAAAAGATATGCAGGAAGCAAACTGAGCTAGTTGGTTTTTTTCAAAAATTTATCGAAATTTTATTATGCAAGGGAGGACGTTATTAACAAATTTCTTTTAATGAAGATTCATTTTTATTCTGAAAGAACAAAAAAAGAACTTATCTTAAAGATAAGTTTTTAAATTTTAGATTTTCAAAATATCTCTTTATTTTTTAACAATTTTATAGAATATTTTCATTGATAAATAAAATAACTCAATTTTTTTATTTAAAGCCTACACCTAGCAGTTTTGGAACAATGATTAGACATGTCGTTTAATCAAGGTAGGCAATTTTAACATAAGCTCCATGCTTAAATTAAAATGCTTATGAAGATATGATGATCAATCATACTTCAAACCAAAACATGCGGTATGTAAAACTTTGAAAGCAAACTAGCATTTATTAAAAACATTTTAGCAAAAATTTATTTATATTTAAGAGGACAACAACTTATAAATAATTTTAATATATATATATTTTTAAAAATCCGGGGTATCTCCCGGTAGTGCTTTCTTTATGGTCATAAGCTTGACCGCCAAAGCTGGGGCAAAGATTGAAGCCAGAAGCTATGGTTGGCTTCGATGGTGGCCACAAGAACTCGTCCTTAGGAGAAATATTTTGATTTTGAATTTTGAAAGGGCATTACTGTAGAAAGAGAGAAAAAGAATAATAAAAACTATTTATTTTTTAAAATGCTTTTTGAAAATAAGAGAAGATGATACGAGAATGAATAGAAATCTTTTTGTCCATGTGCAAAAATTTGAACGTGCAATTTTAAAAATAATAATGCCCTTTTTCTTTTTGAAAGATAGGCTTCATGAAGGAGGGTCATGAATATAGAAGAAATAATTTTTTATAAGACACAAGGACACACGAGTGAACTAGGTTCGGAGATAAATACGACAACCGTTCCCCGGCAACGGCGCCAGAAAGCTTGTTGGCACTTCTTAGCGTCAGCAGAAAAGTCCGCAAACGCACGGAAGTACCGTTGTAGCCTTCACCAGTAAGTATTTAGGGTATCATAATTTCACAGAGGAACGGTGTTTGTACTTAATCTCTTAAACTACTTTACTCAGAAGAGACGGAAGGGATAGCTTGGGTAGAGAGGTTCTTCTAAGGTCAAACGCATATAATCGATGGAAACTTTCCTACTACTTGTCTGCTTCAGGCCCACTAACGCAGTTGGTGTGCCAGCCGATACCAGTATCAGCGCTACTCCGCGGCCGAACGTGGGGGAATTCAGATACGAGTGGATAGGGCTGTCACCACCTGCCACCTACCCCTCTGCCTGTGGGCACACGCAACATACGAAGGTAGACCCCGACTTAGACATCACGTTTACACAGCGACTACTACTCTAGCGGCGTACAGGAACATCCATCTCTATCAGGAGTCCTCTTACTAGAGCATCCGTCCAAAGGACGAATGACGATCCCACAAACAAGTAGCTTTATGAAAGTAACATGCTTAATGAATCAAACCAAAGTTGAACAGGAACTTCTTACTTCAAGTGGCAAGACGATCGTAGAGGTACAAATTGGATCGAGAGCCGACAAGCCCGGCACTTCGTCCACCCGGAGGCAGAACTGCTTCGACTCCGCTCTTTCTCCAGCTCTTGTCCCTCTCTCACTCCCTATACTAAATTAGCTAGAAGCTAATGGAATGGAGCTTGCTCTTCCTCTCTACATTGTGATCTCTTGTGTTGGTGAATCAATTGATCCCTTTTTATTCAATAGGTGTAGAGAGGAGGCCTCCTTTTATAGCTTGAGAGAGGGGGTTCTATGCAAAAGGTTCATCCCCACATGGAAAGACCCAAACCGACCTCCAAAGGGCGGTTTCCACTTTCCATCTATGTTGATCGTAGGTGGGACCGTCCTTGGGGAATCGCCCTACAACCGCCAGAAGAAAACTGGGCCCGAGAGGCCCCACCAGGGGGGCGGCCGCCCTCGGGACCGGTCGGTCCCCTGGTGGGCCCATTTGGCCACCGCCTTCACGTGGTTGGTTCTCCTCTGGGCCTAGACCCCTCCTATGGTTACGAATGGGCCCAGATTTGTAGTAAAGGTGGGCTTCTTTGTTATTCTTGGTTGCACATTCTCTAAATTCACATTTCTCCTTTACGCTTTCTAATTGGTGTTGTGCACTTCCACTTGTTTCACCATAAATCCTGCAAAAACATAAACACTAGGGATACAAGTGGAACTCTGTTAATAGCATATGTCTCTGTGTTAAAGTATGATAGTTTCTCTCCCTTTAGGCATAAGTTTGCGGTTAAAAATAATCTATAAGGACCGCCAACACCGCCGAAGTGTTGAGTCGTGTCTGCGAGGTCACGGGAATCGTGGCTGTGCCCTTCCTACCGTCGGCGAGCTCGCGATCGGCGAAACCGAGCCGGCCGTGCGCTCACCATCTCTGGTTGTACGTGTGGGAGGGGAAAGAGAAAGGTCTGACGTGTGGGGACCGTCTGCCAGTGGGTCAGTGAGAGGGGGAAGCCGCGTTGGGCCGACCGGCAGTTGCGGGCCGGCTTGGGCCGAAGTGATCTTTCTCATTTTCTCGTGAATTTCAATTAGTTTTTCCATTTTCCCAAGATTCAATAGTGCTGCATATTGTTATTTTTGTGGGAAATTAACTATTGCTCTAGAAATAATGAAATAAATTATGGATACTCTCTGTGTTTAGGTGAATACATGAAAAATATAAAATATATATTTTGAACAATTCCTGTATAAAGTAAAAATGCCTCTTTTAATTCATAAATGAAGTTTCTAGGATTTTTTGTAGGCTAGAATATATATCCAAAAATCATGAAATTTGTTTGGGTCCTCTTTTATGCCAAAATATATCTGTAGAAAAGTTTAGGTCTGTTTTGATAAATTTTGCTTAAATAATTAATTCAAACTTGATTTAGGGATTTAAAGTATATAATAAAAGGTAATGTGAATTAGGAAAACGATTAGTTTAGTCTTTGATTACTTTTGGGGATTTTTTTGAAGACCATGAGGCACTTAACCCTTGCTGTCCAATGGCATGTAATGATTTACTTGTTGTAATTATAATCACCATGCATTATTGAATGAAACTCTAAGTAATAAATAATAAAAGCAATATCAATAGTTATAACTTGGTTTTGTATGACTTTTGAATTGAGTGATGTCCCTGGGTCATTAACTTGAGATGACCCTTGGCACCTTAGTTAGTGATTGGGTTATTAATTAAGGAACACTAATAGTTTATGTTATTCACATATGATGATAGGGTTTAATAATTTGCTTAAACAAAGGGTTGATAGTGTTCTAGGGGGAAAACTAATTCGACTTTCAACGACTGTTAAAATGGTCAATAAACCAAAATAGTTAATACTCGATAGTGATTAGTTTAATGGGCTTACAACTTTATCGTGAAGGAAAGTTGTACTCAGCTTTCAAATTGAGTTTACTTTCTATTGATTAGTGATTTTGTGCATCTCCTGCATCATGGCATACATATCATCATGTTAAGTGTTGCATTACTATTTCGTGTAGTGAACGCGCAGTGATTATTATCTGAAGCGTGTCCTAAGTAAGGTTTTCACTCGGTGGACGTGGATCCTTCTCAGGGTTTGACTCCAGGGTTTCGTCTACTTCAAGCAACAGGCAAGCCCCGGTGCATTCAGCCCTTTCCTTGTGATTTATAAAATGTTTATAATTTTGAGTTAAACTACTGCATTAAGTTGATAGGAGTTGATTGATAATCCAATTGATGCATACCAACCTTGACCATTGAAATACCTTCAAACCTTTTTAAAAAATGAAATGTTTGAAAAATGCTTAGCCCCGCTAAATTAATTTAGCTTTGCACAAAATGCTATTTTTGAGCGATGTGATATATTAATGATTAATTCATGAGAAAGGGATATGGTTACGTTCTCATTCGGTGGCCGTGCATCTGATCAGTACATTGTCACCGACGGGAAGAGATTTTCCGTTCGGTGGGCCGTATGATTGGGTTAGAGTCCCAACTTATCGTCGCCGACGGAAAAGGGATGTGAAAACCGGGTGGCCACCAGTGTACTTGGGTTAGAGTCCCAATGCATGGTTTCCAACAGAAAAGTATTAGGGACCGTTCGTTGTCGGCCTGCTGTGATCGAGACCTTTTGCAACTAGCCACATACTTCGGAAAGCCCTGTCTCCGGTGGCTCTATTGCTTGAACCGACAACCACGCACTGGGAGTGGAGAGATGGCGAGAGTAGCGTGTACCCTCGTGGCCGTCGTGCCTGGAGACGAGAGGAGTACTGTGCTCTCGGGTGGCACAGGACCAGTTCAGGGATAGAAAAGCCGTGGTAGATGGGGTTGGCATATGCAAGCTTAGGTGCTACATATGCAGTGTGGATAGGGATCCCCAGCTGGGTATTAATCGATTCAAATCGTCGTGCTCCTCAGTTATGGAGACTTGATCCTCACACCTACATCGAAAAGTGGTTCGGAACTAGGATGTTTTTGAGAATGAATGAGTAATTGGAATTGAAGGATATATGTGAAAGAATTGATAACTATTGATGTTGATTATAATAATATTGAGTAAAATGCTGAAAGAAGGATTAGTAATGCTATTTCCGCAGAACACTTTGACTCTTGCTAAAGCCTTACCTTGACTCCCCTCAGCCTGCATTCCTGAGTCTCATATCTTTTTCTTTAGTCGGGTAAGTCTTGCGGAGTACCCCAGTACTCAAGGTTTGTTAACCCCTGTTGCAGGTGAATTAAGTGTACAGTTTTGCGTGGGATCGTGCCGGTCGATGGATCGTGCATGGACGGAGGTGTAAATGATATAATCCTTGAGCAGAGTGTCTAGTTGTACGATGCTACTCCACTACGAAACTATGGTTCGGGATAATGTAATTTATATTTGTAAACAAATGGTTATGTAATACTTCCGCACTCTTACTCTGGTTTATTTTATTTGTGTAAACTATTGTAATACTGCAATGCTTGCAATGAGATCCTCGGGAAGTTAGGGTTGCCTAGGGAACCCGGCAGGCCACCTAAGTCAAGGGGAACTCGTGCAGTCTGATCGTGAGTCCTTAGGGACGATGACGGTGCACGTGGGCCCTATGATTAAGACGGTTCTATCACTAGTGGTATCAGAGCATTTCATTGTAAAGTACTTGCAGTATTACTTTACAAAAATTTCAAAATGATTTGGAATGAATAAAATTGATGGGGTAGTTTGGTCCGAGTTGTTTCTGAACTTTTTCCATTCATTCTATAGCATCTTTGCTTGATTACTTCTATAGGTCTAGAGTTAGGTTTAGAGCTTAGTAGTGGATCAGCTCCTAATGTATGCCCTATGTTGAAAAACATTGAGTGCATGTCACTCAAGTAATTAATTTACTCGGTATATAAATATGTATATATATCAGAGTATTCTGATTCGCGTTGGAACGCTCATGCATCATGACATTACAACTATTAATAATACCCCCGATATGAAATATATCTCTACTTTCTAAAAAGGAAACCTATTTCCAAATATATCTTGTTAAAAGCAAATTCTTACCTTTCTTCTCAATAGATGGATCCGCAAGACCCTACCACTGGATTTGACGAATGCCTAGCTTTGTTTAGAACCCCTACAGTGTTATGGCAGTTACTGCAGGAAGTAGGCTACTCAGAACCACCCAAGTATCGTTGGTCCCATACTATTCTCCTTGGTCGGCCGTGGTACGAAGTGTCCCTCCGGATCTCATCTTGTACCACCGCTCCGTTTTGGCCAGCTTGGGAAGCACAGGCTGAAGGAATGAGTCCTTGGGGACAATGGCAGTGCACGTGGGCCTTATGATTAAGGCGGTTCTGTCACACATTTGGACCAAATCAATCTCTCTGAATGGAATCAAGTCACATGCTCAAGATGGCTATGCTCAAGGTGAAATCTATCCTCATATATGGCAAGCATTCCCAAGGTCATGAAGGTGAAAGAAAGCGGCATTGGTTTGTTGAAGACCAACTGAAGGGGTTTAATCTTAATTTTTCAATTTGACTTGAGTAAATAGGAATGCCGTACTATCAAGAAGGATGCAACATGTGATAGATGATCCTACATAAGTGCTCAAACCAACCCAAGTGAGACACGAGAGAGATAGGCTACACTGACTAAAGAAGTGTGCACTGTCTGTGCATACCAGTATGCCTACCGGACATGTCCGGTATGGTCTTCTTTCTCCAGTGCATTCTCTACTGACTTGCCTCTCTGTGTGTATTGGTACTACCGGTTGCGGATCGGTACTACCGGTCGTGCATCGGTTCTACCGGTGAGACATCGGTTGTAACGATGCTGGAGCTGTCGTCAAGTCATACCGGACATGTCTGGTATGTATGAGCTAAATGTGCTAGGATGTTCCCTCCGTGCTCGGTGCGCAGAGCATCGAAAGTTCCGATGTTTGTCGGAAGTTCCGATGGTTCAGAAGTTCCGACGATCGTCAGAAGTTCCGAACTTCACTGACTTAGTGTTTTGGCAGTGTCAGGTCATACTGGTATGCATACCGGACACGGTATGGACTGGCAGAGCCCAACGGCTAGTAACGGCTAGTTTTGGGGAGTGGGGTATTTATACCCCTAAGCCTCCACCTTTGGGGGCTACTGATTCTGCTGGCTTTCTAACTCATTCTAGAGCTCTCCAAACACTCTCCTACCCTCTCTTAGTGAGTGATTGCTCCTAATTGCTAAATCCAATTAGTGTTGAGAGAAATTCAAAATAGAGAGAAAACCATCACTTGAGCACTTGTGCAAATCGTCGATTCTTGTGTTTCGCATTTGTTACTCTTGGACTCTTCGGTCCTAGACGGCTTGGCATCACCGGAGAGCACCCAAGAACTTGTGGTGTGCCACGGAAAGTTTGTAACGGTTCGATCTCTCCGCAAAAGAGATCATCTAGTGGAAGGAGCATAGCGGGTGAAATAGACCACGGCTAGAGTTGATCTGTGGCGCCGTCTAGAGCTGACCCATGTGGTTGCTCGCAGTCGGCCCAACAGAGAGTAGGACCCGAGGGGTGCCGAACTTCAGTAAAACAAATACCGTGTCTCTCTCGCATTACATTTGATATTTGTGATTCACTTTGGTATTTAAGCTTGTGTGTAGGTTCTCTTTGTGATCCACATCCTCTAATAAGTACCTGCAGGTTGTGACAAAACTTGGAGTAAAAAAGAGCAAGTTTTGGAGGGTTTTTGCAGAACCCGCAAATACCAGACTTGTCTGGTATGATACCGGACATGTCCGGTATTGGTTTCCAGTGCTGATTTGTTTTATTCATTGCTCTAACCTTTGTGGTGTAGGTTCCCACCTCTTAGGTATTAATTATACATTTCATATACTCTATGCTTGTCTTGTGAGGGGTTGTTTTATCCGATTTGGAAGCTTCCAAGTAATTGAAAGCTCACACTCTAATAAGCTTCCTCATTTAAGTTGTAATTTTTCAGAAACGCCTATTCACCCCCTCTAGGCGGCATCCTAGGTCCTTTCAATTGGTATCGGAGCCTGGACTCACGTTTGAGCTTCACCGCTTGTGAGAAAGGATGGCTACGTGTAACAGAACCGCCTAAATCACATGGCCCACGGGCACCTGTCATTGTCACTAATGACCTCTGACAGCCGGGCCCGTGTCCCAGATGACCTAGACAGCTCTACCGGGCAACATAAGTGCCCATATTCTCCGACAGGATCCCATTGTGAAACCATTACAGGGTTACAACATTTCATAATAAAATACATCAGAGCAAAGGTGCTGAAGACTTCATAGTACATAGGTTACAAACCAGATGTTCAAATATAAATTCAAGTACAGTTATTACAATCTATACCTAAATAGAAGTAGCATCAGGGTAGCAGATACACATAATAATACGAACCCTGCCCAAGGGTCCAACATCACTCATCATCACTTCCTTCACAAACGAGTATCACGCAGCAGGGAGCAAGACAGACCTCCGGCTGCTGACTTCCTGCAACAGGGGTTAAAACCCTGAGTACTGGGGTACTCCGCAAGAATTACCCGACAAAAGGTGTAAAATTAGACTCAGGAATGCAGGCTCAGGGGAGTCAAGGTAAGGCTATAGCAAGAGTTCAAGAGTTTTGCGGAAAAGCATCACTATCCTATTTCAATATTTCATCTCAATATTATTTTAATCATAACCATAGTTCCAATATTCATTCTCATATGTCACATTCTTTCAATTGCTTAATCATTCTCAAAAACACCTAGTTCCGAACCACTTTTCGGTGTAAGTCAGTGGATCAAGTCTCCATTAACCGAGGAGCAACGTCGATTTGAATCCAGAAAGTACCCAGCTGGGGATCCCTATCCACACTGCATATGTAGCACTTAAGCTTGCATATGCCAACCCCGCTTACCACGGCTTTTCATACCCTGGAACCGGTCCCGCGCCACCTGAGAGCACAGTACTCCTCTACTCTCCAGGCACGCCAGCCACGAGGGTACACGCTACTCTCGCCATCTCTCCACTCCAAGTGGTTGTCGGTTCCAGCAGTAGAGCCACCGGAGTCAAAGGCTTCCCGTAGTACGTGGCTAGTTGCAAAGTCTTGATCCAGCAGGCCGACAACGAACGGTCCCTAAAGCATCTTTTCGTTGGTTACCATGCATTGGGACTCTAACCCAAGTACAAGGTAGCCGAACGGTTCCAAATCCGTGCCCGTCGGTGACAAGACATGGGAACGCCACCACATGTGCACATCCATCCGAACGGACTTCCTTTTTCATTTTTATTTTTCCGGCGGCGGCAATGCATCGGGACTCTAACCCAAAGTACAAAGCCAACCGAACGGTTTCCAATCCATCGATGACAATACATTGGGGCTCCAACCCAAGTGCAAGTCACCCGCACGGTTGCAAATTCATACTCATCTTTAGTATATCATCATAGCTAAAAAAATAGCATTTTGTGCAAAACTAACTTTAAAGAGCAGGGCTAAGCATTTTCAAACATTTTTATTTTTTTAAACAGGTTTCGGGGTTATATATCAAGGCAGGTCATGCAGCAAGTAGGTGACAATCAACTCCTATCAACCTAATGCGATTATTTAACTCAAGGTGATAAAATTTTTAAAACACAAGGAAGGGCTGAATGCATCGGGGCTTGCCTTGGATTGCGTGAAGCATAGGATCCGGATCAGTACCACAGATGTCAAAATCCAGAGCAACCTCGGAAACAATCTCCTCAGTGACTGCCTTCTTTCACCTCCGGATCCTCGGTCACTATACGCATGCAATGATGAATGTTTCAATGCGATGCAACATGAAATGACAACTGCAAAAATCCCAGAATAAATAATACCTAATTCAAGCATAACTGTACTTCATCACCCAGTCATAACCATACTAGACTAAGGTGCCCTAGGTCATAAGGGTGTTTGACCTAGAACTACAATCAGTCCGAAATTCACACCAAACCCTAATCACCAAAGTTTCCTATTTATTTTATTAATCCTTTAATCAAGCATATAATTAATAATTAATTAAACTGCTTCCATTTAATGCCAAACTTCACCAACAGCTAGATATTGACCCAAAACAGTACCACTTAAAATTTCATGATTTTTGGAACAACAGGGAATTAATAAAAATTCATCAAAGTTTCAATTTCTAATTAAATGGCACATTTTTAGCCTCTGTAGAAACAGTCCAATACCATATTTAATATTTTTACTAAATACTAAAAACTGCAGAGAGCACACACATTTATTTTTAGGATTTTTGCTGCATTCATGTAAAAAGAATAAACATCGTCGCTGTTCATATGTCCAGAAAATGAAAAACCCAATCAAAATCCGCGATAAAAATAGAAAGCGAATTCGGCCCGGGACGACCCAATCCCCCGCATGGCCGGCCCAGCGGCCGGGCGCCTGCCCGAGCCCCTCTCTCCCTCTCTCAGCGTCGCTGACAGGCAGCCCCACCTGTCAGCTTCGCCTTCCTCCTCCCCTCTGCCTCGGACCAGAGCGCCGGCGAGCGTTGACCGGCGGTCACGCACCGCTTAGGGACTTCTCCGGTGATGGAGAGGCCACCAACATGTTCCTCGGGACCTAGCGCACTCTACAGCATAGATGGTTAGGCATTCTAGGGCTAGCGGTGAGCGAGGCCATGGCCGCGGTGGCACGGAGCAAGGCGGCGGCCATGGGCTGACTCCTGCGGTGCGATAGAGTTTAAGGGAAAGACTCAGGAGGTACCAGGAGCTCACCATGGTCTCAAATCGAGAGTCAGTTGAGGCAGAAATGGTGCAGAGTGGCGGTCTTGAGGGCGACGGCGGACACAGCAGCATGGACACGATGGCGAGGGGCGTTCCAACGGACCCTGAGCTCCAAACAAGAAGCCGTCGCGCACATGAGCACCACGGCGAAACACGGGATGCAGAACACACGTGTTAACGGAGAGAGGCTCACCGAGACGAGCCGTCCGCGTCGAGAAGGCCCTCGGCGGCGCTCGGTCGGTGGGGAGGAAGAAGAAGCAGCCACGCAGGACTCCGGCAACGGCAAACCTCAACAAGTGGCTCAGGTGGTGCGCAAGAAAGTTGGCTAGCTGGCTATGGGATGGGGAGGGTGGAGATGGTCGGAGCACGACCAAATTCACCGATCGGTAGAAACCGTCGCCGGTGAACCGAGGAGAAGAAAAACAATGGGGAAGTGCTCGTCGCCATTTAAAGGGGCTGGGAAGGAGAGGATCAGCTCGAGCAGGTACCGGGCCCCCCTGCGACCCCCTGTGCGGTGGTGTCCGGGCTCCGGCCTACCGGACGATGGCCGGCACGGTGCACGGGCACGCGCGCACGGTGCCCCAGCACTGTAGGGGGCCCCTACAGTAGCTAATGCCAAGGTCTAAAGCTACCAAATGCAATTATGCCCTACCCATTTTGAATCCGATGAAACCTCAAAAATAAAAGTTGTAGAAATTTTTGTGTAGATCATTTTTGGTTTTTACTGCAAGTTCAAATTCTGCTTAGTTTTGAATTTAAACAAAAGGGGGTAAAAAGGGTTTTGAATTTCAAAACTAAAATTCTAAAATTACTTTTAAGTTTTCTCAACAACTTGAGAAATGGTAAAAATAGAAGTTGTTCTACTCAGTGAGCTCTACAACTCTTATTAAGGAAGTTTTGCCAAATTCCTAATATTTTTGAAATTGAGATTTCAAATTTAAATTTAAACATAGTAATTTGAGTTTAATTTGAATTTCTAGAACATAACTTCAAAATCTCCAAAAATAAAAGTTGCTCCGTTTTAAAAGATCTACAACTTTCATTAAGATAGTTCCATGAGCTTCATCACAGTTTTTGAATTAGAGTTTGAGGTCAATTCTAGGGCTTAATTTAATTTCTTATTTAGTTTAATATTTGATTTTTAATTAAGGGTCTAAATGCATAATCAGTGAAATCAAATCACTCTAGCACCCTAAGCACAATCGTATGCAAATGATCGAATTAAACATGATGACATGACAGTTTAATTATGCAGTAATACCAGAGGTATTACAGCCTTCCCCCCTAAAAGAAATCTTGTCCCGAGATTTGGTACAAGACAAGGCAAGATTCAAACAAAGTAATGGAAAAGAAAATATGTCAATACAACCTAATCCAACCTTGATCATTAAACTAGTAGGAAAAGTTTACACATTACATCACTAGGAACTTTATCTTCACAAGGTAGCGAAAAATTCGGGGAAATTTTCTGCGAGGTAATCTTCTGATTCCCACGTAGCTTTATCTTCGGAATGTTCACTCCACTGGATCTTATACCACCTGGTTGTGGTCCTCCGTGTGACATGATCCTTTATATCCAAGACTCGGATAGGATATTCCGAGTACATCAACTCTGGCTCAAGTTCTACTCCTTCAACATCGACGACTTGGTCGGGCACTCGAAGACACTTCTTCAATTGTGACACGTGGAACACATTATGCACGTTAGAGAGGTGCTCTGGTAATTGCAGTCTGTGAGCCATTTTTCCCACACGTTCCATGATCTGAAATGGTCCGATGTAACGTGGGGCTAATTTGCCTTTGACTCCGAAGCGGTTAATCCCTTTCATTGGCGACACTTTTAGATAGACATAGTCTCCAGCCTTGAATGCTAACGGTTGACGCCTTTGATCGGCATAGCTTTTCTGACGCGACTGTGCCACTTTCAAATTCTCTTGGATCAGTCGGACCTTCTCTTCAGCTTTATTAACCAAGTCAACTCCGTAGAACCATCTTT
Source organism: Eremochloa ophiuroides (assembly GCA_038502445.1). Classification (NCBI taxonomy): domain Eukaryota; kingdom Viridiplantae; phylum Streptophyta; class Magnoliopsida; order Poales; family Poaceae; genus Eremochloa; species Eremochloa ophiuroides. The sequence goes on from JAHLJS010000008.1 coordinate 30,040,070, forward strand.
CTCCTGGTTCGGACCAATTCAACGGAGTGCGACACCTACGACCGTAGACTGCTTCAAATGGGGCCATCTTGATGCTTTCTTGATAGCTGTTGTTGTATGAGAACTCTGCCAAAGCCAGACACTCGTCCCACGTGTGAGTGTAAGTGAGTGCACAAGCCCTTAACATGTCTTCAAGTACTTGGTTGACTCTTTCAGTCTGTCCATCAGTTTGCGGATGATACGCTGTGCTGTGCAAAAGCTTCGTCCCTAATGACTTGTGAAATGCTTTCCAGAAATTGGAGACAAACTGAGTACCTCGATCAGAGACAATGGTCTTAGGCACTCCATGCAGCTTCATTAGATTTTCCATATATAGTTTCGCATAGGTTGCAGCAGTATATGCAGTCTTCACAGGTATGAAGTGAGCTTGCATGGTGAGACGGTCCACAACGACCCAGATGGAATCAAAGCCTCTGGAGGTTTTGGGCAGACCCACGATGAAATCCATACTAATGTATTCACATTTCCACGCAGGAACAGGTAATGGTTGCATTTCTCCGCCAGGCTTCATGTGTACGGCTTTCACCTTTTGGCATGTATCACACCTGGCAACATACTGAGCAATCTCTTTCTTCATTTTAGTCCACCATAATTTTTGTTTCAAGTCCTGGTACATCTTGTTGCTTCCTGGATGGATAGAGAATCTGATCAAATGTGCTTCATCAAGAATCTTTTGACGCAGCTCAAGTACCTTTGGGACTACCAGACGATCCTTGAACCATACGACACCTTCATCATCAATCCTGAAACAATCTGCCTTTCCAGCTTGAACTTTCTCCTCGATGCGCTTGATTCCTTTGCTTCCTTTCTGAGCAGCAATTATCTCATCTCGGATGGTGGTCTTAATACTAATATGATCCAAGCTACCTTGTGGCACTATTTCTATACCTAACTTTTCCAGCTCATAGCACAGAGATAAATCATAGGGTCTTACAGTCAAACAGTTGCAGTGAACTTTCTGACTGAGTCCATCGGCGACCACATTTGCCTTGCCCGGATGATAGTGCACTTCAATATCATAATCCTTGATCAACTCAAGCCATCTTCGCTGTCTCATGTTCAACTCTTCTTGTGTAAAGATGTATTTCAGACTCTTATGATCCGTGTACACATTACAAGTACTGCGCAACAAATAATGACGCAATATCTTCAGGGCATGTACTACGGCTGCTAACTCCAAATCATGAGTGGGGTAATTCTCTTCATGACGCTTGAGCTGCCGCGAAGCATAAGCAATAACCTGACCCTCTTGCATTAGTACACAACCGAGACCAGTACCAGAAGCATCACAATAAACATCAAATGGCTTTTCAATGTCAGGTTGAGCTAGGACTGGTGCAGTGGTCAACAACTTTTTCAGAGCTTGAAATGCCTTCTCACATTCTGGTGACCAGACAAATTTGACTTGATTCTTCAACAGGTTGGTAATGAGCTTGGCAATCCTGAGAAATTTGGAATAAATCGACGGTAGTATCCCGCCATTCCCATGAAACTACGGACTTGATGCACTGTGGCTGGTGGCTTCCAATTCAAGATTTCTTCCACCTTACTTGGATCAACAGACACACCTTTAGCTGAGAGAATTTGTCCGAGAAATGGAACTCGGTGTTGGCATTTCTTAACATCGTTACAAAAGATAGACTAAAAGTCCATCCCCGGCAACGGCGCCAGAAATGCTTGTTGGCATTTCTTAACATCGTTACAAAAGATAGACTAAAAGTCCATCCCTGGCAACGGCGCTAGAAATGCTTGTTGGCATCCCCAACCACCATTAATTTAGAAAGGTAACCCTTGGCCCTTAAAGGCACCGGCCTAGGTAGTGCAGCCTGGTAATAGCAGTTAGAAGTGCCGGATTGGCCTTCCTAACCGTCATTACTTACAATATGCAAAACTGTGACACGGCGCCGTGGGGTGCACAAGAATTACAATCCTTAAGTAATGGTACTTAGGTACACCAATGGATAGCTCAGTAAGAAATAAGATAACTCTGCAAGCGCACAGAACTATCATTGTAGCATTTCAACCCGTGAGTAGGGTGTCGTATTTATAATTTCCCGTAGGAGGGCAATATGCATCAAGCGTGGTGTAAACATGATCACTTATTGAGTGCAATGGTAGGCATAGAGTAAACAGGAATAAGACATGATTTCAAGATAGTGGACACACATATGGATCAACCTCAAGGATAAAAGGAAAATAAAGAATAAAAGAATATATCTAACTGAGCAGGCATTGGTCATATATAATTATGCAAAGAACTGTTAGCAGATCATCTAATTAGTAATTCTAGTATCAGGACTAAATCTGGGGTGATAGGGTGATCCCCGCAGCTGGTCTGCCAGCCGATAGAGACTTTACGAACTCCGACTCAATATCCGAACGTGGGGGAATGCTAGGGATGGACAGGGCTGTCACCACCTGTACACCTACCCCTTTGCCCGTGGGATACCGACATATTCGCCGATCTCCGCATACCCAAGCTCCATGCTTGCATACTTGGAAACAACTCCTAACCCCTGCGGACCCCAACCCTTCAGATTGACAGGCTAGGTTAAGAGCAGCCATGACAGCACGACGAACCATCACCTCATTCCTAGTTCTTCCTCTATTCATACTAATTCGATGAACAATGAAGAACGATGATGAACAAGTCAAGAACATGATACATAAACTATATTCTAGCTCATATACTATGCTCATAACAAGATCATAACTAGACTCTAGTTCATATGCATAATCATATTAGTATGATAAGAACTTGCTCATGGAAGAAGACCGAATTGTATTCATACCAAGATGATCCTTTTCTTCCAAGGAGACAAGCTCTCCTTGATAGCTCTTGCCTTGCTCACAAACTACTACAACTACTCTAAAGATACAAGTGAGAGGTGTGAGGTAGATGACTCCAAATGATGTGTGTGTTGAAGGGGATGGAGCACCATCTATTTATAGTGAAACTATGACGATTTGGCACATCTAAACTTGGAAGGAGGTGAAACCGCCATGGCCAAACCGCCATCAGTACCGCCTCTAAAGCTGGGCCCGGGAGGCTCCACCTGGGGGGCGGCCGCCCCCGGGGCGGTCAGTCCCTGGGGAGCACCATCTGGCCACCGCCTTCGGGTGGTCGGTTGCTCTCTGGGCTTGGGCCTCGCCCATGGTTGCGAATGGATCTAGTTATGCTTTGAAGGTGGGCTTCTTTAGTATTCTTTGTTTGCGCATTTGTTGGATTCGTCATTTGACTTTGTGCTTTCTTCATGTTGATGCGTATTTCCACTTGTTATGCCATAAAACCTGTAAAACATGAATGCTAGGGGTACAAGTGAAACTTGTTAGTAGTAAAGGCATATGTGCTAGAATATGATTGTTAATCCTCTTTTTAGTCTAAGTTGGTGGTATAAAATTTATCCATAAGGACCACCAACAAGACCCCCAAGCTTAACCTTTGCTTGTCCCGAGCAAATAGCTAAGTATGGTTGTTGATCAGGAGTTGCTACAATGACGATATAATTCATAAGTGTCATGCCTATAACATAGCATTCATTCGTAATTTAAATAAGTTGGCATTCTATCCATTCTTTACCTTGATTTCTTATGGGGCTTGTAGTTTCTCCAATTTCTTGGGTTGTTGCAAGATAGAATGATTATAATAGACTCACCAATCATTCATTCTTTGATAGACCTTTGATCCGGAGGTTTTATGAATTTTTGCAAAATAAACCAAGTTTCTCAAATGATTCTCTCAGTCGCTCAATGTGTATGGTTTACCTTACCAAAGGCATTGTAGTGTTGCCTTTTCATCCTACTACTAAGGCTGAGAGTGGAGTTTTGGGTAGGTATGAAGGTGGGCATACTTACATTACTTATATTGCAGAGTCAAAGACCGGACCATAAGGAGATACAAGTCATATACCTTGATTGAGATGTGCAAGTGTGTGGAATATGAGTATGGTAAAAACCTATCTCTAAACTTTTTGGCACTCCATGCATCATGACTCTCTTTTATTGGATGGAACAAAACTCTTTGGAGGAGTATGGGCTATAGAAATATCATCATTTTTTTGAACGGGTATTTGTATTTTCTTTCCCGTTTGTTTTCTCATGCCCTTTGGCTCTCTTTTTTTAGCATAGCCCATATTTTGATTTGACATATGAAAACTTTTGGATGGAGAGACATCATGATGGCGAACAAGGAGTGAAAACTTTTTGTATGCACGGCTCTCAAAGTGAGGGTCGGCATTTTTATCTGGTGGATGAAAAGGTGCATGTTGTGCGCAACTCTCAGGATAAGAGTCGGCTTTATTTAGTGGGTGTACGTGAATCTCAATCATGGGTGTATGACCATAATCTCACTAGGTCTCAGTGTTTTGACTCAACTCAAAGTTCCGTAAGTAGCATATGACTAAGTTTTTTTGTAAAAGTAGAACATGTCATATGGCCTTGGTAGGTATTTCATAATCATTGGAGAACTTTTGATTTTTGAATTTTTGAAAAGAAGTCTCCGGATGTCAAGTTTCTCTTAGAACAAAGTCATAGCAAAGACTATTTCTACCATCTCATATCTTGCAACAACTTAGAAAAGGATCTTGCAATTGCAACCCACAAGATTTCAAGTTCTCAGATTGAGATATTTTTAGCCAACAAACTTAAATCTTGGGGAATACTAAGTTATAACTTAGGCACAAACGAATTATAGACAGAGCAACTATTCATCATTTCAACAGAAGAGAAACTAACATATGTTAGCACATATGGGAGTGGAATATTTTATTTATTTTTAACAAGGAAATAAAATTGCAGAATTTAAAAGTGCGAGAATTAAAGTGCAAGAAATTGAAAGATACATGTTACCTCTTGTGGATCTCCTTCCCCAAGCTAGTTCAAGGCCTAGGTCCCGGGAATTGTCCCATGGACCGAAGGTAGGCCATCTATGCCTCATGCCGCCGCTGGTTCGCATCTTCGAGGTCCATGAACTGCTGCTGGAACTGCTCATGCCATTGGGTAGAAGTCTGGATGTGAGCATTAAGCGTACCTTGGATTTGTCTGTTTTGCAATTCTAGTCCTCCCATGCGTGTGTTGAGCATCTCTAGTGTGACCGGCTGTGGGTGTATCAGAGGTGGCATGCCTTCAGAATCTAGAGAATGGTCGTGCTCGGGCTGCCTTGATCCCCCTGCCTCCTGCGAGTGTTGCCACCCTGACCCTCCAGCCGGATGAGGAACATGTCCCATACCATATCCATACCCAGGGGTGAACCCAGGTGTAGACATGACCGGGGACCATTCCATCCTTGGTATCGTGGTAGGCATGGCCAGGTGTGGTGTAGGCTGCACAGGCTGCGCAGGCTCTTCCTCCTGTACTTCTCTCCTCCGTGATCTCCTGTGAGAAACAGAACTCCTGTGTGCTTCTTCCTTTTCGACAAGGTCGAAGGTGAGAGATGGGGATTTATATAAAGTGAGATCCGGGTTAGGTAACGGAATCTCGTTTATATATCCCGGATAATAAAATACCAGGTTTGTTCCCGAGTCATCACGTTTTATAGTATGAGCTTGAGTAAAATAATACTCATTGATCATAATGCGCGGAATGGAGAGATAAACAATAGTGCTAGCACCATGAGGATCAACACTAGCAGCAAGACGTGTGATGAGTGAAGTGCACATAATTGGTGTGGAAGTTTTAAAAGAGTTTAACCTGTGCTTAACAATGTCATAGACAGGAGCAACTTTAATCTTTTTAAGCACGGCATAAAGCAACTTCAACTCAATATCATAAGCATGGTGAGTGTCCTCTCTAGGAAAGAAAGAATTAGCAATCCATTTATACATAAGCCTTAGAGAAGGATGATGGATGGTGTTGATGTTGGGTTGGAATTTTCCAGTCATATTTTGTCTGGTTATCAAGTGCCAAAAAGCATGACGCTGATAACCCAAAAGAGTGAAATCCAAATCAACAGAGCATCGCTCATGAAAACCCAAGTGTGTAGCAAAATCTTTCCAATAAAGGCTATGTTCTTTCCCAAAGCAGCGAAAAGTAATACCATAATCGACAATTTGTAAAGTGCCCAAGATTTGGATGGTCAAGAAACGAGATCCAAGTTCATGCACGGGGGCAACTTGGCTCCATCCAGCGTTTTCGAAAATGGTATTTAATTCGTTATTCATACCTGTCTGCTGGAGGAAGTGTGGGTCGAAAGCCGGTGTATGCAGGAATTCGCGTCCCTTGAAAAGGTTGTATGCTTGCATTTCCTGCTCGCTCTCCAAGTCGATGAAGGGAGCGTCGGCCTCGTCGATGGCGTGGCCTCTTGGAGCCTCCTCTTCTTCATGCAGCGGGTTCTCCTCATGTGTGGGGGTACTTTGACTAGACTCCCCACGAGAGCGACGGCCTTTCCGGAACATGTTGGAAATCCGACCTCCGATCCCACTCATGGCGAGCTTGGCACAAGAACTTGACTTGTGATGGGAGTGGAAGAGGTTTGTGCAGGATTTCCTTGCACTTGAACTTTGTGGAGAATTGCTTGGAGAATGGTGGAGCAAGAGAGTGATGGAGGGAGTGAAAAATTTGAGAATGAGAGGGGTGAGGAGCTCCACCCGAATGCTCTGGTCTTTATAGAGCTGATCGCAGGCGGGAGAGTGCTCCTTGCAACGGCTAGTGACTGTTGGCAAAAGGCTGTGTCGCAGAGCCGTTGGCCAGGGGGCGGTCGCCCCTGGGACCGACCGGTCCCCTAACTAGACCGGCTTGGTCCAACTTTTTTCCAACCCTCTCTAATGGCTATTTCTAATGTGTAGCCGGTTACAAATGACTCCCATTTGAAATTTTGCTCCAGTTTTTGATTTTCCACAAGTTTTATTTGATTTTTTTTGATTTTCAAAAATTATTTAAAAATAATATTTAGACTCAACAAAATTTATTCTTTCTGAAAATTATTTTTATAGAATTTTGGAAAAGAATTTATTTTGAACTAAAAATAAATTTTTATAAATCTAGGAAGAGGGAATAATTTCTTTTGATGCTAGAAAATAATTTTATTATTTATATATATATTGTTTTCAAAAGGATAAGATACAATACCTGAGTGGGGACACCTCCCCGAACTTGAATGATGGTGTGGGCCCCTTCAGATAATTATTATGCATATATATATGAATGTAGATATATATATGTATATATTTATATTTTTTTATTTTGATAACTACCGATGACCTTCGGCAAGGGCTCAACGTTTATAGTCTGTTGGCCAGACTTCCCTTCCTTTATTGATCTGTAGCTGCATGAACAAACTCGGGAGAAGTCTCGAGTTGCCCCGGGATTTTTTCCGTGTTGTTGACAGGAATAGAAGCAGCTATTTATGCCATTTGTGTTTCTATCATTTTGTTAAAACTTGCTTGATTTTGAATAGAAGAAGACAAAGTTTCAAGCTTGGCATTTATGTTTTCAAACATTTTATCATTGAAGGATAGCTTTTTGGTCAAATTTTCATTGATTTTAGCTTGTCTTAGAACGAGATCTTTTAAGGAAGGTTGGTTTGAATTGTAATTTGAATTGAAATTATTACCTTGCGGGCGGTGTTGGTTGTTCCACCCGTTATTACCTTGCTGTGGTTGGCGAAACCCGTTGTTGACATATGAAGCTTCTTCTTGGGTTTCGGGGCAGTTGTTCCCCGAGTGGCCAACGTTCCCACAGATTTCACACGTCATGTGTGAATCCATGGCTTGGACGGTACTCATGGAAGGGTTGGTAGCACGATCATCCAGCTTTTGCATCAGCAAGTCTAATTTTGCGGCAAGCAAGTCCGTCTCCTTCATGGTATGCATGCCTTTTTGTGTTTTTCTTCCTTCTCCCCAACTCTGATTGGCCACCATCTTCTCAATGAGTGCAGTTGCATCCGCGATAGTGAGGGAGAGGAATGCATCTCCAGCTGTGGCATTTACGTGCCCCTTTGACATGGCCGTGAGACCTTCATAAAAGTTTTGGAGCACGAGCCAATCTTCCATTCCATGATGAGGGCAGGCTCGGATGTACTCTTGAAGCCTTTCCCATGCTTCGGGGATAGATTCAAGGGAAGATTGCTGGAAGTTTGAGATCTTTCCCCTTAGAGCGCTGGTCTTGCTCATGGGGAAGAACATGGAGAGGAATGCTGCGGAACACTTGTCCCACGTGTTGACGGCTTCCTTATTTTGATAGAACCATTGTTTCGCTTTCCCTGTGAGGGAGAAAGGAAACAAGCGGAGCCTGATACTGTCTTGTGCGACATCTTTGATGACAATGGCGTCGCACAGCCCAAGGAAGTGTTGCAAATGGGCGTTTGCATCCTCACTTGGCAAGCCACAGAATTGGCTTGCCTGCACCATCGAGATAAGGCCTGTACGGATCTCGAAATTTCCATTTCTGATGTTGACAGCGGGCCCAACGGGCACGTTGGCAACAGCGGGGATGGAGTAGTCGCGGAGTGTCTTGGCCATGACGGTAGTAGCGGATGGTGCAGGAACGAACGATTCGTCTGCCGACGGAGTAGCAGAAGAAGAAATGGTACGAGACCTTTTCTTCCTTAGGAGTGCTTTCGGATTGCTGATGAAAATGTTCGGCAGAGCAAAACCGCTCATACACTATCCTGTTTTCATTCCAATAAAAAGAGGAAGAAAACAGCGAAGTTAGCCTGCTTAAACTACGTCTACCAATGCTTATTTTGTGATTAATGTTTATGCCAGCTTAGATGTTTTTGCCCTCCCCGGCAACGGCACTAGAAATGCTTGTTGGCATTTCTTAACATCGTTACAAAAGATAGACTAAAAGTCCATCTCCGGCAACGGCGCCAGAAATGCTTGTTGGCATTTCTTAACATCGTTACAAAAGATAGACTAAAAGTCCATCCCCGGCAACGGTGCTAGAAATGCTTGTTGGCATCCCCAACCACTATTAATTTAGAAAGGTAACCCTTGGCCCTTAAAGGCGCCGGCCTAGGTAGTGCAGTCTGGTAATAGCAATTAGAAGTGCCGGATTGGCCTTCCTAACCGTCATTACTTACGATATGCAAAACTGTGACACGGCGCTGTGGGGTGCTCAAGAATTACAATCTTTAAGTAATGGTACTTAGGTACGCCAATCGATAGCTCAGTAAGAAATAAGATAACTCTGCAAGCGCACAGAACTATCATTGTAGCATTTCAACCCGTGAGTAGGGTGTCGTATTTATAATTTCCCGTAGGAGGGCAATATGCATCAAGCGTGGTGTAAACATGATCACTTATTGAGTGCAATGGTAGGCATAGAGTAAACAGGAATAAGACATGATTTCAAGATAGTGGACACACATATGGATCAACCTCAAGGATAAAAGGAAAATAAAGAATAAAAGAATATATCTAACTGAGCAGACATTGGTCATATATAATTATGCAAAGAACTGTTAGCAGATCATCTAATTAGTAATTCTAGTATCAGGACTAAGTCTGGGGTGATAGGGAGATCCCCGTAGCTGGTCAGCCAGTCGATAGAGACTTTACGAACTCCTACTCAATATCCGAACGTGGGGGAATGCTAGGGATGGACAGGGCTGTCACCACCTGTCCACCTACCCTTCTACCCGTGGGATACCGACATATTCGCCGATCTCCGAATACCCAAGGTCCATGCTTGCATACATGGAAATAACTCCTAACCCCCACGGACCCCAACCCTTCGGATTGACAGGCTAGGTTAAGAGCAGCCATGACAGCACGACGAACCATCACCTCATTCCTAGTTCTTCCTCTATTCATACTAATTCGATGAACAATGAAGAACGATGATGAACAAGTCAAGAACATGATACATAAACTATATTCTAGCTCATATACTATGCTCATAACAAGATCATAACTAGACTCTAGTTCATATGCATAATCATATAAGTATGATAAGAACTTGCTCATGGAAGAAGACCGAATTGTATTCATACCAAGACAATCCTTTTCTTCCAAGGAGACAAGCTCTCCTTGATAGCTCTTGCCTTGCTCACAAACTACTACAACTACTCTAAAGATACAAGTGAGAGGTGTGAGGTAGATGACTCCAAATGATGTGTGTGTTGAAGGGGATGGAGCACCATCTATTTATAGTGAAACTATGACGGTTTGGCGCATCTAAACTTGGAAGGAGGTGAAACCGCCATGGCCAAACCGCCATCAGTACCGCCTCTGAAGTTGGGCCCAGGAGGCTCGACCTGGGGGACGGCCGCCCCAGGGGGCGGTCGGTCCCTGGGGAGCACCATCTGGCCACCGCCTTCGGGTGGTCGGTTACTCCCTGGGCCTAGGCCTCGCCCATGGTTGCGAATGGATCTAGTTATGCTTTGAAGGTGGGCTTCTTTAGTATTCTTTGTTTGCGCATTTGTTGGATTCGTCATTTGACTTTGCGCTTTCTTTATGTTGATGCATATTTCCACTTGTTATGCCATAAAACCTGTAAAGATGAATGCTAGGGGTACAAGTGGAACTTGTTAGTAGTAAAGGCATATGTGCTAGAATATGATTGTTAATCCTCTTTTTAGTCTAAGTTGGTGGTATAAAATTTAGCCATAAGGACCACCAACACTCGGTCCAACCAAAACTCACACTTGCTAAACTTGGCATAAAGTTGGTGTTCTCTCAAGCGAGTCAGGACAACACGAAGGTGATTGGCATGTTCATCAAGGGTTTTGGAATAGACAAGGATGTCATCGATGAACACGACTACAAATTTGTTGAGTTCGGGCATGAAAACGGAGTTCATGAGGTACATGAAGTAGGCAGGTGCATTGGTTAGGCCAAAGGACATGACTAGGTATTCATATAGGCCATATCTGGTGGTAAAGGTTGTTTTGGGGATGTCTTCGGGACGGATCTTGATTTGGTGATAGCCAGATCTAAGGTCAATTTTGGAAAACACCTTGGCTCCAGCTAACTGGTCAAAGAGTAGGTCAATACGAGGTAAAGGGTATTTGTTCTTGATGGTTACCTCGTTGAGTGGACGATAATCAACACAAAGTCTGAGAGACTTGTCCTTCTTTTTTACGAAAATAGCAGGACAACCCCAAGGAGATGAACTAGGTCTGATAAAACCCTTATCCAACAGATCTTGCAATTGAACTTTAAGCTCGGCCAGTTCTTTGGGAGGCATCCTATAGGCTCTACGAGAAATACGCGCCGTTCGAAGCTTCAACTCAATGGCAAATTCCACATCACGATCAGGAGGTAATCCAGGAAGATCCTCAGGAAATACATCCAAAAATTCACAGACTACCGGAATGTCCTGCACTTCTTTGACTGATGTGGCACATAACCTTTGCACGGACCTTTCAACTTTTCTCAAGGGTAGTGGGAGTTGGTTGAGGAGCTGAGACTTGCTATCAGGTATGTTCACTCTTATAATCCTATTCAGCACATCTATAAGGGCCTTGTGCTGATACATCCAATTCATGACTAGGATCACATCTATGTCTTGATCTTTCAGCACTATCATGGTAGGGAATATGTGCCCTCCCAATTCTATAGGCACGCATTGCACTACTTGCTTAGTACTTATACGTCCTCCGGGCGACTGTATAAGGAAATTTTCCTTTATTTCCCCAATTGGAATCTCATGCTTGTTGACAAATGTGCGATTGATGAATGAATGAGACGCACCAGAGTCAAAAAGCAGAATCGCAGGATGGCTTGCAACAGGAAACCTACCTAGCATGACGGGTTCTCCATTGGGAATCTGATCAACTTAGGTGTAGTAAACATGGCCTGCTTTCTTGACCACCTTACCTTTCTGAGCATGCTGCTGGTGACCACGATGCTGAATCTGCTGCTGCGGTTGTTGCTGTTGAACACTAGGAACTAGGGGTACATTCTGATTGTACTACTTTGAAAAAGGACAATTGCGGGACCAATGCCCCATCTTGCCGCAATTATAGCAAGGGTGGTTGTAATTGGTCTGGGGAGTAGTGATACGAACACTTGGGGCGTTCGGCTGGGTGGTGTTTTGTTGGTTGGAGGTATGGGAGGTAGCGGCAGTGCGAACAATGATCTGCTGCTGGGGGTATTGTGGTTGGTTATGGTGAGTGGGATGATAAATAAACCTCTGACGCTTCTGACCGCCAGAAGACCCAGCTTTCTTCTTCTTTTTCTCGTCCTGGTGCTTATGGTCGCTCTCTTCAAAGGCAATGGCACTATCGATAGCCTCATGATAGGTGCAGTTAAGGTTGTTAGACAAGCTTTTCTGAATCTTTAAGTTCAGACCCCTGACAAAGCAGTCCTTCTTCTTCTGATCGGTGTTGGTATGGTCAGGGGCGTATTGTGCCAAGTGATTGAACTCACTGACATATTGCATGACAGTAGATTCCTTCTGCTGTAGTGGCAGAAACTGATCAAGCTTCATCTTCATGACGCCAGCCGGAATATGGTGGGCACGGAAAGCCTCACGGAATTCCGCCCAGGTAAGTTGATGACCATTGGGCTGTGCGGAGAGGAGGTTTACATACCAAGCGCTTGTGGGACCTCGTAGTTGCTGTGCTGCAAACAGCGACTTCTGGTTCTCGGTGCAGTGGATCAGACTAAACTTCTGCTCCATGGTACGGAGCCAATCATCAACCTCCAGGGGTTCATCAGCTTTGGTGAAGACGGGCGGACGGGTGTTAGTGAAATCCACATACGTGGTCTCCTCATCATCGTGGCGGCCTCGACGCCCACCACGATTGTCCCGATTCTGCACCATTGCATTGGCGGCATTGGCCAGGGCCGCAATGGCATCAACCAAGGTTGGTGGAATAGGCGATGGGTTGGAAACACCAGCTCCATCCTCGGAGGTTCCAGCACCGGACGACCGAGTGTTGACAGGCATCTGCGGATAAGCAAGCCAAACTTAGGTCCTATATCACTTAACCAAAACATAGAGGCAATACGGGCTTAAACATGGCATCACAATTGATACTTGTCGCACAAAGGCAGAATCCCCTAACAGTCACTATGGTTTTACGACAGGCAGGAAAAGAAGGTTTGGATTAGTGAGGACTAGGACATGATAGGTTAGCAAGAATAAACATGTTAGATTCTAACTCATAAACCACTTTTAAGGAGGAAGTTAATTAATCATGTGAGATTATCATGGTGCATGAATCGTACTTACGGATTTTAAATCATGCACTAGAAAAATAAACATAACTTTAATATAGGGCTAAATAAGTATGCTACCCACTTGCTACCATAGATAGTTTATGGCGTAAGGTAAAAATTAGAGAATGAGGTAAGAACTATTGGATAAGGTAAGAATGAAGGGATAAGGTAAGAATGTAAGCAGTTTGGACCAAAATACCAATTTAAATTTTGTGATCCAAAACATTTTAAAGTTTTTGAAAGTAACACTGTAATGATTTGGCAATGGATCGCTTTGATACCACCTGTAATAGAACCGCCTAAATCACATGGCCCATGGGCACCTGTCATTGTCAGTAATGACCTCTGACAGCCGGGCCCGTGTCCCAGATGACCTAGACAGCTCTGCCGGGCTACATAAGCGCCCGTATTCTCCGACAGGATCCCATTGGGAAACCATTACAGGGTTACAACATTTCATAATAAAATACATCAGAGCAAAGGTGTAGAAGACTTCATAGTACATAGGTTACAAACCAGATGTTCAAATATAAATTCAAGTACAGTTATTACAATCTATACCTAAATAGAAGTAGCATCAGGGTAGCAGATACACATAATAATACGAACCCTGCCCAAGGGTCGAACATCACTCATCATCACTTCCTTCACAAACAAGTATCACGCAGCAGGGAGCAAGACAGACCTCCGGCTGCTGACTTCCTGCAACAGGGGTTAAAACCCTGAGTACTGGGGTACTCCGCAAGACTTACCCAACAAAAGGTGTAAAATTAGACTCAGGAATGCAGGCTCAGGGGAGTCAAGGTAAGGCTATAGCAAGAGTTCAAGAGTTTTGCGGAAAAGCATTACTATCCTATTTCAATATTTCATCTCAATATTATTTTAATCATAACCATAGTTCCAATATTCATTCTCATATGTCACATTCTTTCAATTGCTTAATCATTCTCAAAAACACCTAGTTCCGAACCACTTTTCGGTGTAAGTCAGTGTATCAAGTCTCCATTAACCGAGGAGCAACATCGATTCGAATCCAGAAAGTACCCAGCTGGGGATCCCTATCCACACTGCATATGTAGCACTTAAGCTTGCATATGCCAACCCCGCCTACCACGGCTTTTCATATCCCGGAACCGGTCCTGCGCCACCTGAGAGCACAGTACTCCTCTAGTCTCCAGGCACGCCGGCCACGAGGGTACACGCTACTCTCGCCATCTCTCCACTCCAAGTGCGTGGTTGTCGGTTCCAGCAGTAGAGCCACCGGAGTCAGAGGCTTCCCGTAGTACGTGGCTAGTTGCAAAGTCTCGATCCAGCAGGCCGACAACGAACGGTCCCTAAAGCATTTTTCCGTTGGTTACCATGCATTGGGACTCTAACCCAAGTACAAGGTAGCGGAACGGTTCCAAATCCGTGCCCGTCGGTGACAAGACATGGGAACGCCGCCACATGTGCACATCCATCCGAACGGACTTTCTTTTTCATTTTCATTTTTCCGGCGGCGGCAATGCATCGGGACTCTAACCCAAAGTACAAAGGCAACCGAACGGTTTCCAATCCGTCGATGACAATACATTGGGGCTCCAACCCAAGTGCAAGTCACCCGCACGGTTGCAAATTCATACTCATCTTTAGTATATCATCATAGCTAAAAAAATAGCATTTTGTGCAAAACTAACTTTAAAGAGCAGGGCTAAGCATTTTCAAACATTTTTATTTTTTTAAACAGGTTTCAGGGTTATATATCAAGGCAGGTCATGCAGCAAGTAGGTGACAATCAACTCCTATCAACCTAATGCGATTATTTAACTCAAGGTGATAAAATTTTTAAAACACAAGGAAGGGCTGAATGCACCGGGGCTTGCCTTGGATTGCGTGAAGCGTAGGATCCGGATCAGAACCACAGATGTCAAAATCCAGAACAACCTCGGAAACAATCTCCTCAGTGACTGCCTTCACTTTCACCTCCGGATCCTCGGTCACGATACGCATGCAATGTTGAATGTTTCAATGCGATGCAACATGAAATGACAACTGCAAAAATCCCAGAATAAATAATACCTAATTCAAGCATAACTGTACTTCATCACCTAGTCATAACCATACTAGACTAAGGTGCCCTAGGTCATAAGGGTGTTTGACCTAGAACTACAATCAGTCCGAAATTCACACCAAACCCTAATCACCAAAGTTTCCTATTTATTTTATTAATCCTTTAATCAAGCATATAATAATAATTAATTAAACTGCTTTCATTTAATGCCAAACTTCACCAACAGCTAGATATTGACCCAAAACAATACCACTTAAAATTTCATGATTTTTGGAACAACAGGTAATTTATAAAAATTCATCAAAGTTTCAATTTCTAATTAAATGGCACATTTTTAGCCTCTGTAGAAACAGTCCAATACCATATTTAATATTTTTACTAAATACTAAAAACTGCAGAGAGCACACACATTTATTTTCAGGATTTTTGCTGCAGTAGATTAATTCATGTAAAAAGAATAAACTTCGTCGCTGTTCATATGTCCAGAAAATGAAAAACCCAATCAAAATCTGCGAAAAAAATAGAAAGCGAATTCGGCCCGGGACGGCCCATTCCCCCGCATGGCCGGCCCAGCGGCCGGGCGCCTGCCCGAGCCCCTCTCTTCCTCTCTCAGCGTCGCTGACAGGCAGCCCCACCTGTCAGCTTCGCCTTCCTCCTCCCCTCTGCCTCGGACCAGAGCGCCGGCGAGCGTTGACCGGCGGTCACGCACCGCTTAGGGACTTCTCCGGTGATGGAGAGGCCACCAACATGTTCCCCGGGACCTAGCGCACTCTACAGCATAGATGGTTAGGCATTCTAGGGCTAGCGGTGAGCGAGGCCATGGCCGTGGCGGCACGGAGCAAGGCGGCGGCCATGGGCTGACTCTTGCGGTGCGATAGAGTTTAAGGGAAAGACTCGGGAGGTACCAGGAGCTCACCATGGTCTCAAATCGAGAGTCAGTTGAGACAGAAATGGTGCAGAGTGGCGGTCTTGAGGGCGACGGTGGACACAGCAGCATGGACACGATGGTGAGGGGCGTTCCGACAGACCCTGAGCTCCAAACAAGAAGCCATCGTGCACATGAGCACCACGGCGAAACTCGGGACGCAGAACACACGTGTTAACAGAGAGAGGCTCACCGAGACGAGCCGTCCGCGTCAAGAAGGTCCTCGGCGGTGCTCGGTCGGTGCGGAGGAAGAAGAAGCAGCCACGCAGGACTCCGGCAACGGCAAACCTCAACAAGTGGCTCAGGTGGTGCGCAAGAAAGTTGGCTAGCTGGCTATGGGATGGGGAGGGTGGAGATGGTCGGAGCACGACCAAATTCACCGATCGGTAGGAATGGTCGCCGGTGAACCGAGGAGAAGATAAACAATGGGGAAGTGCTCATCGCCATTTAAAGGGGCTGGGAAGGAGAGGATCAGCTCGCGTGGGTACTGGGCCCCCTGTGACCCCCGTGCGGTGGTGTCTGGGCCCCGGCCTGCCGGACGATGGCCGGCGCGGTGCACGGGCACGCGCGCATGGCACACCAGCACTGTAGGGGGCCCCTACAGTAGCTAATGCCAAGGTCAAAAGCTACCAAATGCAATTATGCCGTACCCATTTCAAATCTGATGAAACCTAAAAAATAAAAGTTGTAGAAATTTTTGTGTAGATCATTTTTGGTTTTTACAGCAAGTTCAAATTTTGCTTATTTTTGAATTTAAACAAAAGGGGATAAAAAGGGTTTTGAATTTCAAAACTGAAATTCTAAAATTACTTTTAATTTTTCTCAACAACTTGAGAAGTTGTAAAAATAGAAGTTGTTCTACGCAATGAGCTCTACAACTCTTATTAAGGAAGTTTTGCCAAATTCCTAATATTTTTGAAATTGAGGTTTCAAATTTTAATTTAAACATAGTAATTTGAGTTTAATTTGAATTTCTAGAACATAACTTCAAAATCTCCAAAAATAAAAGTTGCTCCATTTTAAAAGATCTACAATTTTCATTAAGACACTTCCATGAGATTCATCACAGTTTTTGAATTAGAGTTTGAGGTCAATTCTAGGGCTTAATTTAATTTATTATTTAGTTTAATATTTGATTTTTAATTAAGGGTCTAAATGCATAATCAGTGAAATCAAATCACTCTAGCACCCTAAGCACAATTGTATGCAAATGATCAAATTAAACATGATGACATGGCAGTTTAATTATGCAGTAATACCAGAGGTATTACACTACGCCAACGGAGACGGAGCCGGTGCTTCTCCAAAATGATGGTTCAAACTTTCTATCTTGGTCACTACATGTACTCAATGCATTTCAGACTATTAGTCCTCTTGTTGAGCATATTGTAGTTGCAAGCTTATCTCTTTCTATAGTTGATTGGAGCAACTATAAGAATTTGACAAAAGAGGAAGAGATATGCATCCAACTCAATGCCCAAGCCGTTCTCATCATGCTTGACTCATTGAGTGCAGAGGTTCTTGAGGAGGCAATCTACAATGGGCAAACACCTCCGGAAAGTGCTCATATCATTTGGACTAGACTTGTTGATCTATATGGAAAGTCCAAATGTGATGAAGCACATGATGATGATTCATTGGAAATGAAGTCAATTGAATCACCATTGTGTGAATAAGCATCAAGAAACCTCAAGGAAGTCAAGCCGAATCAAGAAGTGCAAGCTGCTACTTCTCTGGGCCTTGATTGTAAATATCGGACTTGTCCCGTATCGCTGTCGGACATGTCCGGTATCACCTGGACAGATAGAGATCCAACAGCTGATTGTGTTGATTCTCAAGCTCGATGGAGACCAAGTGATGAGTCAATATCAACATCTCATGAATCTCATCATTTGTGTCTTATGGCCAAGAAGAACAATAAGAATAAAACCAAGAAAAATCAAGAAAAGATTCTTGGTGAAAGCAAGGAGAAGGCACAAGGTGATAATCAAGAAGAGAGTGATGAAAAAATTGAAGATGATGATTCTCTTGATTATCTCAGCAATGAAGACAAGCTCATGTTCATCAAATTATTGAAGGGAAATGATGAGCTAGAGAAGGAGAATGAGGAACAAGAGCAAACCCTTCAAAATCAAGAAAAATTCCTCATCTCCAAATTGAAAGAGCTAAAGGCTCTAAATGAGAGGTATGAAAAATTATCAATTGAGCATGCTTTAGCTACTAACATGCTTTCTAGTGTGATCAACTAGAAAAAGAAAATTACATGTTCAAAGCTAGATTGAGTGATCTCACATTCGAGCACGGCCTCCTACAAGACGATCATATCCATCTCAAGTGCTCTCATGAGAAGCTAATAGAATCACATGCCATGTTTGAGATAGCTCATGAGGTTGTAATCACTATGGTAAAATCCTCACAACCTCACACTACCACACTCACTAGTGCACCATCTCATTTGAATAATACCTGTGCTAATGCGTTTGCCTCTCAAGCAAGCCAATCTTTGATTGAGCAAACTCTTAAAGAAAATACTAGGCTCAATGAAGAGATGGCAAAACTGAGAGATGATGTGGTTAGGTTGACGAGTAAGGAGAAAGCACAATATTTTCAAGATAACCGTGATAACATTGTGAAGAAGCTTGAAAAGGGTTCAAACCTTGCTTCCTCCAAAGCCCAACAACATAACCACATCTCATCAAATGACAAGGCAACCAAAAGCAAGAAAATCAAGAAAAGGCTATGCTATGGTTGCGGGACATATGGGCATGCGAGTGCCATGTGTCCACACAAGAGTTGGACTAACAAATGTGAAGCGGCTGAACAAAGGGCAACTACCAAATTGGCCAACCAAACAAAGAAAAGTGGCCCAAGCAAAACATCGGGCCATCCAAGCAAGAATTGCCCTACAACCAAAGAAACAAGAAAGAGAGTTCAAATAGCCACAAGAAAATGCTATGGGTGCAATGAAGTGGGACACTTAGTGCACCATTATCCCAACAAGCAAAACAAGCAAGTAGCAAACAAGGGATGTATTTGCTATGCTTGTAGGAGCAAAGGACATCTAAGCTATGGTTGTCCTAAAGGTAACAATTCTAGGCAAATCACATTGACCCACAATTACAAGCTTAGGAGTGCCATAAATGGAGTTGCCACTAGCAAAGTTATGTGCTCATCACAAACTAGTGACAAAGCCATTTGGGTGCCTAAGCATCTATTGACTAACACAAATGGACCCAATGAAGCTTGGGTACCAAGGAAGGCCTAGTTTGTGGATGTAGGTACTTAAAAGTGAGATGAATGCTTCGGGGTGGTTGAGCAAGCATATTGAAATCACAACTCAAACTATCAACCTATTATCCACATATCATCTTATATGGTTGACCCAAAGATGCCTTGGTGGTTATTTAACTCATTTCATTCTCACTATTGGTAACAAGTACCTAAACTCTCTAGGTGGCTAGGTAGATTCAATTCATATTCATAATCATATTCTTTGCCATTCGATGCTTTTAATTGCTCTCTAGTAGAGCATTATACTTGGTGTGATGCAGGTATGAAAGGCCAACCCTGGAATGGATCAAAACATCACAGCACCCAATTCAGTGGGCACTGTCCAGCAATACCGGACTTGTCCGGTATGCATATCCGGTATGGAGGGACAACAAAAATTTGTATGAATTGAGAAGGGGCACTTGATGGTTCAAATTCATTAATCCCTGCCACATCTAAAAGAATGTAATAGAAAAGCATCTCCCACTTTCTTAACAAGAAGCAAGTGCTTGATACAAATCATTCAAATCACTTGAAGCACTCATTTAGGGGGAGTTTCTATTTTGAACCAGTGTGGACTAACAAAGTCGATTGAGTAATCTTGTAGTCCTATGTGCATAAAGAAACTTCTTTGTGAAGAGGATGGCTATTTGGTGTACAAGGTCAAGTTGAAGGTAGCCATGCTATTACTGTTCTCTGTGGTAATATTGTGGGCTCAAGGCAAAGGTATGAATTTACCTACACATATTGAAAGTGCATATAGGACCCTTCATGCTAGAGTGTGCATTTGAGTGAGATAGGATAGATGTTTTTCAAAACCCTTACTAGCATGAGTAGGAAGTGTGTTTTATGAAAATCATTTGCTCTTGGTCTTAGTGACCCAATCATGGTATTTGTGATTATTGTTCCCCTTGTTGTTTGTTTGACTAATCACAAATGCCATGATTCTCTCAAGTCCATATAATCTAAGGTAGGTTATATTAACTAATATGGTCTCAACTGCTGAATCTTAGTCATAAGAAATTCTTTGAAATGACGAGATGCTCACACTTTTGGATTGGATTGATAAAAAGAGAGATGAATTTGAGTTTTTGATTAATACAAGAGTTAATGAGAGATTTGGAACTAAGGTCAGATATAAATTTGGATTAAGAAATGGTCTTGAAAGGGTTTGCAAGAAAAGAGATCTTTTGAAACTTATCTGGCAGTCCTGCAAATACCGGACATGTCTGGTATGCGCGGGGGACTTAAAGCAGCGTACCCCTTCGGTCTCAGTCACTCCCTCTCATTTCTTCCTCTCTTAGCCGACAGCAGCCACTCGCCCCTCTCTTCCTCTCTTCCCAATCTTCAAATCCATCCATGAGAAGTGAGTGAGGGAGAGAGCATTGGAGCATCCCTCTATCAAGAACTCAGATCCAAGCCCAAGATTGCAGTTCCCTCTCTCTTCTCCTCTCAAGGTACCAAATGCTCCTGGACTTGTCCGATCTATGGATTGAGGACTTGTTTTCAAATCCCTTTGGTCAAGTTGCTACATTTCTAGTATAGAAGTGTTTCCATAAGTTTGAGGTGAAATGGATTTGGTTTTGGGTTGAGCCAAGAAACCCTAGACAGGGCTGCTGCGTGCGCACATACCGGACATGTCCGGTACGCCACAGCAGAGTAGGATTCTCCCTGCTTTTCTTGACTTAATCCATCGATGGTTGATGTTTGAGATTGTATTAGTTGTCTAATATGTTTTGCAAACCTTATGATCAGTGTTTGGTCTAGGTGCTTGCAAATTCATAGGGCAATTAATCCTATTTCTATAATTCAACCAAATTGAGCCACTTATTGAACACACTTCTAAGACCTCTGTGTGGTGATGTTCGAATACAGAGCACCTGTCATGAGTCAAAGAATTGAGCCTCAAACCAAGAAAGGACATGATCCAGCTCTGGAGAGATACAAGAAGCGACGGGAAGACTCTCACCCAGGGTTGACCGGTGCTAGTGGCAGTAGCAGTGGCAGTTCTAGACCACGGAGAGGTGCTGCAACTAGGGCTTCACAGCAGTTTGCAGCACAGGAGGAGGAGATGGAGGTTGATGAGGAAGGAGAAGAAGAAGAAGAGGAAGAAGAAGATGAGGAAGATGAGGAGGAAGAAGATGCAGGGTATCAGCCACAGCAGGCAGGACAGGGACAGCAGTTTGGGCCTCTCCAGCTTAGACCACCCGCTCTCTTACCCACTTTTGTTCCGAGGATGGATTATCGTCGTGGAACTGGTGGTACAGCTAGAGCTAGGAAAGTAAGGAGGGTGGATCCCAGAGGACACGAGAGGATCATCTATGACTACAGGTTTCACTCTATGTTCCATCTTGGCTTCTACAGTAGTGTGATACTTTCCAGGAATCCAGTGATCATCAGGTCTCAGTGGATTGACTGGCAGTATGCTAGAGAGCTACACCGTCCTTCTCTTATGGAGGCAATCTCTATCTGTCAGTGCACAGGTATAGGATTATGGAGTTCCAGCATGACTGGTGTGATGAGGTTGTGGCACAATTTTATGCCACCATGTTTGTTGAGGACTCGAATGATATTGATCAGCGGAGGATGAGTTGGATGACTGAGGGCACCTGGCATAGTGTGACCTACCGATAGTTTGCTGCTAGCCTTGGCTTTGGAGAGGAGGACCTACAGAGAGACAGGATACACAGTGAGTTGGTTCTTTCGCCCGAGCAGCTTGGGTACATGTACCCTCCAGGAGCAGCAAGGGCAGTTGTTGGGAAGGTGAGAGGCCTTCACCCCACCTATAGTTACTTGAATAGATTGTTCAGGTATACAATTGACTGCAATAGTGCAGACAGGGGCACACTAGCAAATTATAGTCAGAATCTGCTCCACAGGATGGCACCAGGAGCGAGCTCTTTCAGTGTGTTTGACTTTCTCTAGTGTGAGATTAAGAGCATGGGAGAAAGGCCGCTTAAAGGTTGTGGCTTTGCACCATACATCGTGCAGATGATTGAGCACAGACATGCTTCACCTTCACTTGTGAGCAGAGTCATAGGTTGTAACACCACTGGTGTTACTGAAGCAAAAATCAGACATGTCATCATATGCACTGCACCGCATTCATAATTAAGTTCAATTTAATTATGCATCAACTTCAAGCAAATTTAATTTTATAGGTTGATTGTGTTTAAGTTCTTTAGTGTGATTTAAATTAATTACGAGTGGCTTGTTAATTGGGTGTATTAATTAATCACCGCTTAAAAATAAAATTTGGAATTAATGTAAAACCCTAAATTGGGCTAAAACCCTAATTTCAAAACTATGAAGAATTGGGCCTTGATCCCAAAAGCAAAGTTGTAGCTCTTATTTAATAGAGCAACTTTGGTATACAAAGTTTTTCAAGCTACTATATGAAAATATAAATTAAACTTGAATTTCTATCCTCAAATTTGAATTTAAAACCTTAATTCAAAAATTACTTGGAATCTGAAGTTGAGCCTTAAATAAAAGTTGTAAACCTCACTAAACCGAGCAACTTTAATGTTTACAGATTTTGAACTTATTCAATAAATATTTGAGATTTGGTTTAAATTTGAAAAGGGCTATTTACCCCCTTTCCAATAATTTCAAAAATATTCGAAATTTGAAGATATTTTCTATATCAAAACTGTTCAGAATAAAATTCTACACAATTCGTATTCAGACCATTTTCCAACTGGTTATACGATTTTGTGAGTAATTTGAGAAATTCGAATTTTGGAATAGGAATGCTACAGTAGCTGGGCAGGGCAGTGAAGGACACGGCTTGGCCGAGTCATCGCCGCCGACCTCCCTTGCTGCAGCGCACGCGGGCGCATGGCTCCTGGCGTGGCAAGCTCGACTTCGACGTGTAACACCCTAAAAATTTGCATCTTTGAAATAGGAATTTAATTTGATTTATTTTATACAATCTTGTGGGCATTTAATATAAATATAGGGAATAATAATTTTTGTGAATTAATTAAAATAGGGCTACCACATGTATGTTGCATTCATGCTGCTTATATCTATTTTGTATTGATTTCACTTCATTAGTATTGCAACATATTCAAAAGTATTTTTGAAAACTCATTTGGAAAATGAGTTTGAAAAAAAATAGAAAAGTGAAAACTCCCTCCCCTCCTCTCTGCAGCCCAGGCCAAGCCGGCCCATTCCTTCTCCTCTCCCCCTCTCTCTCTGGGCCGAGCCCAGCTCTCCCCTTTCCCCTCTCCCCTCCTCCCCGCTTGGGCCGAACTGGCCAGGCCGAGGCCCAACTCCAGAGCGCAGGCACCTGGCTCCCTCCCTCTCTCTCGGCGCCGACAGGTGGAGCCCGCCCCCATAGTGTCGTCCCCTTCCTCTGGAAGGTGTCCAGATCGGACACGACCCGAGCGCCCTCCGGTCGATTCCTAGCGGAGACCGGCCTCCCTACGCGTGCTCCTCTCACTATAAAACCGCCCGAGCCCTCCGCGTCCCTCCCACAAGCCCTAGCCGCAGTCACCGTGGCCTAGCCGCGCCGCCGAAGCCTAATTCGCGCCGCCGTCGCCGTCGAATCCCTCCATCGGAGCTCTCCCCGTCCGAATTGGTCGCTCCCGAAGGTTTGAAGAGAGGTATAGAAGCTTCGCCCACCGTTTTTGGCTCGTTTTACTCCCTCCCGGGTCACCGCGACCTCGCCGTCGCTAGCCCGCCGCCGGGGAGCTTGCGGCTTGCTCTGTAAACGGCCGCAGCTCATGCCGATACCCTAGATCGCTTCGCCTCTGTCTCCTCTTCCACCCAATGCTTTCCCCGAGCCAAACCATGCACCACATGACCCTATTTGCATTTGCCGGCGAGGAAGTTCGCCGCCGGCGATAAAACAGCCGGCCGGAGTTCCTGTTCCTGGCTAGAGATCCCTCTCCCTTTTCTCTGATCTAATCGTGACCATCCATTGCAGATCCAACAAACCAGAACCAAGGATACCCCTTCGCCGGCACTTTTCCAAAAGAGACCCTCAGCCTTTTAACCTCTCAACCCACATCCCAAAGCGTATTCCTTGGATTACGCCTTCCTGTTTTGGAAACGTATTTTCCTCGGGTTAGATTCAAAAATATGTTTTTACAGATTTGCCACTCAGTTTATTTTGGCCATAAAATATTCGTTTTAGCTCCGATTTAATCCGTTCAGGTCTCGTTAGATTCGTAATTTCGTAATCTATCTGATGATGCTACTGTTGTACATGTTTTCAACTTTTAAAATTCGAGATTAGATTTAATCTATTATTTTATTAAAGTAAAACTTGTTTAATTCATAATTTCCCCGTTTGAACTCCGATTTTCGTGAACTTTATATCATTGGAATTGTAGCGATGCGTAGATTATTTTTATAAACTTTTCAATCTGTTTTTCTACTGTTGATGTACTGTTTCTAATCTAAATCTTGTTTGCTTCGTGTATGATTGCCTCGATGATTGTGTGGTGATTTTATGATCGAGTTCAGACGGTGAGCAATACGTTGGTGATCAAGAGTACTCCATTGAGGATCCAAATTCTCAGGATCACTTTGATCAAGGCAAGTATAGCATGGACCATCCTTGTTGCCTATTCACCTTAATCACTAAATTCATGATGCATGTGTCTACCTTGGCAACCATAGTGTTTATTCCTAGTTTTGATGACTTGATCCTTGTTACCTATGAGATTGCATTTGAGTAGTGATGCTAGTGCTTTTATGGGTCATGATCTTATGAACTTGATTAATTGATTATGAAATAAAGATTAAAAGATGCTTTTTAGCAACATGGACTAATGACTTATCTGTAAGTATGACACCGGGACTTACAGCGCAACCATGGGGGCTATATGGCTCTGGCTTTAGTCAAGTATGAAGTTACTTTCTATCATGTTGTTAATCTTGAAAGGTTCCTTGCCGCGCTGGTTGTTTTGCGGCTCCTGTCTTTGTGTGTACTGCTGCGTGTGTGTGCCACTTGGAAGGAGGGCTCTACCGCCCTTTGCCATTGTGCCCGGATTGATTAGTAACTTGTTAGAGAGCCTTTTGAAAGACTTCATAGTGAGACCCTGTTATGCACCTTGGTAGTGTAGTGTGGGCCTTGCAAACCCCGACACATGGGAATCACGACTCATGGTGAAAGTGTGCAACCTCTGCAGAGTGTAAAACTGATATATCAGCCGCGCTCACGGTCACGAGCGGCCTTGGACGTCTTACAGAATAATAATAATTGAATATTGATTTATTAATTTGAAGTTTCTGTTGATGTTTATTCCATATTAATTATCATGTTTATGTGATCATGCAAATCTTGTTCCTTGGTATATTCTATTGCTGCTACTCAAATTGCTAAAATATGATCAACTAAAAGCCACTGTTGTCAAACCTGTGTCTTGCCTTATTTGAGCCTCATAAACCCATGCTATTCTTGTTGAGTACAACATGTACTTACGCTTGCTTTATTTTTCATATTTGGATAAAAATCCTGGATGGGTAACAGATGACTATGAGGATTCTTCTGAGGATTATTAGGATTGTGTTCACCAGTCAACTATTCCCTATGGATTGGAGATTCCGCGAGAGAGTTATCTATATTATTCCGCTGTTATTAATGTAAAGATTCTGTGATATTATTCGTTATATATTAAACCTTGTGATGGTACTATGTAATTTGTCACTTATGTGTGTGATTGATCTCTGGGCGCACATAAGTTGGTTCATTCAATTTTATCCTTAAAATTGGGTGCGACAGATTGGTATCGGAGCATAGGTTG
Source organism: Eremochloa ophiuroides (assembly GCA_038502445.1). Lineage (NCBI taxonomy): Eukaryota > Viridiplantae > Streptophyta > Magnoliopsida > Poales > Poaceae > Eremochloa > Eremochloa ophiuroides. The sequence continues at coordinate 30,066,218 of JAHLJS010000008.1, forward strand.
ACTGTAGGACGTAAGCCTAGATAGAGTGGACATTTTAGGATGTGCTTTCCTCATCTTATGCATGCTTTCTACCTTAACCTTGATAATTGCTAATTTATGTGCTTCCCATACCTTATTCCATTATGAAAATTTGATGAATCTTTCCTAATTCCTGCTCTATCATGCTTTCTCATCTTTTTACATTATCAAAAGTTTGGATCCTATTCTCATTCTGTCTCTATCTTGGTCGGTGACTAAGAAGATGAGACATGATCGTCAAATTACCCCACAAGTGTGTTGGGGAAGCCAAGTCACAAGCATAGCTATCAATATGAGGATGAAAGGAAAGATGCCCAAGCTCGACAAGAAGAACCAAGATAGGATTCGAGTTAGATAATAGAACGATTTAGATGTGAGTCAAGTGTAGTCGAGTCATGTGTGCGTGTGAATTTTATGTTCTCGTTGCTTTGTGTTTATGAATTATGTTTGATTTGGTTCTTTGTAATGAGTGTTGAGAATTATGGGCATGTATCTAATTCTCTTAATTAAAAGATTTAAGGGGTAAAAAATTTTAAATAAATAATTGGGTTGAATAAATTTGGTTTTGTCAAAATCTGTTTTTCAGACCTCTCTGTCTTGTTAATTATTCTTAATTAATTTCATAAATCCTAAAATTATGAAAATTTTAAGGGTAACAGTATACTTTCATCCCTTTCCATGGCCTCAAGAATCACATTAATAGCTATTATGGTTTTGGGGATACAGTTGTTGCAAATTGAGAATTCTGCGCAGTATGGCAGACCGGACAGTTTCTGTTATTGTCTGTTTTTGGTTAATCTAATATCAGAATCTGGAAAAGTGGTCCACATGAAGATTGTAGGGAATTTCTCAGCCTTTCCAACGGTATAGAGAACGCCTCTGTTTGATTTCTGAACCTCCAGATATGATCAGTTTACTATGCTATTGTTATCGGATCTCGCCCAGAAATTAAGATTCATTGTTTACAAGTATTTGAATAATGGGAAAAATTCTAAAACTCAATTATATGTTGGAAAAACAGATGGCCGGTAACAGGAGGAACACTAATCCACCACCACCACCACAACCTAGCATTCAAGATCTCATCGCTTCGCAGACGCAGTTGATGGAGACAATGATGCAGTTCATTCAAAATCAACCAGCTGGAGGACCACAACCTGCTCAACCTCAAGCTAGAGATAAGCGAGGAGAATTTTTGAAAGGTCGTCCACCTGTGTTCAACCACACCGCTGACCCATTGGATCCTGATGATTGGCTTCGCGCCGTGGAGAGACAACTCACCATTGTGCAATGCAATGATGAAGAGAAGGTGTTGTATCATCTGGACAGTTGCGAGGAGCTGCTCAAGACTGGTGGGATGCATTCCAGTATGGTCGCCCTAATAATGCACCTGCTATCACATGGCAAGAGTTTTGTGAGAACTTCAGGTCATACCATATTCCTGAAGGATTGATAGAGTTGAAGCAGGCAGAGTTTAGAGCTTTGAAGCAAGAACAAATGTCGATGCCAGAGTACCGTGATCAGTTTGTTCAATTGTCGCGGTATGCTCCCGATGATGTTGCTAATGACAAGGACAAGCAGCGTCTCTTCCTCAAGGGACTTCACGATAGATTGCAACTCCAACTCATGACAACCACCTACCCCAATTTTCAAGAGCTGGTGAATCGCGCTATAGTGATCGACAACAAGCGCAAGGAGATGGCTGATAACAAGAGGAAGAAGCAAGGACAGACCTTTACAAGAAATAACCGTTCGCGTCCCAACGCCCCGCAACGGAATTTCCAGCAAAGACACCAAGGGCTATCAAATCAATGGAACCGCAATCAGAAGCAGCCTCGTTCTTAGTCTCCACCACAATAGCAGAAAACTCCTACCCAGACTCCTCAGCAAGCTACCCCTAGCAAGACCCCCAACAGGACCAATACATTTGGCACTCCCATCAAGTGCTTTGCCTGTGGAGAATCGGGACATCTCTCTTACCACTGTCCCAAGAAGCAAAACCAGCAGACTCCGCAGAGTAGCAACCAGAAGGGAAGACATCAACAATCGTCTAATCAAGGAAGTGTGAATCATGTGTCTGCGGAGACAGCTCAGGAAGCACCAGAGGTTATGATGGGTACGTTCAACATCAACTCCATCCCCGCTACCGTTCTTTTTGATTCCGGTGCTTCGCATTCATTCATATCACAAAGTTTTGTTAGGATACACGGTATACCACTATTAGCCCTACAAAACCAATTATTGGTAAATTCACCCGGTGGGGCTATGCAAGCTCAATATTATTGTCCTTCAGTTAGCATTACTCTAATGGGGGTAGACTTTAAAGTGAACCCTATGGTAATAAGAACAACCGGAATAGATGTTATATTGGGTCTGGATTGGATGAAGCAGCACAAGGCAGTTCTTCAGTGTGAGGAAAAGGTCATTGTGTTAACTACGTCCAAAGGAGATAAAATCAGTGTTGATGTAGTAATGCAACCACCACCAGCAGCGACAGTTAATCAGATTCAAGAGGAATACCCAATTAAAATATTAGAAACCACAGAGCGATTCAGAAGGAGTGAAATTATAAAGTTGTGCAAGGTACAGTGGAACCGGTCTTCAGAAAACGAGGGAACATGGGAAAAAGAGGAAGAATTAAGGAAGTTATATCCCCATCTTTTTGAGTAAGCACTAACAAATCTCGAGGATGAGATTATTTTTAAGGGGGGGTAGAATTGTAACACCCTAAAAATTTGCATCTTTGAAATAGGAATTTAATTTGATTTATTTTATGCAATCTTGTGGGCATTTAATATAAATATAGGGAATAATAATTTTTGTGAATTAATTAAAATAGGGCTACCACATGTATGTTGCATTCATGCTGCTTATATCTATTTTGTATTGATTTCACTTCATTAGTATTGCAACATATTCAAAAGTATTTTTGAAAACTCATTTGGAAAATGAGTTTGAAAAAAAATAGAAAAGTGAAAACTCCCTCCCCTCCTCTCTGCAGCCCAGGCCGAGCCGGCCCATTCCTTCTCCTCTCCCCCTCTCTCTCTGGGCCGAGCCCAGCTCTCCCCTTTCCCTTCTCCCCTCCTCCCCGCTTGGGCCGAACTGGCCGGGCCGAGGCCCAACTCCAGAGCGCAGGCACCTGGCTCCCTCCCTCTCTCTCGGCGCCGACAGGTGGAGCCCGCCCCCACAGTATCGTCCCCTTCCTCTGGAAGGTGTCCAGATCGGACACGACCCGAGCGCCCTCCGGTCGATTCCCAGCGGAGACCGGCCTCCCTACGCGTGCTCCTCTCACTATAAAACCGCCCGAGCCCTCTGCGTCCCTCCCACAAGCCCTAGCCGCGCCGCCGAAGCCTAATTCGCGCCGCCGCACAAAGCGCCGCCGCCGTCGCCGTCGAATCCCTCCATCGGAGCTCTCCCCGTCCGAATTGGTCGCTCCCGAAGGTTTGAAGAGAGGTATCGAAGCTTCGCCCACCGTTTTTGGCTCGTTTTACTCCCTCCCGGGTCACCGCGACCTCGCCGTCGCTAGCCCGCCGCCGGGGAGCTTGCGGCTTGCTCTGTAAACGGCCGCAGCTCATGCCGATACCCTAGATCGCTTCGCCTCTGTCTCCTCTTCCACCCAATGCTTTCCCCGAGCCAAACCATGCACCACATGACCCTATTCGCATTTGCTGGCGAGGAAGTTCGCCGCCGGCGATAAAACAGCTGGCCGGAGTTCCTGTTCCTGGCTGGAGATCCCTCTCCCTTTTCTCTGATCTAATCGTGACCATCCATTGCAGATCCAACGAACCAGAACCAAGGATACCCCTTCGCCGGCACTTTTCCAAAAGAGACCCTCAGCCTTTTAACCTCTCAACCCGCAGCCCAAAGCGTATTCCTTGGATTACGCCTTCCTGTTTTGAAAACGTATTTTCCTCAGGTTAGATTCAAAAATATGTTTTTACAGATTTGCCACTCAGTTTATTTTGGCCATAAAATATTCATTTTAGCTCCGATTTAATCCGTTCAGGTCTCGTTAGATTCGTAATTTCGTAATCTATCTGATGATGCTACTGTTGTACATGTTTTCAACTTTTAAAATTCGAGATTAGATTTAATCTATTATTTTATTAAAGTAAAACTTGTTTAATTCATAATTTCCCCGTTTGAACTCCGATTTTCGTGAACTTTATATCGTTGGAATTGTAGCGACGCGTAGATTATTTTTATAAACTTTTCAATCTGTTTTTCTACTATTGGTGTACTGTTTCTAATCTAAATCTTGTTTGCTTCGTGTATGATTGCCTCGATGATTGTGTGGTGATTTTATGATCGAGTTCAGACGGTGAGCAATACGTTGGTGATCAAGAGTACTCCGTTGAGGATCCAAATTCTCAGGATCACTTTGATCAAGGCAAGTATAGCATGGACCATCCGTGTTGCCTATTCACCTTAATCACTAAATTCATGATGCATGTGTCTACCTTGGCAACCATAGTGTTTATTCCTAGTTTTGATGACTTGATCCTTGTTACCTATGAGATTGCATTTGAGTAGTGATGCTAGTGCTTTTATGGGTCATGATCTTATGAACTTGATTAATTGATTATGAAATAAAGATTAAAAGATGCTTTTCAGCAATATGGACTAATGACTTATCTGTAAGTATGACACCGGGACTTACAGCGCAACTATGGGGGATATATGGCTCTGGCTTTAGTCAAGTATGAAGTTACTTTCTATCATGTTGTTAATCTTGAAAGGTTCCTTGCCGAGCTGGTTGTTTTGCGGCTCCTGTCTTTGTGTGTACTGCTGCGTGTGTGTGCCACTTGGAAGGAGGGCTCTACCGCCCCTTGCCATTGTGCCCGGATTGATTAGTAACTTGTTAGAGAGCTTTTTGAAAGACTTCATAGTGAGACCCTGTTATGTACCTTGGCAGTGTAGTGTGGGCCTTGCAAACCCCGACACATGGGAATCACGACTCATGGTGAAAGTGTGCAACCTCTGCAGAGTGTAAAACTGATATATCAGCCGCGCTCACGGTCATGAGCGGCCTTGGACGTCTTACAGAATAATAATAATTGAATATTGATTTATTAATTTGAAGTTTCTGTTGATGTTTATTCCATATTAATTATCATGTTTATGTGATGATGCAAATCTTGTTCCTTGGTATATTCTATTGCTGCTACTCAAATTGCTAAAATATGATCAACTAAAAGCCACTGCTGTCAAACCTGTGTGTTGACTTATTTGAGCCTCATAAACCCATGCTATTCTTGTTGAGTACGACATGTACTTACGCTTGCTTTATTTTTCATATTTGGATAAAAATCCGGATGGGTAACAGGTGACTATGAGGATTCTTCTGAGGATTATTAGGATTGTGTTCACCAGTCAACTATTTCCTGGGGATTGGAGAATCCGCGAGAGAGTTATCTATATTATTCCGCTGTTATTAATGTAAAGATTCTGTGATATTATTCATTATATATTAAACCTTGTGATGGTACTATGTAATTTGTCACTTATGTGTGTGATTGATCTCTGGGCGCACATAAGTTGGTTCATTCAATTTTATCCTTAAAATTAGGTGCGACACGACGTGTCGTGCTCACGATCTCATCCGGTCTCCTTATTATACAAAAGTCGAGCTCCATCTCGTCCTTTCGTTTTACCGTCGCCGGCGAGCTCTCGGCTCGAGCTCCAAATTCGTTGTCTCTATTTCATCTTCACCCTCTCCATCTCGTAGACAGCCCCTCCACAGTTCTTGTGCGTTGATTTTGCCCACCCGTGCGTCTTCTCGTCACCAGAATGGTCCGGCGTGTCTCATCTTCCCGAAGTCCGGCAGCTCGACCCGCCACGCTCGGTTCAACGCGGCCGGAGCTCCTCAGGGGGGTCTCGTCCTCTCCCATCCGTCGATCTAACTTCATCTGAGTGTCGTGAAGCTCATGAGCTCCGCCGTTTCGTTTTTGATGTACAGGAAACCACGGAACGTTCGCTCGCCGTTGGGTTCGCGCCACCGTAGGCTGTTGTCGTCGACAAGCATCTTCCGATCCTTCTCCGTCCCATCTAGCACAAGTAATAGAGTCGCGGTAAGCTCCTGATGCTCAGAGGCACTTCAGTTTAATCTCTACCGTGCTAGGGGTGTCGGACCGCCACCGTGTCGTTGTGTGCTCTAGAACCGTGCCGCCATGGGCAAGTTGGAGCTCGCTGGAGGGTCTTAATCGTTGAACTGATTAGCTGGGAGAGTTCACCGTGGACTGGGGAGCTTGGTCTGGGGTCTGCCGTCACCGGAGACGTCGCCGCTGATGAGCCTGAGCGGGGCGGGCGCTCGGCCTGTGCCGCCGTCGCGAGGAAGAAGAGGCAGCCGTAGCAGCACTGGGCCACGTAGGGGCTAGGTGGGCAGGCCCAGTTGAGTGGCCAGGTTTTCTGAAATGCGTTTTTCATTTTATGAATTTGTAAATAGTGCTGAGTTATTGTTTATTTCATAGAAATAATTCCAGAGCCCTAAAAATAATGAAAATAGTTACATAGCCTCCCTGTGATATGCTGAATACATTAAAAATACGAAATATATATTTGGGTACCTTTTGTATGTATAAAAAATACCCATATTAATTAGAAAATAGGACTTCCATGAATTGTGTAGGTCAAAATATGTATCCAAAAATGATGAAATTTTTGTAATGACTATTATTTGTTGTGAGCTACCTCCACAAAAATCTGTAGCCCATTTGGATAAAGTTTAATTGTTTTGTAATTTATCCCTAATTAACTAAATAATTAAAATAATGTTTAAGTGTTAATGATTTAGGGTTTATTTCGGATCTTTGAATCAGAGAGCTGAGATTACCATGAGCTGAGTCGTGGGTCTGAGAGCTTCGCGACCCGTTGCCGCCATCTCGGCCACCTCCGCCCGCTTGCGGCCCTGGCCAAGCTTGGCCTGGCCGGCCGGTGGCCATGGCGGCGCCTCTCTGGCTTGGCCAGAACAGGCTGGAGCCGGGTTAGACCAAGCCATTTGTGATAGGAGCACTAAGGGAGACATACTGGGTCATATTGCTTGTTCAGGCCAGTCCCGTAGTAGTGGCTCGCGTTGTTAAACATATTTATTCATTTTCTTCATATATGAAATGTGCTGTGAAGTGTGGTTTTTGGATTGAGTGAAGACCGGGGATCATAAAACCTTACATGATCCTTGGTAACTTATTTGGAAGAAGTACTGGTTATTATTAAGTGGTGGTTAATATTGGTTAATAATGATTAATATAACTAATACATGGCATTAGGGTTTCATGGCTTGCTTACGCAAGTACTTGATAATGTTAAAGAGAGATAACTAGGCTTTCAACAACTATTAAAATAGATTAATAAAATGATTAGATGAGATACGTTGGTAACCTCCATAATCTTAATAGAAACTTAATGAACCTTTTTGCTTGATTGGTAATCACCCTAGGGTGTACCTAAACAAGGTAACCCTTAATTACAGGCTATCCTGACCTGTAATGTCATGAGGTTGTTTCTTTAGATGCAATTTCATGGGTAAAAACATCCAAGTAGAACGACTTCTTTTTTGGACCTTTCCGTACCCTAAGTCGTGCGTAGAATTCCTAATAGGTACTCGTAAACCGCTAACCCAAGTTGTTGGACAACAAGCTAGTCTTGTTGGCTTGCAACTTTATCGCAAAGGAAAATAGTATTCAACTCTCTTTGATCATTTAATGTAATGTATTTGTATGTTTCCATTATGCATCATGCCATGCATTTCATCATGCATTAATATTTCGTGTAGTGGACGCGGGATATTCTATTCGTATCTGAAGCAAGTCCCGAGTTGGTCTTCACTCTCTGGACGTGGAGTTTCCTCGGTGGTAGACTTCAGGGTTGTATCTGCTCCAAGCAACAGGCAAGCCCCGGTGCATTTGCCCATCCTTACTATTTTAAAATGTTTATCACTTGAGTTAATCTATTGCATTAGGTTAATAGGAGTTGATTGAAAACCAATTGATGCATTACCATCCTTGACCACTTATCAATACCTGAGAACCTGATTTAATTAAAGTATTGAAAAATGCTTAGTTATGCTCAATGATTAGATTTGCAAAAATACTATTTTGAACTGTGATGATACAAATCAAATGAATCACTTTATCGGAATGGTTATGTCCTTGTTGGTTGGCAGTGTTCCTAGCTAGTTCATTGTCATCCACAGGGATGGGTTTTTTCGTTTGGTCGACCATCTGTTTGGGTTGGAGTCCCAACGATCCTCGCCATCTGAAAGGGATGTGAAAACCGGGTAGTTACCAGTGTACTTGGGTTAGAGTCCCAATGCATGGTTTCTAATGAAAAAATATTAGGGACCGTTCGTTGTTAGGCCTGCTGTGATCAAGACTTTGCAACTAGCCACATACTATGGGAAGCCTCTGACTCCGGTGGCTCTACTGCTGGAACCGACAACCACGCACTGGGAGTGGAGAGATGGCGAGAGTAGCGTGTACCCTCATGGCCGGCGTGCCTGGAGACTAGAGGAGTACTGTGCTCTCGTGTGGCGCAGGACCAGTTCAAGTTTTGGAAAAGCCGTGGTAGGCGGGGTTAGCATATGCAAGCTTAGGTGCTACATATGCAGTGTGGATAGGGATCCCCAGTTGGGTTTTCGATCGATTCGAATCGTCGTTGCTCCTTGGTCAATGGAGACTTGATCCTTTGACTTACAGCGAAGAGTGGTTCGGAACTAGGTAAATGTGGGAAATGGAATTGATGATGAGATAACTGAATGAAACAATCTAGCTTTGAGATTAAATGTTAAGCTGATTTAGAGAGCTTTTCTGCAATACTCTTTGATTCTTGCTAAAGGCTCTCCTTGTTTCCCCTCAGCCTGCATTCCTGAGTCTTCTCCCCAATTTTTGGTCGGGTAAGTCTTGCGGAGTACCCCATGTACTCAGGGCTTGTTAACCCCCTGTTGCAGGTTAAAGTCAGGAACTGTACAGGTTTGGCTATCGCCAAGCTGGTGGCATCCGAAGAGCTGCCATATTCAGTAGATGACATGTGCTTATCAGCACTTCCTTGGGCAAGATGTCATCTATATTACTTATAAGTGTAAGAGCTACCTTATCTTGTCTCTATCGACAAGATTTTTTGTAAAGACTATCATTGGAATTTGTAAACTATAATTGTTCTCTTCCGCTTTTTACTCTGATGTATTTTGAACTCTATGAATGAATGTAATAAGATGATTGGTTTCCGTTCCGTGAAATGATCCTCGATGGGACATTGCGGTGTTCGCGAGAGCACCCGACAGGGCTTCCGGAGTTATCAGGCTCCCGTGCATAGCAGTCGGAGGTCGTTGAACTACGGCAGGTGCACGTGGGCCATGGTAATTTGGGAGGTTCTGTCACAGCTGGTATCAGAGCATTATTTCATGCTACGGAACCAATCGACACCTTTCATAAGCTTCAAAATCCACCAAACTGTATTTTAAACCTATTTAAGAAAACTGCTTCTAACTTACCCCTAATGCTTGCTTAAAGACGTCAGCAAAAGGCTTGTTAGGGTGACCAAATTAGAAGGAACTGATGAGTTTCCTACGCTTCTTCGAGAGGATGTGATGAGCCAATCTCTTCTACATTCCCTAATGATATCGATCTTCCATCTTTCTATTCCATAACTTATTTTACTTAGGAATTGTAGCGACCACCTTATCAGGAGGTGGAGGATAACTTAGTCTAGTTTTAAGTAACAAGGTAGCTCGTAATATATTAAGCCCTATATTGAAAGTTATGGTATGTTCCTTACTTTCAAAATATACTAAGCCATATATATAAGCGTTGGATCGATCATGCATCATGTCATAACACTTATTCTTAATACCCCCGTTATGAGATATATGTATTTGACAAAATGAAACTAGCTTCAAAACAAGTTTTATGTAAGTGAATTCTTACCCTTTTGCTAAACAGATGAATCGGTTGTAACATACTTTTGAAAACTTCAAAAGGTTTTATGAGTTAAAACATTTGAAGAAAGAAAATTAAAAATAATGTTTCTAGCCTTTCTTGTGCTTGCTGCAAGAATCTTATGAAGACCTTCTGAGGACTCAAGTGGAAGGCAAGAAGATAGTGTTCAACTCTCTGTAGAAGGCCCTGTGAAGAGTTGAGTTTCTCCAACAATGTCCTACAAAGTGCTTCTCAACTTCATGAGGAACAGAGCGAAGATAGCGTACAAAGCACTGGCTTATCTATGACTAAGTCTTGCTAATGTCATATGAAGTTGAACATAATTCTTCCTGATATGAGTGAAGTTATCGCTGCACCATTCCAATAATGGTCATCCTTTCCAGATTTTTATCAATCCTTGAAAATCTCTCGCTCCATAAGTTCCTAGTCCTTGAGGAACTTCCGGATGCACTCAATTAACTCAAAACAAAACTTTGGTTAATCATTGAATTCTTAAGTTTATTCATGCGCAAAGTCTCATTCTTTCAAGATACTGCTATTTCTATGAAAGCTATTGTAATTGTAGTCTATGGGATATCATGATCCATGACCATGATGCAGCGTCGAAATCTGGGGTCTCTTATGGATCGCGACCATAGGAAGTTACTGCTAGACGTTCGCTATTATCAGAGTTACTGGTCATGATCCTAGCCTGCAATTAATGTGCTTTCACTGTCTTTAAAACCTTTGTTGAAAAATTCATATCCGTGTTCTTCCCAAATTTCAAAATTTCTTGATGTTATAGTTATTTTGAAATCAACTTTGAGGATTCGCTTCTTAGGAACTCTAGGTGAACTTGAAATTACTACACGAACTAAAAACAAAACCTGGTATATATCCTGGAATACCCCCATGGTGTTCGTGTCATGTATAGCTCCTTTGGCTTGACACGAACGAATTCTTTGACGTAATTAGGTAACATGTCATACCTTGACTTTCTTTACCCTGACACATGACATGCCCTTAATCTTGATGTTCGCCATGTATTGGTCGAGAGTTACTCAGTTGTGCCCTATAGTGGTGCCACGATCCGTGACCATGGTATCGCGTCGGAACCTAGAGTCTCCTTGTGGCTGGCCAGCGCATGGATGTGCTGCTAGCGGCGCGCAGGTATCGAGGCCTAAGGTCATGATCCACTATAGTTTCACGATTGAATAAGCTCTCTCCCGTCTGCACCCTATGTGAAGACAAAACCAACTAGCTGTGGTGTAATATGACCTATGATTTCAATATAGCGACGGAACTTGGGGTCTCATATAGGTCACCGCCAAATGGAAATACTGCTGGGTATTTAAACCCGGGGTCTCCTGTGGGGTGTAGCTTCGAGATTTGTGGTCATTATACCTCATGGCTATCATTGTTATATCCTTACTCCTTTGATTCCTCTAATGGGGCTACATTAATTGTATCTTGTAATGGTGTCTCGACCCGTGACTATGGTACCGTGTAAAAACTTAGAATCTTTGGTGGGTTGCAAACCACACCAGTTCTGACCAGAGTGTGCACTGGTATTGTAGTCGGTGCTCCTGAACCATTACATCTGCAATTAATATATTCTCTATCCTTTGAATTTTATTCCATATTTTGCTAAAAATTTCGAAGTACTTGATAAGGAGATTCAGGAATTCGGTGTTTTGCAAGATATATTATTGATAAGGTCTTTTAGGATAGAAAGGCAGTTGATGTTGTGTCCTCAATCAGAAAGAGAAAGCTATACCAATACAGACAACTCGGCAGCAATTTCTACCAGAGTTTTCTTAAAACCTTATAATCCTAATTGGATTTCTTTCCCTTAAGAAATTTAAAAACCTTCCTTATTTTGCAAAAGAGAAAAATGTATGTGACTTATCTTCTTTCCTTTACTCGTCCCCATGCTTATAATTTCTACTAAATCTCGAGGACGAGATTTCCTTTAAGGGGGTAGAGCTGTAACACCCCTGGTGTTACTGAAGCAAAAATCAGACATGTCATCATATGCACTGCACCGCATTCATAATTAAGTTCAATTTAATTATGCATCAACTTCAAGCAAATTTAATTTTATAGGTTGATTGTGTTTAAGTTCTTTAGTGTGATTTAAATTAATTACGAGTGGCATGTTAATTGGGTGTATTAATTAATCACCGCTTAAAAATAAAATTTAGAATTATTTTAAAACCCTAAATTGGGCTAAAACCCTAGTTTCAAAACTATGAAGAATTGGGCCTTGGTCCCAAAAGCAAAGTTGTAGCTCTTATTTAATAGAGCAACTTTGGTATACAAAGTTTTTGATGTTACTATTTGAAAATTTAAATTAAACTTGAACTTCTATCCTCAAATTTGAATTTAAAACCTTAATTCAAAAATTACTTGGAATCTGAAGTTGAGCCTTAAATAAAAGTTGTAAAGCTCACTAAACTGAGCAACTTTGATGTTTAGAGATTTTGAACTTATTCAATAAATATTTGAGATTTAGTTTAAATTTGAAAAGGGCTATTTAACCCCTTTTCCAATAATTTCAAAAATATTCGAAATTTGAAGATATTTTCCATATCAAAATTGTACAGAATAAAATTCTACACAATTCGTATTCAGACCATTTTCCAACTGGTTATACGATTTTGTGAGTAATTTGAGAAATTCGAAATTTGGAATAGGAATGCTACAGTAGCTGGGCAGGGCAGTGAAGGACACGGCTTTGCCGAGTCATCGCCGCCGACCTCCCTTGCAGCAGCGCACGCGGGCGCATGGCTCCTGGCGTGGCAAGCTCGACTTCGACGTGTCGTGCTCACGATCTCGTCCGGTCTCCTTATTATGCAAAAGCCGAGCTCCATCTCGTCCTTTCGCTTTTACCGTCGCCGGCGAGCTCTCGGCTCGAGCTCCAAATTCGTTGTCTCTATTTCATCTTCACCCTCTCCATCTCGTAGATAGCCCCTCCACGTTCTTGTGCGTCGATTTTGCCCACCCGTGCGTCTTCTCGTCGCCAGAATGGTCCGGCGTGTCTCATCTTCCCGAAGTCCGGCAGCTCGACCCGCCACGCTCGGTTCAACGCGGCCGGAGCTCCTCAGGGGGGTCTCGTCCTCTCCCATCCGTCGATCTAACTTCATCTGAGTGCCGTGAAGCTCATGAGCTCCGCCGTTTCGTTTTTGATGTACAGGAAACCGCGGAACGTTCGCTCGCCGTTGGGTTCGCGCAACCGTAGGCTGTTGTCGTCGACAAGCATCTTCCGATCCTTCTCCGTCCCATCTAGCACAAGTAATAGAGTCGCGGTAAGCTCCTGATGCTCAGAGGCACTTCAGTTTAATCTCTACCGTGCTAGGGGTGTCGGACCGCCACCGTGTCGTTGTGTGCTCTAGAACCGTGCCGCCATGGGCAAGTTGGAGCTCGCTGGAGGGTCTTAATCGTTGAACTGATTAGCTGGGAGAGTTCACCGTGGACTGGGGAGCTTGGTCTGGGGTCTGCCGTCACCGGAGACGTCACCGCCGATGAGCCTGAGCGGGGCGGGCGCTCGGCCTGTGCCGCCGTCGCGAGGAAGAAGAGGCAGCCGTAGCAGCACTGGGCCACGTAGGGGCTAGGTGGGCAGGCCCAGTTGAGTGGCCAGGTTTTCTGAAATGCGTTTTTCATTTTATGAATTTGTAAATAGTGCTGAGTTATTGTTTATTTCATAGAAATAATTCCAGAGCCCTAAAAATAATGAAAATAGTTACATAGCCTCCCTGTGATATGCTGAATACATTAAAAATACGAAATATATATTTGGGTACTTTTTGTATGTATAAAAAATACCCATATTAATTAGAAAATAGGACTTCCATGAATTGTGTAGGTCAAAATATGTATCCAAAAATGATGAAATTTTTGTAATGACTATTATTTGTTGTGAGCTACCTCCACAAAAATCTGTAGCCCATTTGGATAAAGTTTAATTGTTTTGTAATTTATCCCTAATTAACTAAATAATTAAAATAATGTTTAAGTGTTAATGATTTAGGGTTTATTTCGGATCTTTGAATCAGAGAGCTGAGATTACCATGAGCTGAGTCATGGGTCTGGGAGCTTTGCGACCCGTTGCCGCCCTCTCGGCCACCTCCGCCCGCTTGCGGCCCTGGCCAAGCTTGGCCTGGCCGGCCGGTGACCATGGCTGCGCCTCTCTGGCTTGGCCAGTATAGGCTGGAGCCGGGTTAGACTGAGCCGTTTGTGATAGGAGCACTAAGGGAGACATACTGGGTCATGTTGATTGTTCAGGCCGGTCCCGTAGTAGAGGCTCGCGTTGTTAAACATATTTATTCATTTTCTTCATATATGAAATGTGCTGTGAAGTGTGGTTTTTGGATTGAGTGAAGACCGGGGATCATAAAACCTTACATGATCCTTGGCAACTTATTTGGAAGAAGTACTGGTTATTATTAAGTGGTGGTTAATATTGGTTAATAATGATTAATATAACTAATACATGGCATTAGGGTTTCATGGCTTGCTTACGCAAGTACTTGATAATGTTAAAGAGAGATAACTAGGCTTCCAATAACTATTAAAATAGATTAATAAAATGATTAGATGAGATAAGTTGGTAACCTCCATAAGCTTAATAGAAACTTAATGAACCTTTTTGCTTGATTGGTAGTCACCTTAGGGTGTACCTAAACAGGGTAACCCTTAATTACAGGCTATCCTGACCTGTAATGTCATGAGGTTGTTTCTTTAGATGCAACTTCATGGGTAAAAACATCCAAGTAGAACGACTTCTTTTTCGGACCTTTCCGTACCCTAAGTCGTGCGTAGAATTCCTAATAGGTACTCGTAAACCGCTAACCCAAGTTGTTGGACTACAAGCTAGTCTTGTTGGCTTGCAACTTTATCGCAAAGGAAAATAGTATTCAACTCTCTTTGATCATTTAATGTAATGTATTTGTATGTTTCCATTATGCATCATGCCATGCATTTCATCATGCATTAATATTTCGTGTAGTGGACGTGGGATATTCTATTCGTATCTGAAGCAAGTCCCGAGTTGGTCTTCACTCTCTGGACGTGGAGTTTCCTCGGTGGTAGACTTCAGGGTTGTATCTGCTCCAACCAACAGGCAAGCCCCGGTGCATTTGCCCATCCTTGCTATTTTAAAATGTTTATCACTTGAGTTAATCTATTGCATGAGGTTAATAGGAGTTGATTGACAACCAATTGATGCATTACCATCCTTGACCACTTATCAATACCTGAGAACCTGATTTAATTAAAGTACTGAAAAATGCTTAGTCATGCTCAATGATTAGATTTGGAAAAATGCTATTTTGAACCGTGATGATACAAATCAAATGAATCACTTTATCGGAATGGTTATGTCCTTGTTGGTTGGCAGTGTTCCTAGCTAGTTCATTGTCATCCACAGGGATGGGTTTTTTCGTTTGGTTGACCATCTGTTTGGGTTGGAGTCCCAACGATCCTCGCCATCTGAAAGGGATGTGAAAACCGGGTAGTTACCAGTGTACTTGGGTTAGAGTCCCAATGCATGGTTTCTAATGGAAAAATATTAGGGACCGTTCGTTGTTAGGCCTGCTGTGATCAAGACTTTGCAACTAGCCACATACTATGGGAAGCCTTTGACTCCGGTGGCTCTACTGCTGGAACCGACAACCACGCACTGGGAGTGGAGAGATGGCGAGAGTAGCGTGTACCCTCGTGGCCGGCGTGCCTGGAGACTAGAGGAGTACTGTGCTCTCGTGTGGCGCAGGACCGGTTCAAGTTTTGGAAAAGCCGTGGTAGGCGGGGTTGGCATATGCAAGCTTAGGTGCTACATATGCAGTGTGGATAGGGATCCCCAGCTGGGTTTTCGATCGATTCGAATCGTCGTTGCTCCTTGGTCAATGGAGACTTGATCCTTCGACTTACAGCGAAGAGTGGTTCGGAACTAGGTAAATGTGGGAATGGGAATTGATGATGAGATAACTAAATGAAACAATCTAGCTTTGAGATTAAATGTTAAGCTGATTTAGAGGGCTTTTCTGCAAAACTCTTTGATTCTTGCTAAAGCCTCTCCTTGTTTCCCCTCAGCCTGCATTCCTGAGTCTTCTCCTCAATTTTTGGTCGGGTAAGTCTTGCGGAGTACCTCATGTACTCAGGGCTTGTTAACCCCCTGTTGCAGGTTAAAGTTAGGAGCTGTACAGGTTTGGCTATCGCCAAGCTGGTGGCATCCGAAGAGCTGCCATATTCAGTAGATGACATGTGCTTATCAGCACTTCCTTGGGCAAGATGTCATCTATATTACTTATAAGTGTAAGAGCTACCTTATCTTGTCTCTATCGACAAGAATTTTTGTAAAGACTATCACTGGAATTTGTAAACTATAATTGTTCTCTTCCACTTTTTACTCTGATGTATTTTGAAATCTATGAATGAATGTAATAAGATGGTTGGTTTCCGTTCCGTGAAATGATCCTCGATGGGACATTGCGGTGTTCGCGAGAGCACTCGACAGGGCTTCCGGAGTTATCAGGCTCCCGTGCATAGCAGTCAGAGGTCGTTGAACTACGGCAGGTGCACATGGGCCATGGTAATTTGGGAGGTTCTGTCACACAGGTCCCTGAGGTTCCAGGCAGACTTGGATGAGGTTGGAGTACCTCCAGCTGGCTAGCAGGAGCTGCAGCACCACAGCTAGACGACGCAGACACTCCTCCAGGTGGTGCGCACGCTGGTTCTACACCACCTCACACGACTCACCCTCCTCTACACTCCACCCGACGTCGCTCGCCGATCTGCAGGTTTCTTGGAGCTATCTTTGGGGTGTGCAAGGATGTCAATGTCCTTAAGCAGAAGCAGCACCATGAGAGGAAGGCCAGGAGGGAGGATTCGAGGACACTAAAGATGCTTCATGCTCACTTCCAGTTTCAGCCTCCAAGGTCCCCACCTTCTGATGATACAAATGAGGAGCCCAAGACCTTTGAGCAGCACGACAGAGGTACTACACGCTTAGAGGCACTTGGGGAGTACTCAGACTCAGCAGCAGCAGGAGCAGGGAGCCGGAGCTCCTCCATATGTGTACCCTCGACCTAGTGTTGGTGAGGAGTATGCCTACTCTCTGTGGGTTGACTTTCTCAGTGGTTTGTACAGCTACGTCGACCCAGGACAGAGCTCTCACCTCCCTGGTGGCCCAGGACAGAGAGATGATGATAATGACGATGAGGATGATGACGATGATGATGATGATGAGGAGTAGGTTCAGCTTTAGTCACAGTTTGCAGCCCTTCTTTGTGTCTTCACGATCTTCAGTTCCCTTTTATGGAGATAGATGACAAAGGGGGAGAGAGAATGATTAAAGCTTCAGATTGTACTTCTTGTCTTAGCATTTGTATCTAGAGACTTGTACTGCAGCTGTAGTTCTTTCAGTTTGAGCTTCATTGTCATATCATGAGTCTTGTATAAGCCTTATTGTCATATCCTGTGAGAATCCTGTGAGAGTTGAGACGGATGTTGAGTTTCATGGATGTATCTTTTGAGACATGTTCCTTTTCATGTAATATAATCTATCTTAGTGGTTGTGGACTTGAGAAATAATTGAGAAATAATTGTGTTTAGTGTGTTGTTCTTGGCATGCATTGGTGCATGTTTTATATTTATTCTTTGTGTGATATATCTTGTCATATGCATCACAATTTATTTGCTTACACACTTTCACTTCACGGATGCAATGATTTAGGGGGAGCTCTTCGTTTGACTTAATATGTGCATATTGACATTTGAGGTCAAATTTTGAATTCAATTCACATTACACATATTAAGGGGGAGCTTCTCACAAATCATTGAACCCAAAAGCTTAAATTTCATATCTTATGTAAAGCTTTAATCAAGGTTGTCATCAATCACTAAAAAGGTGGAGATTGAAAGTGCATCAAGCACTTAAGTGAGTTTTGGATGATTTGATGACAACAATGATTAAAAGATCTAATGTGTGTGCTAAGTGTGAAACAGGAAATGGTTTATCTCACAAGTACTTGGAATGATATTTAAAGCCAAAATGATGGTTGTTGCAAAGGTAATCAAATATTTAGCACAAGATAACAATGAAAATGGAATTAATGCCAAGGCTTATCTATTGTGAGACACCGGTGATTCATGTGGATACAAATGAAGGATTCAAAGCTAAGTGTGGTTGAATGGCTTGAGATGGTGAAGATAGCAAGGAAAGGTCTTCGAGGTACTAAGCAAGGGTGAAGGGCAAGCAAGGGCTTGGCAGCTGAAGAACCTAGCTAGGGTGAAGAAGAAAAATACTTGCATTTAGTCGAGGTATTAATCAAGCTTGAAGATCACAGTGGTGTGGAGAATCAAATCCCTAGCAACCTTTGATGATGGAAGTGACTTGATACATTTGGGCCAAATCAATCTCTCTGAATGGAATCAAGTCACATGCTCAAGATGGCTACGCTCAAGGTGAACTCTATCCTCATATATGGCAAGCATTCACAAGGTCATGAAGGTGAAGGAAAGCGGCATTGGTTTGTTGAAGACCAACTCAAGGGGTTTAAGCTTAGTTTTTCAATTTGACTTGAGTAAATAGGAATGTCGTACTGTCAAGAGGGATGCAACATGTGATAGATGATCCTACATAAGTTCTCAAATCCTACCCAAGTGAGACACGAGAGAGATAGGCTAGACTGACTAATGGAGTGTGCACTGTCTGTGCATACCGGTATGCCTACCGGACATGTCCGGTATGGTCTTCTTTCTGCAGTACATTTTTGCTGACTTGCCTCTCTCTGTGTACCGGTACTACCGGTCGTGCATGGATTCTGCCGGTGAGACATCGGTAGTAACGATGCTGGAGCTATCGTCAGGTCATACCAGACATGTCCGGTATGAGCTAACTGTGCTGGGTTGTTCCCTCTGTGCTCGGTACGCAGAGCGTCGGAAGTTCCGTTGTTTGTCGGAAGTTCCGACGATCGTCAGAAGTTCCGGACATGCATACCGGACTTGTCCGGTATGGACTGACAGAGCCCAACGGGTAGTAATGGCTCGTTTTGGGGAGTGGGGTATTTATACCCCAAGCCTCCACCTTTGGGGGCTGCTGATTCTGCTGGCTTCCTAACTCATTCTAGAGCTCTCCAAACACTCTCCAACCCTCTCTTAGTGAGTGATTGCTCCTAATTGCTAAATCCAATTAGTAGTTGAGAGAAATTCAAAATAGAGAGAAAGCCATCACTTGTGCACTTGTGCAAATCATCGATTCTTATGTTTCGCATTTGTTACTCTTGGACTCTTTGGTCCTAGATGGCTAGGCGTCGTCAGAGAGCACCCAAGAACTTGTGGTCTGCCACGGAAAGTTTGTAACGGTTTGATCTCTCCGCAAAAGAGATCATCTAGTGGAAGGAGCATAGCGGGTGAAATAGACCACGGCTAGAGTTGACCTGTGGCATCCTCTAGAGCTGACCCTTGTGGTTGCTCGCAGCTGGCTCAACGGAGAGTAGGACCCGAGGGGGTGCCAAACTTCGGTAAAACAAATACCGTGTCTCTCTCGCATTACATTTGATATTTGTGATCCACTTTTGTCTTTGAGCTTGTGTGCAGGTTCTCTGTGTGATCCACATCCTCTAATAAGTACCTATAGGCTATGACAAAACTTGGGGTCAAAAAGAGCAAGTTTTGGAGGGTTTTTGCAGAACCCGCAAATACCAGACTTGTCCGGTATGATATCGGACATGTCCGGTATTGGTTTCCAGTGCTGATTTGTTTTATTCATTGCTCTAGCCTTTGTGGTGCAGGTTCCCACCTCTTAGGTGTTAATTATACATTTCATATACTCTGTGCTTATCTTGTGAGGGGTTGTTTTATCCGATTTGGAAGCTTCCAAGTAATTGGAAGCTCACACTCTAATAAGCTTCCGCATTTAAATTGTAATTTTTCAGAAACGCCTATTCACCCCCCTCTAGGCGGCATCCTTGGTCCTTTCAACCCCCTCACGTTTGGAGGTGCATCTGACCTAGACCCTTATCTACAAAACCGGGTAACCAACCCCCTAAACTTTGCTAAACAGGTCAATTTAACCCCTGGGGAGGTTTTGCTGAGTGATTTTGCCTATGTGGCGGTGGTTTTTGTTTTGCCGGCGTGCTGACATGGATTATGGTGCTGACGTGGACGATTGACAAGGGAAAAGTTTATATAACCCCCTCAACTATTGAGGGTGGACTATTTCACACCCCAAACTATGAAACCGGATTTTCTGCCACCTGAGCTTTCCAAAACCGGCCAAATAACCCCCTAGACGGTTTTGAATGGTGGTTTTGTATTTTTATATCTTTTTTTTGTCCGTGAAATCTTTGAAAAATCATAGTAAACTACAAAAAAAATCATAAAATTGAAAATCCAATTTTGTTGGAATCCACATGAATAGATGTATACAGTGAACATGTAATATGGTAGGCTTTAGTACAAAGTTTTTTTAGCTTTAGATCTATGCTTTTTTGTAATTAATTGGAATAATTCATATCTACGACATACCATATTATATGTTCATTGTGTACTCATGTCGAGTCCAACAAAATTGGATTTCTATTTTATGATTTTTTAATGATTTAATATGATTTTTCAAAGATTCAATAAAAATAAATAAAAAAGGCAAAACCGCCGTCACAGTAGCAAAACCACCGTTCAAAACCATCTAGGGGGTTATTTGACCGTTTTAGAAAGTTTTGGGTATAGGAAATCCAGTTTTATAGTTTGGGAGCTAAAGTAGGTCACCCTCAATAGTTGAGGGGGTTATATAGACTTTTTCCCTTGTCAATCGTCCACGTCAGCATCATAATTCACGTCAGCATGTCGGCAAAGTAAAACCACCGCCACGTAAGCAAAACCACTCAGCAAAACCACCCCAGGGGGTAGATTGACTGGTTTAGCAAAGTTTAGGGGTCTGGTTACCTAGTTTTATAGTTGAGGGTATAGGTTAGACACACCCCCAAACGTCAGGGGGTGAACTAGACTTTTTCCTACTGTTTAACCATAAGGCCTTATGACCTATCTTTGTGCTATGAGCTGAAAAGATTGGGTATAGAAATAGTCCCACAAGATAGTATGGCCAATATCAGTATTGAGACCCCTATTCGTGAGCAAATCAATGCTGCTCAGAAAGTAAGCAAGGGAATCAAGCATATCAAGAAGAAAGTCTAAGCGGGTAAAGCAGATTGCTTCAGGATTGATGATGAAGGTGTCGTATGGTTCAAGGATTGACTAGTGGTTCCCAAGGTTTCTGGGTTACGTCAGATGATCCTCGATGAAGCGCATCTAACAAGATTCTCTATTCATCCGGGAAGCAACAAGATGTACCAGGATTTGAAACAAAAATTCTGGTGGACTAAAATGAAGATAGAAATTGCTCGATATGTAGCCAGGTGTGATACCTGTCAAAAAGTAAAAGCTGTGCATATGAAGCCTGGGGGAGAACTGCAACCCTTGCCTGTTCCTGCGTGAAAATGGGAAGATATTAGTATGCATTTCATCGTGGGTTTGCCCAAGACATCTAGAGATTTTGATTCCATCTGGGTGGTTGTGGACCGTCTCACTAAGCAAGCTCATTTTATCCCCGTCAAAACCATATACACGGCAGCAATTTATGCAAAGATATACATAGAAAATTTGATGAAGCTTCATGGAGTGCCAAAGACCATTGTCTCTGATCGAGGTACACAGTTTTTTTCCAATTTTTGGAAGTCCTTCCACAAGTCACTGGGAACAAAACTTTTGCATAGTACGGCATACCACCCACAGACTGATGGGCAGACGGAGAGAGTCAACCAGGTACTTGAGGACATGTTGAAAGCTAGTGCACTCACTTATACAAACACATGGGACGAGTGTTTGGTACTAGCAGAATTCTCGTACAACAACAGCTACCAAGAAAGTATCAAGATGGCACCGTTTGAGGCAGTCTATGGTCGTAGGTGTCGGACTCCGTTGAATTGGTCTGAGCCTGGGGAAAGGTGGTTCTTTGGAGTTGACCTCGTCGAAGAAACTGAAGAGAAGGTCAGGCAGATAGAAAATAATTTGAAAGTGGCACAGTCACGACAGAAAAGTTATGCCGATCGAAGGCGCCGACCCTTAGCATTCAAGACTGGAGATTATGTCTACCTCAAGGTTTCACCAATGAAGGGAATTAGTCATTTCGGGATCAAAGGCAAGCTAGCCCCTCGTTACATCGGACCATTTCAAATCTTGGAACGTTTTGGAAAGGCAGCCTATAAATTGAGATTGCCGGAACACCTCTCCGCAGTTCACAATGTATTCCATGTGTCACAACATAAGAAGTGTCTTCGAGTGCCTGATCAAGTCATTGACGTTGAAGGAGTGTCACACCCAATTTTAAGGATAAAATAGGATGCATAATCTTATGTGCGCCCAGAGATCAGTCACACACATAAGCCAACAAATTACATAAATTGTATCATAACCAATGTTTAATACATAGCGAATAATATCAAAGTCATTACACAGCAGAAAGTAAAGATAACTCTCGCGGTAGCTCCATAACACAGGGACGTCGACTGGTGAAGCACAAGTCTAGTAATCCTCTGGGTAGTCCTCATCACTATCACCATCTGTTACCCATCCGGGATTTTTAACCAAGTAATGAAAAATAAATAAGCGTAAGTACATGTCGTACTCAACAAGTCTAGCATGGGTTCATGAGGCTCAAAAGATTGACACGGTTTAACAGCAGGTTGCTTTTAATTAATCTTCTTTTATGCAGTTTGATAGCAACAAGTTAATATGCCCATTCTCATGATCATGGTAAACATAATTAATGAGTAGCAATAAATAGATTTAGCAATAAGCAAGCATCACCCCAAAAGAATAACTACTCCATAAGACGTCCAAGGCCGCTCTTGACCGTGAGCTCGGCTAGTATACCAGTTTTACACTCTGCAGAGGTTGTGCACTTTCACTATGAGCCGTGATTCCCATCTGCTCGGGGTAATTACTCCCATAACACTACCAAGGTGAGAGAGCAGGGTTTCACTATGAAGCCTTTCAAAGGTTCGTCTAACATGTTAGGGCCGCGAGGTTTCCTCGGCAAGCAGATGTAGAGCCCCCCTTCCATATGGCACAAGGTCACGCAGGTTATACACATATGGACAGAGGCCGCACTATACCCGAGTCGGCAAGCCCCTCTTGCGCCTTTCGGTAACCTCTAACAAGCTAGAAAAGGTCCTCATACTAAGCTAAAACCAGAGCCATATAGCCCTCATAGTTGCACTGTCAATCCCGGTGTCATACTTACAGATCATTATCAAAGGTGAAGGATTTTGAGCATCACAAAACTATGCTCGAATCCTCTAGCTCCATGTTGCTAAAAGGGCATCTTATATTCATATTGCAGAATCAGTTAATCAAGTTCACATGATCATGATACCAATAACGCACTAGCATCTATTACCACATGCATAATCCCATAGGTTGCAAGGAACAGGATAACAAAACTAGGAAGTATCTATGGTTAAAAAGGAAGACACATGCAAATGTAATTATTTATTTGGTGAATAGGACAACAAGGATGATCCATACTAATACTTTCCTTGATCAGCAAACTCCTGGTGATCCGGGTTGTCGCAGTACTGATCTTGATCGCCCACGTAAAGCTCACCGTCTATACTCGATCCATCATAACAACACACACGCATACAGGGGCAATCATGCATACAAACAAGAGTTTTCATTAGAACAGTACACCAACAGAGAGAAAATAAATTGAAAAGGTTATAAAACAAATCTACACGTTGCTATGATCACATCGATATCAAGTTTGCGCAAATCGAATTCAAAACGAGGAAGATATGAATTTTACAAGGTTTATAATAGAGTAATAATAGATTAAATATAATCTCGAATTTTAAGAGTGGAAAATATATGAAACTGTGGTACCATCAGATAGATTATGAAATTACGAATCTAACGCAATTTGAATCGTTCAAATCGGAGCTAAAACTTGGAAATTATAATTGAAACAATTTTGAATTCAAATCTGAAAACATATTTTCATATATACCGAGAATAAGTAAACCTTCAAACGTAATCTACTGAATATGCTGAGGGCTGCGGCTAAGCCTTAAAACTGCAGGGGTTATTCGCAAAAACGCTGGCCGAATCGGTATGGGCTGCTCGGCGGCCGTCCGATTCAAAATCGGCGGATCAGATTAAAAGAGAGGAGGGGTGGCGGTGCTCTCGGCCGGAAAACAGAGGCCGACGGCGGTGCCATGGCCAGAGGGCCGCCGAGGAAGGTGAACTCGGCCTTCGATGCTTGAAATAGGTCGGGAAGGGTACCCATAGATCGGGAAGAGCGTCGCAAGCTCACCTAGGGTGATGGGTAGATCGGAAATCGACTCGGAGATAGCTCGCGGCGTGATCCGGCGGACGGTGGATCTCTGCAACGGCGGTGGAGGCGGTCAGTGCACAAATCGAAGGGAAAAAGTGCTCGGGAACTTCATAAGATCACAGCGAAGCTCCTCAAAGGCTTACCGAGAGGAAATTGGTGTCGAATCGAGCTAATTGCTCGCGGCGGCGGCTGCTCGGTTCTCGCGGGAGCTCGGCAATGGCGGCGAGAAGAGGCGGCTAGGGTTAGGTGACGGCTACGGGGGGTGTGGCGCTGCTTAAATACTCCCGAGGTGTGGCGTCAATCTCGGAGATTGAAACAAACTCGGCGAGCGGAGAAATCGGCTTCGGCCGTTTCTCCTTCGCTTCGGACTCTCGGCGCGGCGACGAACTCGGCTTCGGCCGTTTCTTTCTTGCCCGCGTCGGACTCTCGGCGAGCAGCAGAGGGAAACAGGGGAGGGGCTGTTCTGTGGGTCCACAGATCGGTAGCACCGAGCGCTGGGGTCGGGCTGGCAGTCACGGCAGAGGGACGCTTCGCGCGCGCGAGCTCGGCCACGGCGGATGAACACGGCAGCGGCGTCTCTGTTCGCGCGGTGAGGGAGGTGTAGAAGGAAGGGCTGACCCGTGGGTCCCACTCGTCAGTCAGATGGGGTAAGGGGAAGGGAGGGAGCAGGTCGGCTGAGCTGTCCTTGGGCCATCCGACCTGGGTCTGCTGGCCAGGGAGTGGAAAACAGGCCAAGCTACTGCTCGGGCCAGAAAGGAGAGGGGAAGGGCTCTGCTCTATTTCCTTTCCATTTTCCAAAAGGATTTTCAAATTGGGTTTTGAAATATTTGAGAAATTCAAATAATCTACAACAGTACAAAGAAGAAATGCTCCAGCATGAATGCATCATACATGTGTATGACCTAGGTTTGATTTTAGATTTGAGAAAAATTATTATTTCCCTATATTGGAATGATCAGTTAATTGCACAATTAAATAAATTTCTACTATTTAAAAGAATGCAATTTTTCGGGTGTTACAATTCTACCCCCCTTAAAAATAATCTCGTCCTCGAGATTCAGTTGGTGCTTACTCAAACAACTCCGGGTACTTTTCTCTGAGATCTTCCTCTCTTTCCCAAGTAGCTTCTTCCTCAGAGTATCGATGCCACTGCACCTTGCACATCTTTATAACTCGACTTCTTGTAACTCTTTCTGCGGTTTCCAAAATTTTCACTGGATGTTCCTCATAGGTGAGACCCTTCTTGAAAACTATTTCCTCGACAGGAACCCGCTCTTCCGGTACTCTCAAACACTTTCTCAACTGAGATATGTGGAACACATCATGCACACTGGACAAACTTTCCGGAAGTTCTAGCTGATATGCCACTTCTCCACGTCTCTCTAGGATCTTGAAAGGACCAATATACCTTGGTGCCAACTTTCCTTTGCTGTTGAACCTTTTCACACTTCTCATCGGGGACACTTTAAGATATACATAGTCTCCTACATTAAAAGCTAGTTCTCTTCTCCGTGTATCCGCATAGCTCTTCTGTCTAGATTGTGCTATTCTCAAGTTCTCTCTTATGGTCTGGACTTGCTCCTCTGCGTCTCTCAACACATCCGGTCCAAACACTTGACTTTCTCCAGTTTGATTCCAAAACAAGGGTGTCCTGCACTTGCGTCCATACAATGCTTCGAAGGGTGCCATCTTGAGACTCTTCTGGTAACTATTATTATAAGAGAACTCCGCATACGGCAGGCTCTTATCCCAACTCATTCCATACTGTAAAGCACAAGCTCTCAACATATCTTCCAAAATCTGATTAATCCGTTCAGTTTGACCGTCAGTCTGAGGATGATATGCAGAACTGAAATTCAGCTTAGTACCTAGGGACTCATGTATCTTTTGCCAGAAATGTGAGGTGAATTGAGTGCCCCTATCAGACACAATTTTCTTTGGAACTCCATGCAGACACACTATTTTTTCCATATACAACTCTGCTAGTTTAGGACCTCCATAAGTGGTCTTGACTGGAAGGAAATGAGCTACTTTAGTCAGTCGATCCACAATTACCCAGATTGAATCATAACCTCTTTGTGTACGTGGCAATCCAACTATGAAGTCCATACCGACTTCTTCCCACTTCCACTCAGGTATCTTTAGTGGTTGTAGCAATCCTGCAGGTCTCTGGTGTTCAGCTTTAACTCTCTGACAGGTATCACATATAGCCACATATTCTGCTACATCACGCTTCAGTCCAACCCACCAATATTTTTCCTTCAGATCCAAATACATCTTGGTACTTCCTGGGTGTATAGAATATGCTGACTCATGAGCTTCACGCAATATGGCGTCTCGGATGGATTTCACTTCGGGTACACAGAGTCTCTTCCCAAACCATAAGGTTCCATTCTCATCTAGCCTGAATCCGGGTGATTTTCCAACCACAATGTTCTCTGCTATTTCTTTGAGCTTCTCATCCTCCAACTGAGCCTTTCGTATCTCTTGCTCTAGTGTGGGTTCAACCTCCATCTCAACATCATTGATCACAATTCCCAAGTTGAGACGCTCCATCTCTGCACATAATTCTGCTGGAATAGTGGTTGTTCGAATCTCATTAGCATAACTTTTTCTACTAAGAGCATCGGCCACAACATTTGCTTTGCCTGGATGATAATGCAATTCTAGGTCATAATCCTTTATCAATTCCAGCCAACGACGTTGCCTCAAATTCAACTATGACTGGGTGAAGATATACTTCAAGCTCTTATGATCTGTATAGATGTCACACTTATGACCAATCAGATAATGCCTCCATAACTTCAGAGCGTGAACCACAGCTGCTAGCTCCAAATCATGAGTAGGATAATTCAACTCATGCTTCCTCAGCTGTCTCGATGCATATGCTACGATTCTTCCTTCCTGCATGAGAACACAACCAAGACCTAGGCGGGAAGCATCACAATAGATAGAGAACTTCTTACTCAGATCCGGCAAAACCAACACTGGGGCTGTTGTCAATCTCTTCTTCAATTCTTCAAAACTAGCTTGGCACTTCTCAGACCACACAAACTTGGCATTCTTCTCTAGCAAGGAAGTCATTGGCTTCGCAAGCTTGGAGAATCCTTCAATGAACCTTCGGTAGTAACCAGCTAAACCAAGAAAACTACGAATGCCAGTCACATCAGTTGGCGGCTTCCAATTCAACACATCTGCCACCTTGCTTGGGTCTACAGAAATTCCACCATTGGACACAATATGTCCTAGAAAAGCAACTTCTCTCAACCAGAACTCGCACTTGCTTCGCTTGGCATACAGCTTATGTTCTCTGAGCTTCTGCAAAACCAATCTCAGATGCTCGGCATGCTCTTCTTCATTCTTTGAGTAGATCAAGATATTATCAATGAACACCACAACAAACTTATCCAAGAATTCCATGAATACCTTGTTCATTAGATACATGAAGTAGGCAGGTGCATTAGTCAAACCAAAGGACATTACCGTATACTCATACAGTCCATACCGAGTAGTGAATGCAGTCTTAGGTATGTCAGAGTCACGAATCTTCAACTGATGATAACCTGAACGGAGATCAATCTTGGAAAACACACAAGCACCTCTCAACTGATCAAATAAGTCGTCAATTCTAGGCAACGGATACTTGTTCTTAATGGTGACCTCATTCAGTGACCGATAATCAACACACATCCTTTGACTACCATCTTTCTTATCAACAAAAATAACCGGGGCTCCCCAAGGTGAAGAACTAGGACGAATGAAACCTTTTTCTGACAGTTCTTTGATTTGTTTCTTAAGTTCTTCTAATTCTTTAACTCCCATTCTATATAGACGTTTAGCTATAGGTGCAGTACCAGGTAACAACTCAATGATAAATTCAATATCACGGTCAGGCGGCATACCTGGTAACTCATCTGGAAACACATCTTCAAACTCATCCACCACTGAGTTATCCGGCTGCACTTCTTCTCAGAGCTGATGTACTGTGGCTTGTTGTTGCACTTGCAGAGCAACCTCAACTCGGACCTCATCTCCCTTTGGTGTAGTGACAGTTACTACCTTCTCCTTACACCCTATGTTCGTGTTGTATTTCTTCATCCAATCCATACCCAGGATAAGATCAATTCCGGCAGTATTTAGCACAGTAGAGGTTATCTCGAATTCTACCTCCCTTAATGAGACAGTAATCGGAAGACACTGAAGAGTAGCTTGCATAACACCACCCGGAGAAGAAACCATAATAGGATGTTTCATGACACTAAGGGGAATACCATGCTTTCTAACAAATGTGTGCGAAATGAAAGTATGCGAAGCACCAGAGTCAAAAAGAACTGTAGCGGGGATGGAGTCGATATTGAACGTACCCATCATGACCTCTGGAGTCTCCTGTGCCGTATCAACCGACACATGGTTCACCTTCCCGGTGCGAGGTGGCACTCTCTGCTGGTTGTTCTGCTTCTGGGAGGCTTGGGAATTCTGCTTCTCAGGACAATTTTAGGACAAGTGTCCTTCCTTGCCACAATGGAAGCACTTGTTGGGGGCACCATTCTTCACTGGGATGTTGTTGGGAGCAGTCAGTTGTGGCGCCTGATTGCCACCTTGCTGCTGGTACTGAGAACGCTGCTGGTTTTGGGAACGTTGTTGATTCTGGAAATTGTTCTTGAATCCAGACTGTCCCTGGAAACATTGTTGCTGCTGAGGCTGCTGTTGGTTGTTACGAAAGCGGCTGTTGCTTCCAGACGACTGCCCCTGAAACTTCCTCTTCTTCTTCTTCTTCTCATCTATCTCACGGCGCTTGCTCTCGATGAACAAAGCTTTGTCCACCAACTGTTGGAAGTTGGCGAAAGTGTGGGAGAGCAACTGGTACTGGAGGTGATCATTCAGTCCTTCCAAGAAGAGCTCTTGCTTCTTGGCATCATCTTCGACCTCTTTTGGAGCATAGCGCGACAATTGGATGAACTTGTCACGGTACTCAGCAACTAGCATTCCTCCCTGCTTCAGAGAAAGAAACTCCTTTTTCTTCAACTTCATCAACCCTGCAGGCACATGATGATTGCGGAATCCCTCATGGAATTGCCGCCAAGAGATGGGGTCGGCACGTCCAAAACGGAAAGACTCCCACCAATCCAGAGCAGCTCCCTGCAACTGCCCGGATGCATAGAGAACTTTCTCGACGTCATTGCATTGGGCGATCTCCAGCTGCCTTTCTATTGCACGCAGCCAATCATCAGCTTGGAGAGGATCACTGGAATGATCGAAGGTGGGCAGGGCGTCCCTTCAAGAATTCGCTTCTCTTGTCACGGGGTGGTGGAGGTGGGTTCCCATTGCCATTGTTTTGCTGCAGCAGTTGAATGTTCTGGGCCATCTGCTGCATCAGCTGTGTTTGCATCATCATCAGCTGCTCCATGTTAGGCTGTGGCGGAGGTGGTGGTGGATTAGCATTTTCTTCAGAGGTACCATCACCCCTTGGGTTCCTCCTGGTGTGGGCCATCTGCTGTTCAAATCATTGAAGTGAGGTTTAGAATTCTTTTCCATTGAAATAACACTTAAAAGACTAGAATGGAAAATTCTGGGCGCGATCCAACAACGGCAGAGTAGAAAAAACAGTCGTATCTGGAGTTCCCGAAGTCAAACAGAGACATGCTATACAGGGTTGGAAAGCATGAGAAAAACTCTACAACTTTTATTCATACCACCTCTCCAGATTCTGTCGTTAAGTTTATCAAAGCAAATTTGATTCGAACTGTTTCAGAGTAACAGACAGCGCAGAAACTTTGACTTGTGACATTTGTTTCTCCCAAACCGTAACTGATATTGAGATGATTCTTGTGGCCAAAGAAAACTACAGAAGTCTAGTTTTTCACAAAAATTTCTCATGATTTTTGGTCGTATATAATTAAATAGGAAAAATAACTAAGGCAGAGAGGTCTGAAAAACAGCACTGCTGGAAACTGAGATAATCAACCCAAACTATTATGCATTAATTCAAACCTATATAAAGAGATTTGCGGACGTGCCAACAATCTCAGCACTCATTACAAACTCCAAATCAAGCATTGTTCATAAGAAAAAGCAATATAGCACAAAAGTTCACAAGACACGAACTAGACTCGACTTGACTCAACTTGCGCTGCTAGCGTCTTTTACTACTTTATTGGGGGTAACTCCTCTAGGGGTCGATGTCGGTGCGGGTGTGAGCATCTCCATGGTCTCCTCGGTTCCTTGGCGGCGATTCAGCTGGACACCTTGGTGATGGCGGGGGGAGTCCAACACCGAGTTGCCTGTTCAACCCATCCACTGCCCGGCTGAGCTTGTAGTTAGCTTCAGTCCTGGTGTTCAGCTCATCCAGTGTCTAGTCCAGAAAAGTGTTGGTCTGAGCCAAACATTCCAAGGCAGCGTGGAGTCGGGCGTTCACTTCTCCAAGTGGACCGGCGATACTGCAGTTAGCTTGGCCACTCTGACGGCGGGGAAGGTAGCGGTGCATCTCCCACTTGATGATGTCCCAATTCTCATGACGGTGCACCATAAGAGCTTGTCGTGCGGCATCCTTGATGGCGGCAGCTTTGGAGAGTCGAATGGAGACAGCATAGTGGATGTTCTTCACCTGGCTTCCCTCCTTGATGTACACCCTCGTCTCATAGTAGGCGGCGTAGTCAGGATGCTTCCAGTACTCCGTCTTGTACAGCACCGAGGCGTTGGGGTAGAAACGGCGTACCAATTCGAGAAGCAGCGGGTGGTAGTAGTCATCACCATGATGATCATAGTGAATCATTCCCACCCAGGGTTTTCCACCTTGGTCTCCATCATCGTCGCCATCGTCATCGGGGTCGTCGGAGTCATCCGAGTCGCCTCCATTATCTTTGTCATCAGGGTCGCCAGCACAACCTTGGTCACCCCGCGGCTCCACCTTCTCGGGTTCATCTTTCTGAGGGCCCTCCATAGGTACGTCTTCAGAGCTGTCGTCCAAGGGCTCTTCACTGGGCTCCTCTGCGGGCACCTCCTGCTGGGACTCCTCCACTGGTACATCTTCCACGGGTACCTCTGGTCGGGAAACACGTCCGCCAGAGATGAAGCGCTGCAGGTACCTCTTAGGTGGCATGACACGCTTGCGAGCAGTGCGCTTAAGGTTGGCCATCTACAAGAATTAAGATTAAGTCAAAATTTTGCAATGGACAAGGGTAGGATATCAGCAAAAACTTGTAACAAATTAATATAACAAGTAAAAAGAGATAATAAAACTAAGGGCTATCCAGTGCTAACTAGGCTTGCGTCCTACAGTCAACACGGCTCTGATACCAATTTGTCACACCCAATTTTAAGGATAAAATGGGATGCATAATCTTATGTGCGCCCAGAGATCAGTCACACACATAAGCCAACAAATTACATAAATTGTATCATAACCAATGTTTAATACATAGCGAATAATATCAAAGTCATTACACAGCGGAAAATAAAGATAACTCTCGCGGTAGCTCCATAACACAGAGACGTCGACTGGTGAAGCACAAGTCTAGTAATCCTCTGGGTAGTCCTTATCACTATCACCATCTGTTACCCATCCGGGATTTTTAACCAAGTAATGAAAAATAAACAAACGTAAGTACATGTCGTACTCAACAAGTCTAGCATGGGTTCATGAGGCTCAAAAGATTGACACGGTTTAACAGCAGGTTGCTTTTAATTAATCTTCTTTTATGCAGTTTGATAGCAACAAGTTAATATGCCCATTCTCATGATCATGGTAAACATAATTAATGAGTAGCAATAAATAGATTTAGCAATAAGTAAGCATCACCCCAAAAGAATAACTACTCCATAAGACGTCCAAGGCCGCTCTTGACCGTGAGCTCGGCTAGTATACCAGTTTTACACTCTGCAGAGGTTGTGCACTTTCACTATGAGCCGTGATTCCCATCTGCTCGGGGTAATTACTCCCATAACACTACCAAGGTGAGAGAGCAGGGTTTCACTATGAAGCCTTTCAAAGGTTCGTCTAACATGTTAGGGCCGCGAGGTTTCCTTGGCAAGCAGATGTAGAGCCCCCCTTCCATATGGCACAAGGTCACGCAGGTTATACACATATGGACAGAGGCCGCACTATACCCGAGTCGGCAAGCCCCTCTTGCGCCTTTCGGTAACCTCTAACAAGCTAGAAAAGGTCCTCATACTGAGCTAAAACCAGAGCCATATAGCCCTCATAGTTGCACTGTCAATCCCGGTGTCATACTTACAGATCATTATCAAAGGTGAAGGATTTTGAGCATCACAAAACTATGCTCGAATCCTCTAGCTCCATGTTGCTAAAAGGGCATCTTATATTCATATTGCAGAATCAGTTAATCAAGTTCACATGATCATGATACCAATAACGCACTAGCATCTATTACCACATGCCTAATCCCATAGGTTGCAAGGAACAGGATAACAAAACTAGGAAGTATCTATGGTTAACAAGGAAGGCACATGCAAATGTAATTATTTATTTGGTGAATAGGACAACAAGGATGATCCATACTAATACTTGCCTTGATCAGCAAACTCCTGGTGATCCGGGTTGTCGCAGTACTGATCTTGATCGCCCACGTAAAGCTCACCGTCTATACTCGATCCATCATAACAACACACACGCATACAGGGGCAATCATGCATACAAACAAGAGTTTTCATTAGAACAGTACACCAACAGAGAGAAAATAAATTGAAAAGGTTATAAAACAAATCTACACGTTGCTACGATCACATCGATATCAAGTTTGCGCAAATCGGATTCAAAACGAGGAAGATATGAATTTTACAAGGTTTATAATAGAGTAATAATAGATTAAATATAATCTCGAATTTTAAGAGTGGAAAATATATGAAATAGTGGTACCATCAGATAGATTATGAAATTACGAATCTAACGCAATTTGAATCGTTCAAATCGGAGCTAAAACGTGGAAATTATAATTGAAAAAATTTTGAATTCAAATCTGAAAACACATTTTCATATATACCGAGAATAAGTAAACCTTCAAACTTAATCTACTGAATATGCTGAGGGCTGCGGCTAAGCCTTAAAACTGCAGAGGGTTATTCGCAAAAACGCTGGCCGAATCTGTACGGGCTGCTCGGCGGCCGTCCGATTCAAAATCGGCGGATCAGATTAAAAGAGAGGAGGGGTGGTGGTGCTCTCGGCCGGAAAACAGAGGCCGACGGAGGCGCCATGGCCAGAGGGCCGCCGAGGAAGGTAAACTGGCCTTCGATGCTTGAAATAGGTCAGGAAGGGTACCCATAGATCGGGAAGAGCGTCGCAAGCTCACCTAGGGTGATGGGAAGATCGGAAATCGACTCTGAGATAGCTCGCGGCGTGATCCGGCGGACGGTGGATCTCTGCAACGGCGGCGGAGGCGGTCAGTGCACAAATCGAAGGGGAAAAGTGCTCGGGAACTTCATAAGATCACAGTGAAGCACCTCAAAGGCTTACCGAGAGGAAATTGGTGTCGAATCGAGCTAATTGCTCGCGGCGGCGGCTGCTCGGTTCTCGCGGGAGCTCGGCAATGGCGGCGAGAAGAGGCGGCTAGGGTTCGGTGACGGCTACGGGGGGTGTGGCGCTGCTTAAATACTCCCGAGGTGTGGCGTCAATCTCGGAGATTGAAACAAACTCGGCGAGCGGAGAAATCGGCTTCGGCCGTTTCTCCTTCGCTTTGGACTCTCGGCGCGGCGACGAACTCGGCTTCGGCCGTTTCTTTCTTGCCCGCGTCGGACTCTCGGCGAGCAGCAGAGGGAAACAGGGGAGGGGCTGTTCTGTGGGTCCACAGATCGGTAGCACCGAGCGCTGGGGTCGGGCTGGCAGTCACGGCAGAGGGACGCTTCGCGCGCGCGAGCTCGGCCACGGCGGATGAACACGGCAGCGGCGTCTCTGTTCGCGCGGTGAGGGAGGTGTAGAAGGAAGGGCTGACCCGTGGGTCCCACTCGTCAGTCAGATGGGGTAAGGGGAAGGGAGGGAGCAGGTCGGCCGAGCTGTCCTTGGGCCATCCGACCTGGGTCTGCTGGCCAGGGAGTGGAAAACAGGCCAAGCTACTGCTCGGGCCAGAAAGGAGAGGGGAAGGGCTCTGCTCTATTTCCTTTCCATTTTCCAAAAGGATTTTCAAATTGGGTTTTGAAATATTTGAGAAATTCAAATAATCTACAACAGTACAAAGAAGAAATGCTCCATGCATGAATGCATCATACATGTGTATGACCTAGGTTTGATTTTAGATTTGAGAAAAATTATTATTTCCCTATATTGGAATGATCAGTTAATTGCACAATTAAATAAATTTCTACTATTTAAAAGAATGCAATTTTTTGGGTGTTACAAGGAGTGGAACTTGAACCAGATTTGACATATTCTGAGTATCCAATTCAAGTTCTAGATCGGAAGGATGATGTCACTCGAAAGACCACAACCAGATGGTACAAGATCCAATGGAGTCAACATTCCGAAGATGAAGCTACCTGGGAATCAGAGGATTTCCTCTCAGAAAACTTCTCCGAGTTCTTGGCTACCTTGTAGATGTAAATTTTCTAGTCTTGTAATGTGTAAATATTCCCCTTATTCTATGGTCAGGATTGAACTAGTTGTACTTGACACATTTTCTTTTCCATTACTTAGCCTTAAGTCTTGTCGTGTATCAAATCTCGGAACGAGATTTCTTTAAGGGGGATGGGTTGTAACACCTCTGGTGTTACAGTTAATTAAACCTGCCATGTCATCATATTAAACTGCAATCACTTTGCATTTTATTACCTGTATATGGTTGTGCATAGGATATTTGAGTGGATTTAAGGCATTAATGTTGTTTGGAAATATGAATGAAAAATTAAATTCAAAATAAATCAGAAAAATCAAATTAAGCCCTAAATTTGACCCCAAAATCCTAAATCAAAAACTAAAAGGATTTTGGTGTTGGTCTGTTAATAGAAGTTGTAGATCTTTTAAATGGAATAACTTTTAGATTTTGAAGTTATGCAGTGGAATTTCAAATTAAACTCAAAACAATGTTTTGAAATTAAAATTTGAAATGCTATTTTAAAAATTATCAAGAATCTGACCAAACTCTTTTAATGAAAGTTGTAGAGCTCAATAAGTAGGACAACTTTTATTTTTACAGATTTTTATGTTGTTGAGAAGTTTTTGGAGAATTTGATTGAATTTCAAATAAAATTCAAATTGGAGATTTACCCCCTTCTTGATAATTTCAAAACCATGATTCAAAAAGCAAAAATGTTCTTCACAAAATTTGGCACATCTTTTATTTTTGGGGAATCTGCGGTAGATGTATAGAATAGGGAGAATTTGGCAAAACTAGAGTTTGACTTGAGGTCGGCTACACTACTGGCACCCCCCACACACACCTGCACGGGCAGCGCGTGTGCGCGTGCGCCGCGCCATGCGCCAGCTCTGTCCGGCCGGCCGGGGCCCGGACGCCGTCGCGCCGTTGTCGCAGGGGCCCCGGGAGCATGTCCTCTCCCTTATCCACTTCTCTCCCGCAAGCATAAAGGCCACTGCCGCGCTCTCTATCTTTTCTTCTCCCTCTCAGCCGCCAGCGACTCCTCTCGGTTCGCCAAGAAATTGGTCACTCTCGTTCAACCATTGGTCAATTCATCTCGCAAGTAGCTTCACCATATTCCTGCGCACCAATTTCACCGAGTGGCGCAAGCCGTAGCGCCCTGCGAGTGCCAGAACGCCCATCGGCCCTCTCACGGCCGGATAGAGCGCCACCGCAAGCCTCGTCGTCGCGACCTGATTGCTTGGGTGAGCTCGGGTCCTGTTCGCTGTGTGTCTCCGTGTCTTTGTGGTCTCTAGATTCTTATGCACAAGATGGTTTCTTGTCCGCTGTCTTAGGTTGGACGGAACGGGAGCTCGCCGCCCGGTTCGCGCTGCTGGTTCCATCGTCGGCGTCTAGCTCGACTCTCTGCACCACCTCGGGCGCAGTCGTCTAACCTACTCAAGTCGCGGTGACTCATTGTACCTCTTGCGCGCTCAACCTTAAACCCTATCGCTCTGTGCTCGCCGGCGTGCGACACGCCGACGTGACCGAGCCACCGCGGTCGTGTCCGGACGTGACCCAAACCCTTAGACACCCAACGATCTAGTCTTCTAGGTTCGCCAGGGTCCTACGATAGCGTCGGTGGTCTTGTCCTCGTCTGGGAACCCCTAGATCGGCGGGTAGCCGCCGGTCAAACCTCGCCAGCGTGGCTGGTCAACCGGTGAGAATCGCACGGGTGTGTGGTTTCAAATTTGGTAAAGGTCGGGGGGTTAAGTGCAGAACTCGTGACTTATTTGAATAGTACCTATTGGGCTGCGGGTTGAGATTCGGGAAAGCTGAGGGCTTTCCTACGAAAAGCCAATGCGCGCGTGTGCACGAGTTGCCTGGGCCGGCTTGTGCTCTGGTTGGGCCAACCTGGGCTGATTCGTGTTTTTCATTTACCCCGTGAATTAAAATAGCTTTTCTATTTTCTGGTGAAGTGAATAGTGCTCTATTTTGTTATTTTTGTATGAATAGTTTTGTTGCACTAAAAATTATGAAAATAATTGTGGATGCTCTCTATTATATGTAGTATTTAATAAAAATATTAAATATATATTTTGGACACTTTTTGTAAGACATAAAAATCAATAGATTAAATAGTAAATGTAACTTTTAGTAATTTTAATTAATTCTCTGTAATTCCAAAAATCATGAAAATTATTTTGGTACTGTTTGAGCTCAAGATCTATTTGTTGGTAAGAGTTGGGTTCAATTGGAAGTAATTTACTTGGTTAGTTAATTAATGTTGAATTATATGATCAATAAATTAAATGTGGAATAATTAATGACTTAGGTTTGGTGTGATTTTATGATTGATTGTGGTTTTAGGTCAAACACCCTTATGACCTAGGGCATCTTAGGCTAAGTTGTTTAAAATAGTATGAAAGGCAATAGTGCTTGTAGTGTACTTTATTTATTATGTCTTGTATTCTGTATCGCTACATCGCATTAAAGCATTCATCATTGCATACGTGTAGTGACCGAGAATCAAGAAGTGAAAGCTGAGGTGACTACTGAGGAGACTGCTCCTGAGGTGGTACAAGGTTTTGATATCTGTGGCATATATCCCGATCCCACTCTCTTCGCACAGTAAGGCAAGCCCCGGTGCATTAGCCCCTCCTGTGATTTATGAAATTTATCACCTTGAGTTAAATTACTGCATTAGGTTGATAAGAGTTGATTGTCACCTAAATTACTGCATGACCTGCCTTGATATACTATCCTTGAACCTGGTTTAAAATAAAATGTTTGAAAAATGCTTAGCCCTAGTTAATCAATTTAGTTTTTGCATAAAATGCTATTTTCTGTGCTGTGATTATATATTGGGAACGAAATATGGCAATTGAAGAACTCGATATCTGTTGGTTGACTTGCACATGGGTTAGAGTCCCAATGTATTGTCGCCTTTGGAAATAGTTTGGAACCGGTTGGTAAGAAATTGAAGTCCGATCGGTGGTTGAGCACTTGCGTTGGAGACGCAATGCCTTGTCATTGTCGAAAAAAGGATTTGGAATCCATTTGGTAACTTTGTACTTGGGTTGGAGTCCTGTTGACATATACTAACGTCACCAAATATAACTATATAACTTTTAATACGATAGACGAGATTAGAAGATGTATGGTAATTAATTAACCTGTTATTAGCAACTAGCCACTCATCTATTACCAACATTCTTATGCATGAACTAGTTTTTTCATCCCCAATTATATATGCTAAGAATAAATAAAGGTTTCATATATTATTCAATGTGACTAGGCAGAAATATATATAAATAAAATATGATCAATTCTGCAAGCGGACAGATAATTATACCGTTGTAGCATTTTACCTAGGAGTTCTACCAGATTGTCAATTTATATTATACCACTGGGAAGGATTATGATAAACTTTAATCTATTATATTGAAAGTAATTATATACAATGGATAAGTACTAATAACGATGTCATATACTCCACTCATAACAGGTAGAGGTCACAAGATAAATAAGATAAATAAAAGTGATAAGTATGATCAAGCATCATAAATAAAAGATAAACATCAGAGCACTCTCTAGTCATAGTAATAGTTAGCCAATGGATAAACTAAGGAATTAATATATAAGGTAATTCTATAACAACGTCAATGAATAACTCTAATTAGTGCAATTACATCTAGCAATCATTGTTAGATTAGTCCTATATCATGATCACATGTAAAGGGCATCATCTAGAAAGGATGTGAAACAGAGTCATCACCCAACTTTGGGACCGTGCCTGCTTACCTACATACGGGGGGTGGATTACAGAGGACTCAACGCAGCTGTCACCTATGCGATCTACCACACGACCCGGCACATCAGGGTGCACTCACAGATAAACAGAATACCTAGACACCACGTCCACATATCGTTCATCATCTACCCATCGATCGTATGGATAAACGCTATATGAGCAATTACATGAATTCAATAAGATCAAACCAACTATACTAGACATATAATCAAAGTAGACAATGACTATTGTAATCAAGAACATATGAACTATTATGAATAATGGTTCCCTAATCATAATAAAGAATACAATAGTAGAGAAAGAACTAGAACGACTATACCGAACTCCGCGCTCCAGACAGATGCCAGGGCTCCAGATCCACTGAAGAACTCGAACTCCTCTACTTCTAATCTAACTAGGCTAGAAACTATGAACTAGGAGGCTCTTGATGAGCTATGAGGCTCTTGATGGCTTGACCGAAGACTTGATGCCTTCGATGAATGATTGGATCGATGCCCCAGGGGGGTCTGCCCCTTTATTTATAGCCCTGTGGGTTGCACGTGCGCCGTAGGATCAAACCGACTTAACCAAGGGTCGAGATGACTCCTCAAAGGTGGAAGAAGATTCCAGAAGGCGGCGGCGAAACGCTAGGGGGGCGCCGCCCGGCCCCACCCTAGGGCGGCCGGCCCCAGCTGGCAGGGCTTTGGCCCCAGGTTGCTTCGTGTGCCTTCTACATTCTTCCCACGCCCCGATGATGATGTTTTCTTCGCGGTTAAGTTTCGTGTCTTTTGTGCATTTTAATCCTTCTTTTATGCTTTTTTGGAATAACCCCTAGAAAATACAGAACATGCAAAACTCGTGGAAACTGTCAGTTAAAACCCTATACTAGTGTGTATTATGTGCCCTTTCGTGTCTAAAGTTCTAATAAAAGTTGACGTTATCCACCGTCAACAACACCTCCAAGCTTACCTGTTTGCCAGTCTCTTGGCAAACAAACTAAGCCTACTTACCAAAGTATTTGGATCAGGAGTTGCTACAATGCTTTCATATTTTCCAAGTACACATATTTTCAAACAGAGATTCTCCTCCAGATTAGACAATAACTGCTCTAACCTTTAGACTTACCCATTTTACCTTTAACTATTGACCTTTACAACTTTCGCGTAATCTTGAGCAATTGAAAGATAGAATAATAAAGTCAAGCACTATGTAGCAAATTCTTCACAGTACCAATATTCCGGATTTTTGTAAATTTTCAAAATAAAACTCAGAGCTTAATTGTATGACACCCTCAAGTCTCTTAATATGTGGTATTTATGGATCTCACTGAGGTATTACGATGTTATGCCTTCCTATAGCTAAAGATTATAGAGGAGCTCATAGGAGTGGCAATAACAAGACTGAGCATACTTGCAATGCATATATTGTAAAGTCAAACAAAGGATCCACAGAGAATCGAGGCATACAATCAAACCAAGATATGCATGTGTATGGAATATGGTGGATAGGTGCATATGTGGTATTTAGTGGCTAATCCTAATTCTACTTATGCTCTTTTGAAAATAAATCTCTTTTTATGATTTGAAGGAAATATGGGCTATCTTTATTCTCTTTCTCTCTTCTTCTTTCTTTCTTTTTCAGATCGGGAGGCGGGCATCTATTACCCATTGTTTTAATTGTTGGGACACTAGTCCATCTTTTACTCCCTTTTCTTTTCATACTTTTACATTGCCACATGCATCCAATAGATGATTTGGAGAGATAACAATGATAAAACTTAGAGCATTTATAACAGGGCTGTCCTACTGGGTATATTTTTAGTGTTTTTCTCCCAGTGTAGGAGAAAGCATTTTATGATGAACATAGATGAGAGTGTAAATAGTTGCGATTACTCCTAAGATAGGAATAATGCATATGTGGCTGGAGTGTGTAAGTGATCTTAGTTTTAAATGCATGAAAGACTCTCATGAGGTATACAACAAAGATTGACTGAACTCAATGCAAAGCAAGCAGCAATAATGTGCAAAAGTTTTCCTATATAAATGTATCATATATGACTTTGTTAGGAATTCATACTTTATCATACAAGAGCTCATCATGTGGATTTTAAGTTTTCAAAATAAACCTCCAGAACTTAGTAATGGTAGGAATAAAATAAATAGCAGCTCAGACTTCCATGTATCATATCAATCAATCACCTAAACTTAGCTCAATATATGCCCCACAAGTTTCAGATTCAGAGTAAATTCTTAAGTTAAAACAGTAGTATCTAAAACTCGGGAGAATTTAACGTTGAAAACTAGGCACTTGAAAAGAATGATAACATATCAACTATTCATCATCTCCAAAATAAAATTTTAGTGTTTATCAATTTTAATTAATTCTAACGTAGACTGACTCCGAACATATTCTAATCTATAGCTAAGTGCTTATTGGGTTTTAGATTTTATTATGATACTATGGTGAACCTTCATGTGCTCACATATTTTTGGTATTTTTATGACTATATAGAACAGATTCAATAATCGCATAGGTATAATTAACTGATAACTAGGGAATGGTCCTCCCCCAAGCTTGATGTTCGCAATATTTGGTGTTGAATGATCTTCAGAGTGAGCTAACCAGTGGTAGTCCTGGTGGGTGCCACTGATAGACTCTCTCCTTAATTATAATATTGTTCCTGCATAATTATACCCCAACAAGAAAACCAAAACTCGAGACTTGAATTTAACAAGGAGTTAGCGGTCAGCCAATGAGTAATTGATTATTCTCTGTGTTAATTTTAATTGATAGGTTCTACCAGGATTCTAACAGGATTTTCTTTTTATGATTTTCTAATTTCTTATGCAACTATCAAATATGTATGCAATATATATATATATTATGCCACCACGGAGAATATCTATTCTCATGGGGCTTTGGATTTTCATAATGCAACAAAGTAAATATAGATGCTACTACCATTTATCCATATATATAAATATTATTTTTATTATTTATTTTTATACCACCACAGTAAATATTTCTACAGGGTTCATGGTTTGTGGGGATATAAACCCCCGGTACCACAAGATAAGACATGGGCTGCACCATCAAAGCTGGCCCGGCCCTGAAGACAAAAACGTACGGCGCAAGACACTGCACCGCACGGTTATTGTACCAAGTTGGATAGTTTACTTGTAACCTTGTCCTTTGAGATTATATAAGGAGGGCCAGGGATAGATCTCAGACCCAGATCCAATCTCAGATCATCTGATAGCAATACAATACAGCAACACACAGGACGTAGGGTATTACGCCTCGCGGCGGCCTAAACCTGTATAAACCTTGTGTCCTGCGCTTACTGCTCAACTCTTATTCGTCTCAGGCGCACCTTTACCGATCATCTACTATATTGTGCATACCCCTCGGTAGACTATCGCTGGCATTCCGTTGATAGTTGGCGTGCTAGGCAGGGGATGTACTTCCTGATCCCATGGCGGGTAAGATGGAAATTTTATCATCGTCGACGGCATTGGCATTCGGCGGCGGTGAACCAGATCCGAATTTTCGTCGTCGCCGACCACGGCAACGACGTCCGGCGGTGGCGAACAGATGAACTTTTTATTCATCAGCATCAACCACGGTGACGGATCCAACTCGAGCTAGCATGCTGTCATCGGCGGCGTCATCCACGTACAAGGAAAGGAAATAAGCTACCTACTACGGCGTTTTCGTCGCTTTGTGCCATCGGACCGGTCTGCTACTTCACCGAATTCATCTACAACTCCATGAATTCATCGTCTGGTCAGATCCATCCAATGATGAAGCCCGACCCGCACGGAGCAATCGGCTTGGAACAAGCTAAGGACGACCACACCGTGCACATCCACCGGACCATGCAAGTCAGATGCGTCACCTTCCAGCGACGGCAGCCATGCATGCCCAACTACGAATGACATATGGGGCACGTATACGTCCACAGAGAAATTCGCAAGGTCATCGACGTCTTCGATCATGACCAGATGTCCATGCACATCAAAAGCTAAGCCATATTTATTTATCTTAATTAAAATATTTTTATTATATATTCGTTTTCAGATTTCTCCATAAATCTACATGATATTTGTTGTCACTTGTCAGGAAGTCCGTTGCGCGTCTCGTCATCAACGCTCTACGGCGACCTCGACAACAGCAAGTCTAGAGCTATCGAGCCATCTAGCGAGCCTCATTGAGCCATCACGCGAGTCACGCCAAGCAACTCCTTGACACGCCGCTCACTCACTCGACGTCGACCAAGATAAGTCATATTTTTAATATGTTTCTACATATTCTTCGACCTTCATATATCTCCGAAAATTATCTTCATGGTTCTTCGCCGTCGACCTCTCCAAAAGCCCCGACAAAGCTCGGGCACTCGCCGACAATTTCTCCGTAAGCCCCGACAACGCTCGAGCACTCAGAAGATTTTCTCTGCTGATGAGATACTAAGTTTCTCTCTGTTTTATTCTCTTAAGGGTTGCTTAACATACCTTAGTAGCACACGCCTTAATAATCTGTGAAACCTCTTCGCCCTGTAAGCCGTCACAAATATGATCATGTTAAGAAACCTCTGAACTAGACGCTGAGTCTGGTGCTTAAACGTAACAGGCCAACTAACAGGGGAAATTACGTGACCTGACAAGAGTAAGAAACGGACAATCTTATCATGCATTGTACAATATTAGGATATGCTCCAAAATCTACATCATGTACTACCCACTGTGCATATTTATTTTGCAGGAACTTGCCGCCGATCTCTCATCGCCATCGCTGGGGACTCGTCGCCGGACTCGTCGCCGCTTCTTGCCATCCTCGTGCTGCTCGGACACCGCCTTTGACCACGCTAGGGACTCGTCGTCGCTCCTCGCCGTCCTCGCGCTGCTCGGACACCATTTCTGACCACGCTGGGGACTCGTCGCCGGACTCGTCGCCGCTTCTCGTTGTCCTCGCGCTTGCTCGGACACCTCCTCCGACCACGGTGGGGACTCGTCGCCGTCGCTCCTTGCCGTCCTTGCGCTGCTCGGACATCATCTCCGACCACACTGGGGAGTCGTCGTCGCTACTCGCCGTCCTCGCGCTGTTCGGACATCATCTCCGACCACGCTGGGGACACGTCGTCGCTACTCGCCGACCTCCCGCTGGAACCCGTCTCCGACCACGCTGGGGACTCGTCGTCGTTACTCGCCGTCCTCGTCGTCGCTCATTGTCACCACCGACCTCGCTGGGGTCTCGTCACCGAGCTATCAAGACACACTACGCTGTTCGGATCAGGGTGCTGATCCTGGCCAGCACATCGGGGGTCTTGATACGCGCCTCTCCTGCTCGGAAGATTGTCCCGAGCACCGTCCTGTGCTCGGGGATTTCGTCATTGCCTCGCCAGCTCGGAAGACTTTTCCGCGCACTTGCTGTGCTCGGGGACTTCGTCGTCGATCGGCTGGTCGGAAAATTTTTCCCGATCACTTGATGTGTTCAGGGACTGCGTCATCGCCTCGCCTGTTCGGAAGACCTTCCCGATCACTTGATGTGCTCGGGGACTTCATCGTCGCCTCGGCTGCTCGAAAGATTTTTCCCGATCACTTGATGTGCTCGGGGACTGCGTCATCGGCTCGCCTGTTCGGAAGACCTTCCCGATCACTTAATGTGCTCAGGGACTTCGTCGTCGCCTCGGCTGCTCGGAAGATTTTTCCCAATCACTTGCTGTGCTCAGAGATTTCGTCAACACTTCACATGATCAACAAGAATAAAGATTTTGACCCTGACAC
This sequence comes from Eremochloa ophiuroides, assembly GCA_038502445.1. Taxonomy (NCBI): domain Eukaryota; kingdom Viridiplantae; phylum Streptophyta; class Magnoliopsida; order Poales; family Poaceae; genus Eremochloa; species Eremochloa ophiuroides. The sequence goes on from JAHLJS010000008.1 coordinate 30,110,635, forward strand.
CATGTGATTACGTCACCTACTATCAGGCTCGGGGACTAAGTGGATACACTTCACCTCGCCGGTGAAGGTATTGATTCTGACGAAGTAAGAGTGGATACACTTCACCAAAGAGAAGGCTCTTTTCAAAATTTTCTAAGCTTCTTACATCCGTCTGGTCAAGCAACTCTGAAGATCTGCACCTCCTGAGGAATGCAGGGCGCTCGAGGACTAGCTATGGGGATATAAACCCCCGGTACCACAAGACAAGACATGGGCCGCACCATCAAAGCTGGCCCGGCCCAGAAGACAAAAACGTGCGGCGTAGGGCACTGCACCGCACGGTTATTGTACCAACTTGGATAGTTTACTTGTAGCCTTGTCCCTTCAGACTATATAAGGAGGGGCAGGGATAGATCCCAGAACCCAGATCCAATCTCAGATCATCTGATAGCAATACAATACAGCAACACACATGACGTAGGGTATTACGCCTCGCGGCGGCCTGAACCTGTATAAACCTTGTGTCCTGCACTTACTGCAGAACTCTTGCTTGTCTCAGGTGCACATTCACCGATCATCTACTACCTTGGGTATACCCCTTGGTAGACTATCACCGGCATTCCGTCGACAGTTTACCATAAGTTTATTCACATGGGGCTTAAGTTTTTATGATGCAGTAAATAAAGCAGTAAATACTTTTGTTGGTTTATTTTTAATATGCAAAAAGTGATTGTACTAATAAATGTGTTGAAACAAAATTGCTAATAAATGCTGACTTAATTAGATGACTACCGTTCTGACCTTATGGCTAGGATGCGGAATTTAAAGTCTACCGACAGGACTTAGATAGAGAAGAGTACTTACTTAGCAGGTTCATCGTTTGAGGTTACCCCAGTCAATTTCCCATTTTGCGATGGTGTAGTAGGTGCTTTTTCTTTCTCCTTCCATCTCATTTCTGTCTTTTTTGCTTCTCTCTTTTCTAGCTCCAGCTCTTCCTTATTACACTCTCTCAGGTGTGCTTCTCTTGACTCCTTATCGTTCTTCATCCATTCTTCTAATTGTGCATGAATCTCTTCCTTTTCTGCCTTAACAATCTGATCCATCCTCTCAGCTTCCGCTTCCCACTCACTCCAGCGTGGTGCTTGTACGACTTCCTCTTGTTCCTTGTAGCAGTCTTCATAATTCACAATCTTGCCAGAGAATTCCTCCCATCTACAGTGAGGCTGGGCAGCCTGACGGCGGGCTTGGCGTCTTCTCCTATTGCATTGCTTCCTGACCTGCTCATGGTTAACAAGTGTTCTAAATTGACAGCGTACCTTTCCTGTGGGTAGGTTGAAGTGGATCTGTCCGGACCTGATATAGATAATAGCATTGGCAGTGTAGAGGAGCGGTCTTCCCGAAAGAATAGGTGATTCGTCATCTCCCTACATGTCAAGAACTAGAAAATCTGCGAGTTTATATTTATCTTGAATTCTTACCATAACGTCCTTGACCACGCCTTCAGAAAATCTTAGTGATTGGTCTGCCATCTGCAACTGAATATATGTTGGGTATAGAGGTAAATCATTAAATAAATCATCATATACCAGTTTGGACACTACATTGATGCCTGATCCAGTGTCACAGATGGTGTCGGCAAAAGTGTTGTCTCTGAGTGTGCATTCAATGGTTGGTACACCTGGGTCACCTTTCTTTGTTGGAAATGGTTGGGGTAGCATATGATTATTTTTTGTGTTGAGAGCAGTGATTAGTTGAGCAGTTTCTTTAGGTACTTGCTGGGGCTTATTCTTCCTCCATCTTTTATTGTTCTTCTTCTTGGGTACTGGTTGTTGTTGCTCCTCTTGTTGATGAAATTGCTTCGGGGCTGCGGGAGTCTTCAGGATGCGGTTCTTGAACGAGAATGTTTACTTTTTGTCCTTGATGGAGAGAACAATCTTGGCATGTTCCGCATAGATGATGGCTTTGGTTGTGCACAAGAATAGTCGTCCCAAAATAATGGGTGCCTTCTCATCTCCTCCTGTCTGCATGATCACGAAGTTAACTGGGATATATGATTGCCCCACTCTGATAACAGCTTCTTCTAGCACTCCCTTGGGGTAGCAAATGGACTGATCTGCAAGCTACAAACGCATATCTGTGTACAACAAAGGATCACTTAAAATTTTATCATAAATTATCTTGGGCATTATGTTGACGCTTGCACCGAAATCGCAGATAGGCTCTAGAAAGCTGTGACATCCTATAGAGATAGGAATGACAGGTTTTCCACGGTCTCCCATCTTCTTAGGTAGTGAGTGATCAATACACTGTATATCTGCAGGCTCAATATGGTACTGGGTTGCATTGTGAATATCAACAAGGTTAGCAGTTTCTAAACCTTCCGGCTGGCCCGGAATCTTACCTTTCTCAAATGGAGGGACAGTAGCAGCTAGCTGAGCTAATTGTGATTCTAACATTTTATTAAATCCGTGCTGATTCTTTATAGCAGAAGCAAAGGTTTCCATTCTAGCATTAATATTTTCTAAAGCTTTATCATTAGAGGCTACCTTTCTAGACATTTGATCTAACAATTTAGATTGACCTGCAACTAAATCTCTTAAATGTCGAATATTGTAATTATTGTAATTATTATTGTGACCTTGGTAATTACCTTGTCGAGGTTGCTGATTCCATCCTTGGTTTGGCTGGTTCCATTCTTGACCTTGCTGAGGACTATAGTAGGTGTTATTGTTGATGAAATTCACATCCTCTAGCAGCGTAGGGCAGTTGACGACTAAATGCCCGTAATCTCCACATTCTTCACAGGTCATGCGAGAATCATTGATGTGCACGACTTTCTTCTTCTCTATGTTGAGCTTCTTCATGATGAGGTGTAGCTTGGCAGTGACCATGTCGGTTTCCTTGAGATGATGGATGCCTCCTCCTCTCTTGCGAGGTTGAGTACGTTCTTCATTACAGCTTGAATTTGAGGCCATCTTCTCAACAAGTGCTTTAGCTTTTAGAAGCTTAAGTGACAGGAAAGCTCTTCCTGCAGCAGCATCTATGGACTCACGGGTGCTAGAGACAAGCCCGAGGTAGAAGGTCTGCATTAATAGCCAATCCTTTATCCCATGATGAGGACAGTCTTCGATATAATGTTGAAATCTTTCCTATACTCCAGTGAATGATTCATCATGTTGCTGTTGAAAGCTTGAAATTTTTCCGCGCAGAGCATTCGTCTTGCTTGTAGGAAAGCAGTTGAGCATCGTTCCCATGTAGTGTTCTTATCTTTGTTGGCGTAGAACCACTGCTTAGCTTTTCCCAAAAGTGAAAATGGGAAAAGACGGAGTAAAATAACATCTCTTGGTACTCCTCTGATCGTGAAGGTGCTGCAGATCTGTAGAAAGTGTTGTAAGTGTGCACTTGCATCTTCAAGAGCTTTTCCACAAAATTGACTGGCTTGAACCATGGTGATAAGGGCAGGCTTGACCTCGAATCCATTCTCCCCAGTGTTGACTGCTGGTCCAGTCCGGATATTTTCTGTTGTTGGGGCAGAGAACTCGCGCAGTGTCTTCTCAGCCATGTCTTCATACACAGGATCTAAATCTTCTCCTAAATGCCCTTGTTCCAATGTTAGAGCTAGCTCCTCTGATGGACGAGCTTGAGCGGCAATTGGTATTATTGATAGTGACTCAAAATTGTCCCTCGCCTCTACAACCTTCTTCCTTCTAAAAAGTTTCTTTGGATCGTCAGTGAAGTTATTTAAAAGAGAAAAACCATTCATTCATCACCCTGCATAAGATAAGCAAATGATAAAAAAACAAGGGTGTGCCTGTTTGAGTTAAAGATCAATCGGTAACACAATCTTATCCATTATGTATATATGCTATCAATATTTCCTAAGTTTAATGTGCCTTCCCCGGCAACGGCGCCAAAAATGCTTGTTGACATCTACTAACATCGCCAAATATAACTATATAACTTTTAATACGATAGACGAGATTAGAAGATATATGGTAATTAATTAACTTGTCATTAGCAACTAGCCACTCATCTATTCCCAATATTCTTATGCATGAACTAGGTTGTCATCCCCAATTATATATGCTAAGAAGAAATAAAGGTTTCATATATTATTCAATGTGACTAGGCAGAAATATATAAATAAACTAAGATCAATTCTGCAAGCGGACAGATAATTATACCATTGTAGCATTTTACCTAGGAGTTCTACCAGATTGTCGATTTATTTTATACCACTGGGAAGGACTAGGATAAACTTTAATCTATTATATTGAATGTAATTATATACAATGGATAAGCGGTGATAACGATGTCATATACTCCACTCATAACAGGTAGAGGTCACAAGATAAATAAGATAAATAAAGTTTATAATTATGATCAAGCATCATAAATAAAAGATAAACATCAGAGTACTCTCTAGTCATAGTAATAGCTAGCCAATGGATAGACTAAGGAATTAATATATAAGGTAATTCTATAACTACGTCAATGAATAACTCTAATTAGTGCAATTACATTTAGCAATCATTCTTAGATTAGTCCTATATCATGATCATATGTAAAGGACATCATCTAGGAAGGATGTGAAACAGAGTCATCACCCAACTTTGCGACCGTGCCTGCTTACCTGCATACGGGGTGTGGACTATAGAGGACTCAACGCAGCTGTCACTGCGATCTACCACACGACCCGGCACATCAGGGTGCACTCGCAGATAAACAGAATACCTAGACACCACGTCTACATATCGTTCATCATCTACCCATCGATCGTATGGATAAACGCTATACGAGCAATTACATGAATTCAATAAGATCAAACCAACTATACTAGACATATAATCAAAGTAGACAATGACTATTGTAATCAAGAACATATGAACTATTAAGAACAATGGTTCCCTAATCATAATGAATAATACAATAATAGAGAAAGAACTAAAACGACTATACCGAACTCCGCGCTCCAAATCCGCCGAAGAACTAGAACTTCTCTAGGCAGAAATGGTATAAGTTTTTTGATGTGCGATATTAGAGTATATTTGACTCTAAACATACTCTAATATCGCACAACAAAAAACCTATCAAATATCCAGCTTGGGGGAGGGCACCCTCCAGGTTAAATCCAGCTAAGTATAAGTTTCCACCCTATTATTATTGTACCATATCGCTTTTCGCGTGAGTTAGCTAGTAAGATAAAATTTGAAAACCAAATAAATATTTATCTATATATTAGTGTATGTTTAGAGTCAGTCTAGGCTAGAGTTAATTGAAACTGATGAACATTAAAATTATTAAAATTTTATCTTGGAGATGATGAATAGTTGCTCTGTTATCAATCTTTTCAAGTGCCTGGTTTTCAAACCATGAATTCTCTCGAGTTTTAGATACTACTATTTTAACTTAAAAACTTATTCTCAACCTGAAACTTCTGCACGCATATGTTTGAGCTAAGTCTATGTGATTGACTGATATGATACATAAAAGTCTGAGCTGCTATTTATCTTATTCCTAGCATTACTATTTATTTTGAAAACTTAAAATTTACATGATGAGCTCTTGTATGACAAAGTATGAATTCCTACCAAAGCCATATATGAAACATTTAGATAGGAAAACTGTTGCACATGTATGCTACTTGCTTTGCATTGAGTTCAGTCAACCTTTGTTGTATACCTCATGAGAGTCTTGTCATGTCTTTAAAACCAAGATCACGTACACACTCCACCCACATATGCATTATTCCTATCTTAGGAGTAATCGCAACCATTTCCACTTTCATCTATGTTCATCATAAAATGTTTTCTCCTACACTGGGAGTGAAGGCCAGAAAAAATATATATACCCTGTAGGACAGCCCTGTTATAAATGCTCTAAGTTTTTACCATTGTTATCTCTCCAAATCATTTATTGGATACATGTGGCTATGCAAAAGTATGAAAAGAAAAAGATGGACAAGTGTCTTAGCAATTAAAACAATGGGCACTAGATGCCCGCCTCCCTAATTGAAAAAAAGAGAAAAAAGAGAGAGAATAAAGATAGCCCATGTTTCCTGCAATTCATAAAGAGAGATTTAATTTTCAAAAGAGCATAAGTAGAATTAGGATTAGCCACTAAATACCACATATACAGCTATCTACCATATTCCATACACATGCACATGTTGGTTTGATTGTATGCCTCGATTCTCTGTGGATCCTTTGTTTGACTTTACAATATATGAATTACAAGTATGTTCAACCTTGTTATAGCCACTCCTATGAGCTCCGCTATAATCTTTAGCTATAGGAAGACATAACATCATTAATGCCTCAGTGAGATCCATAAAATACCACATATTAAGAGAGTTGAGGGTGACATACAATTAAGCTCTGAGTTTTATTTTAAAAATTTGCAAAACTCCGGAATATTGGTACTGTGAAGAAATTGCTACATAGTAATTGACTTGATTGTTCTATCTTTCAATTACTCAAGATTATGCGAGAACTGTAAAGCTCCATGGTTAAAGGTAAAATGGGTAAGTTTGAAGGTTAGATCAGCTATTGTCTAATCTGAAGGAGAATCTCTGTTTGAAAGCATGAGTACTTGGAAAGTATGAAAGCATTGTAGCAACTCCTGATCTAAATACATTGGCAAATTAGGCTTAGTTTGTTTGCCAAGGGACTGACAAATAGGTAAGCTTGGGGGTGTTGTTGATGGTAGATGACGTCAACTTTTATTAGAACTTTAGACACAAAAGGATACATGAATACACACTAGTCTAGGGTTTTAACTGACAGTTTCCAAAAGTTTTGCATGTTCTGTATTTTCCAGGGGCTATTTTAGAAAAGCATAAAAGAAGGGTAAAGAGCATAAAAGACACGAAACTTAACCGCGAAGGAAACATCGTCATCGGGATGTGGGAAGAGTGTAGAAGGCACCTGAAGCAACCTAGGGCCGAGCCCCTACCAGATGGGGCCAGCCGGCCCTGGGGTGGGGCCGGGCAGCGCCCCCCTAGGGTTTCGCCCCCGCCTTCTGGAGCCTTCTTCCACCTCCTTTGAGGAGTCATCTCGCCCCTTGTTTCAAGTCGGTTTGATCCTACGGCGCACGTGCATCCCACCGGGCTATAAATAAAGGGGTAGACCCCCCTGGAGGCATCCTACAATCCCAGAATCATTCATCCAAGGCATCAAGTCTTCAGTCAAGCCATCAAGAGCCTCCTAGTTCATCAAGAGCCTCCTAGTTCATAGTTCTAGCCTAGTTAGAATAGAAGTAGAGGAGTTCTAGTTCTTCATCGGGATCTGGAGCCCCGGCATCTGTCTGGAGCGTGGAATTCAGTATAATTCTAGTTCTTTCTCTATTATTGTATTGTTTATTATGATTAGGGAAACATTGTTCTTAATAGTTCATATGTTCTTGATTACAATAGTCTTTGTCTACTTTGATTATATGTCTAGTATAGTTGGTTTGATCTTATTGAATTCATGTAATTGCTCGTATAGCGTTTATCCATGCGGATGATGGGTAGATGATGAACAATATGTAGACGTGGTGTCTAGGTATTCTGTTTATCTGCGAGTGCACCCTGATGTGCTGGGTTGTGTGGTAGATCGCGTAGGTGACAGCTACGTTGAGTCTTCTGTAGTCCATCCTTGTATGTAGGCAAGCAGGCACGGTCGCAAAGTTAGGTGATGACTCTGTTTCACAGCCTTCTTTGATGATGCCCTTTACATGTGATTATGATATAGGATTAGTCTGACAATGATTGCTAGATGTAATTGCACCAATTAGAGTTATTCATTGACGTAGTCATAGAATTACTTTAGATATTAATTTCTTAGTTTGTCCATTGGCTAGCTATTATTATGACTAGAGAGTGCTCTGATGTTTATCTTTTATTTATAATGCTTGATCATACTTATCACCTTTATTTATCTTTATTTATCTTGTGACCTCTACCTGTTATGAGAGAGAGAATGATATTGTTAATGTCACTTATCCATTGTATATAATCACTATCAATATAATAGATTAAAGTTTATCTTAGTCCTTCCCAGTGGTATAAATATAAATAGACAACCTGGTAGAACTCCTAGGTAAAATGCTACAATGGTATAATTATCTGTCCGCTTGCAGAATTGATTTTAGTTTATATTTATATTTCTGCCTAGACACATAGGATGATATATGAAACCTTTATTTATTCTTTAGCATATATAATTAGGGATGACAACCTAGTTCATGCATAAGAATGTTGGTAATAGATAAGTGGCTAGTTGCTTGTGACAAGTTAATTAATTAGCATACATCTTCTAATCTTGTCTTTCGTATTAAAAGTTATATAGTTATATTTGGCGACGTTAGTAGATGTCAATAGTAAAATCATACAATAATTACCGTCAACAAGCTCCCCCAAGCTTAACTTTTGCTAGTCCCTTAGCAAAGCCAATATTTAGCCGATATTATAAGTTATAGCTACCCCTCACAAGTATTTAGCTTTAAACCAAGAAGTACTCAAAAATTAGAGTAGACCAAGCTAACCTTCAGACTTACCTTTATTACTTTTAACCATGGAGGTTGTAGCTTTCTCTTGAATCTTGGGCAATTGAAGGACAAAATGTCTAAGTTAAGCACTATGTCTAGAGCTCTGTTGTTCAACTCTTATCCTGAAGCTTTTGCAAGTTTTCCAAAATAAAACTCAGAGTTTCCTTTGCATGACTCTCTCAAGTCTCTCAATATGTGGTATTTGTGGATCCTTACCAAGGCAATAGTGATGCATGCCTTCTCTCTCTCATCCTATAACTAATGGTGGAGCTCATGGGTAAGGAGACAGCTCACACATACTTGCAATGAATATGTTGTAAAGTCAAACAATGGATCCAAAGGAAACAAGTCATACAATTGAATCATGATGTGCATATATGTGGATGTGAGGTGGTAAGTGGATATTTTTGGTGGCTAATTCTAATTCTACTCTGTTGCTCCTTGAAAACATCTTTCTCTTTCTTTTTCAACACTAGGGAATTGTGCTGCAGGACAACATTGACTATCTTTCTCTTTTCTTCTTTTTTCAGGCGGACATCAGAGTACCCATTGTTTTGATAAATTCGGAGACTTGTCCATTTTTACCTCTCAGGCTGGCATCTTTGTACCAATTGTTTTCTCTCATCTCACTCTTTTGCATAGCCACATGCCTCTTCTCTGCAACAGTACTTCCCTTTTCCTTTTTCTTTTGAGAGATAGTAACAAGAACTTTGGAGCATTGATCTGGGGTAACCAATTGGGTATATATTAGGGTGGAATAGATGGAATATGTGGATGCGCCTACTCGGGATGTGTAGGGCATTATGGGTGGAGTGCACATGATTTTGACTGTAAAAGCATGACAAGTTCCTCAGGTATCAACAAAGCTTGACTAAACTCAAAACAAAGCAAATAGCATAATATAATGTGTGTTTTCCTAATCTATCATGTATGGCTGTGGTAGGAATGTAAAGCTCTTGTCATACAGGAACTCATCATGTGGTTTTAAGGATGTTCAAAATAAATCTCCAGAATTTAAGTCTCACTAGGAACAAGATAAATAGCAACTCATACTTTGCATATCATATCCCTCAATTACTTGGACTTAGATCAAGCATTTGCTACCCACCAGTTTCAGGTTTAAAGTAAATCTTCAAGTTAGAATGGTTGTGTCTAAAACTTGGGATGATTCAAGGTTGAAAACTAAGTGTTATGAGGAATCATGGTGGGTGCTACTTATCAAATTCCCGAGCATGGTTTCCATCTAGTCTGAGCAAAATTATTGTAAGCACTCTCTTTTTATTTTATTCAAGCACACTAACTAACTTAAACACTATTTATTTAGTTTTAATTTTTTTATCTCACTAGCTAACTCATGCGAAAAGCAATATGATACAATAATAAGGTGGGAAACTTATACTTAGCTGGATTTACGTGGAGGGTGCCCTCCCCCAAGCTGGATGTTTGATAGGGTCTTTGACGTTGCAAGTTGAGTGATCGTTTTGAGAGCAGGTGTATCAGCAGCGTAGGTGCGTCGGGTTGACCAGCTCTTTGATCATGTATTATCTGTAAAACTCAATTGCCAACAGGAGTACCAAATCTCATGGAGAGGGGTTAGGTTAATACCACTCCATGGTAAGTGATTGATTTTATAGTTCCAGCAGGAAGTTCCCTAAATGGGTGGACCTTCATGTGCCCACATATTTTTGGTATTTTTCTAAAAGTGTGGACCTTCATGTGCCCACATATTTTTGGTATTTTTAATTTTATAATTGCAAGAATTAAATATGATGCAGAAATCTATCCTAGATGCAAAATTATTTTTGTGCGACCACGGTGATTAGTCTTTATGGGCTATGCCACAAAATTAGTCATATGGGGCTTTTAGATTTTATTATGCTAAGCAATAAATATTTTTATTTTCTTTTAAATGTAGGAAAGTAAATATGCAACTACCGCGATATTAATGCAATGCTGAAAGTAAATATGGATAAGTACCAATTTTTACCCTTTTGGCGAAAGCTCGGTGGTTTATAGTCCTACGACAGGACTCCTTGTCAGTTCATTCCTTACGGGGTGCATCGTTGGGTTGAGATGACCCTGGTTGCACTTCTGATGATGAGCTAGAAGGTGACTCTTTCTTCCTCCATTCCTTTCTGGTTGGTGAAGTTGATGTTGCTAGTGAGGTTGAAGCTGGGAGCTCATCCTTCACAGTCTCTTCTTCCTTCTCTTCTTTGGACTTATTCCTTTCAAGTTCTTCTTTATAATCTTCCCAACCATCCTTGAGTGGTTGGGTCTTTTGAGAGGAACGGCATCTCCTCCTTGACCTGTTCTTCTTTGGCTGCTCATAAGTTGTGTAACTGTTGAAGTAGCAGCAGACCTTCTCCTTGTGGAACTGGAAGTGGACCTCCCCTGATCTCATATAGATAATTGCTCTTGTAGTGTTGAGGAACGGTCTTCCAAGTACGAGTGGTTGATCGTACTCTTCTTTTCCCATGTCAAAGACCAAGAAGTCAGTGGGGACATAATGATCTCGAATCTTTACCATAACGTCCTTAGCGATCCTCTCTAGAAATCTGAATGTCTGGTCCGCCATGTATAGCTGTGTGTAGGTAGAGTACAAGGGTGTCTTGCCAAATAGAAAGTCATAAGTTACCTTGGCCATTACACTAACACTCGAGCCTGTGTCGCAGAAGGTCTTGTAGAAGATCTTTTGGTTGATTGTGCAGTCAATCGTCGGTACTCTTGGATCATCTAGCTTGGGCATGTGTGGTGAAACCAGAAGGTGATCGTACTCAGCTCGGACTGAGTTGATCATCCTCATAGCTTCAGTGTGAGTCAGCCTAGCCTTGTTCTTCCTTCTGCTTGTCTTCTTTTGCGCAGGTTTGTCTTCATAGATGCATGGCTTCTATGGATGGGCTAGACTTTCCAGTGTCTTGTTCTTGAAGCTGAATCTTTCTTTGCTTCCCCTGATAGTGAAACAGATCTTGGCGCTGTCGACATAGATGATAGCCTTGGTGGTGCTAAGGAATGGTCGTCCCAAAATGATTGGCGACTTCTCATCTCCTCCTGTCTCAACTACCACAAAGTCGGCAGGTACATACGAGTGTCCAACTTGTACACATACATCTTCCAGGATCCCCTTTGGATAGCAGAGTGACTGGTCTGCTAGCTGCAAGCACATGTTGGTGTATAGGAGTGCATCTCCATGGATCTTCTCGTAGATCACCTTGGGCATAATGTTGACGCTTGCGCCAAAGTCGCAGATTGCTTCCTCGAAGGCGTGTTGACCAATGGCTATTGGTATGATGGGCCTTCCTCGGTCTCCTTTCTTCTCTGGCAGAGAATCATCATTCCATCCCATGGACTGATGCTCTGCATGGTACCATCTTGCATTGAAGATATCCACCAGATTTGCAGTTTCTAGTTCTTCTGGTTGGCCTAGGATCTTTCCTTCATTGGCTGGATGGATAGAGGATGCCAACTGAGCTATTTGGGATTCTAGCATTTTATTGAAGCTGAGCTGGTTCTTGATAGCAGAGGCAAAACCATCCATCCTGTTGTTGATGGTTTCTAGCAACTTTTCATTGGAGACTAGCTTCTTGGAAATCAGATCTAGCAGTTTGGTCTGGCCAGAGGCTAGATCTCTCAATGGTGTGTTGAAGTTGTTACCTTGATAATTACCGGAGTAATTACCTTGGTAGTTGGGCCTCTATTGTTGATTCCAACCTTGGTTCCGATTCCAATTCTGATTCTGCGGACGGTAGTAGTTGTTGTTGACGTAGTTCACATCCTCCTGAATCTTCGGACAGCTGTGACATGAGTGGCCAGTGCCTCCACACTCTTCACATGTCATATAGGCATCATGAATGTGCTTGACCTCTCTCTTGTCATTGGCTCGGTCATCAAGCTTCTTCATCAGCAGGTCCATCTTGGCAGAAATCATGTCGTTCTCCTTGAGCTAGTGCATTGCTCCTCTCTTGAGGGTCGGGGCTCGTTCTTCACTCCAACTCTGGTTGGATGCCATATTCTCCACAAGGGTGGTAGCTTGCTCAATGGTGAGTGACAGAAAAGCTCCTCCAGCAGCAGCGTCCATCGTCTTACGAGTGCTGGTGGTCAACCCATGGTAAAAGGTTTGCATAAGCAACCAATTCTCCATCCCATGGTGAGGACATTCTGAAATGTAACCTTGAGAGCATTCCCATACTTCTGGGACTAATTCGTGAGATGATGGGACAGATAACTATAAACTAAGAACAATTCTGCAAGCAGACAGATAATTATACCATTGTACCATTTTACCTAAAGTTCTACCAGGTTGTCGATTTATGTTTATACCACTGGGAAGGACTGGATAAACTATAATCTATTATATTGATAACAACTATATACAATGAATAAGCGGTGTTACAAGTGATAAGTATGATCAAGCATCATAAATATTGGATAAACATCAGACCACTTTCTAGTCATAGTAATAGCTAGCCAATGGATAAACTAAGGAATTAATATCTAAGGTAATTCTATAACTACGCCAATGAATAACTCTAAATAGTGCAATTACATCTAGCAATCATTGTTAGATTAGTCCTACATCATGATCAGATGTAAAGGGCATCATCTAGGAAGGATGTGAAACAGAGTCATCATCCAACTTCGCGACCGTGCCTGCTTGCCTACATATGGGGGGTGGACTACAGATGAATCAATGTACCACATGACCCGGCACATCAGGGTGCACTCGCAGATAAACAGAATATCTAAACACCACGTCTACATATTGTTCATCATCTACCCATCGATCGTTTGGATAAACGCTATACGAGCAATTACATGAATTCAATAAGATCAAACCAACTATGCTAGACATATAATCAAAGTAGACAATGACTATTGTAATTAAGAACAATGTTTCCCTAATCATAATGAAGAATACAATAATAGAGAATGAACTAGAACTATACCAAACTCCGCGGTCCAGACAGACGCCGGGGGCTCCAGATCCCGCTGAAGAACTAGAACTCCTCTACTTCTAATCTAACTAGGCTAGAACTATGAACTAGAAGGCTCTTGATGAACTAGAAGGCTCTTGATGGCTTGACCGAAGACTTGATGCCTTGGATGAATAATGGGATTGCCCTCCAGGGAGGGGGGTCTGCCCCTTTATTTATATCCCGGTGGGATGAACGTGCGCCGCAGGATCAAACCGACTTAACCAAGGGCCAAGATGCATCGTAGGAGGCGGTAGAGGAACATTCTAGAAGGCGGGGCCAAACCCTAGCAGGGGGCGCCGCCCGGCCCCACCCTAGGCCGGCCCCACCTTGCAGGTTCCGGGGCCCCGGTTCTTTCGGGTGTCTTCTAGATATTATTCACAGTACCAATGTTCCGGAGTTTTTATAAGTTTCCGAAATAAAACTCAGAGCTTAATTGTATGACACCCTCAAGTCCCTTAATATATATAGTATTTATGGATCTCACTTAAGGCATTAATGATGTTATGCCTCCCTATTGCTAAGAATATATAGTGGAGCTGATAGGGGTAGTAATAACAAGGATAAGTATACTTGCAATTCATATGTTATAAAGTCAAACAATGGATCCACAGAGAATCGAGGCATACAATCAAACCAAGATGTGCATGTGTATGGAATATGGTGGATAAGTGTATATGTGGTATTTAGTGGCTAATTCTAATTCTTCTTGTGCTCTTTTGAAAATAAATCCCTCTCTTAGGACCTTTCGCAGGAAAACATGGGCTATCTTTATTTCAACATACACACATATTTTTTAATTAAGGGAGGTGAGCATCTAGTACCCATTGTTTTAATTGCTAGGACACTTGTCCATATTTTACTCCCCTTTCTTTTCATACTTTTGCATTGCCACATGCATTCAATAAATGATTTGGAGAGATAACAATGGTCAAAACTTAGAGCATCTATAACAGGGCTGTCCTATGGGGTATATTTTTGTTGTTTACTCCTAGTGTAGGAGAAAACACTTTTATGATGAACATAGATGAAAGTGAAAATGGTTGCGATTACTCTCAAGGTAGGAATAATGCATATGTGGCTGGAGTGTGTAAGAGATCTTGGTTTTAAAAGCATGACAAGACTCTCATAAGGTATACAACAAAGGTTGACTAAACTCAATGCAAAGCAAGTAGCATAAATGTGCAAAGGTTTCCTATCTCTAAATATATCATTTCTGGTTTTGGTAGGAATTCACACTTTGTCATACAAGAGCTCATCATGTAGATATTATGTTTTCAAAATAAATCTCCAGAACTTAGTAATGCTAGGAATAAGATAAATAGGAGCTCAACCTTCATGAATTATATTAATCAATCACCTAAACTTAGCTCAAGCATATGCCTCCATAAGTTTCAGGTTTAGAGTAAATTCTCAAATTAAAACAGTAATATCCAAAACTCAGGAGAATTTAAGGTTGACAACTAGGTACTTGAAAGGAATGACAACAGAGCAACTATTCATCATCTCTAAGACAAAATTTCAGTATTCATCAATTTTAATTGATTCTAGCCTAGACTGTCTCCGAACATATTCTAATATATAGCTAAGTGTTTATTTGGTTTTAATGATTATACATCTTTCTAGTTATTTTTGATTGGACTAAAAAAAGACTCTATGACTTGTGGACCTTCATGTGCCCACATATTTTTGGTATTTTTAAATTTTCCTATGATACTATGGTGAACCTTCATGTGCTCACATATTTTTTGGTATTTTATGACTATATAAAACAGACTCAATAATCGCCTAGGTATAATTACCTTATAACTAGGGGATGCTCCTCCCTCAAGTTGGATGTTTGCAATACTTGGTGTTGAATGATCTTCAGAGTGATCTAGCCAGTAGTAGTCCTGGTGGGTGCCACTGATATACTCTTTTCTTAGTCATAATATTGTTCCTGCATAATTGTACTCTAACTAGAAAACTAAAACTCGAGGCTTGAATTTAACAAGGGGTTAGCGGTCAGCCAATGAGCAATTGATTATTCTTTATGAGTTGATTTTGACAGATCTTGGCAGGATTTCATGTTTCTCTATCTTTTTAAATTTTCTGATTTTATAAAACAGGAAATAAATATGAATGCTCTTTATTTTTATTTTTATGCCACCGCAGTAAATACTCCTACGGGTTTACCATAATTTCATTCACATGGGGCTTTAGTATTTATGATGCAGTAAATAAAGCAGTAAATATTTTTGTTGTTTTATATTTAATGTGCAAAAATGATTGTACTAATAAATGTGTTAAAGTAAAATTGCTAACTTAATTAGATAACTACCATTCTAACCTTATGGCTAGGGTACGGAATTTAAAGTCTACCGACAGGACTCAGATAGAGGAGAGTACTTACTCAGTAGGTTCATCGTCTGAGGTTACCTCAGTCAATTCCCTACTTTGCGGTGGTGTAGTAGGTGCTTCTTATTTCTCCTTCCATCTCATTTTTGTCTCTTCTGCTTCTCTCTTTTCTAGCTCCAGCTCTTCCTTGTTACACTCCCTCAGGTATGCTTCTCTTGACTCTTCATCTCTCTTCATTCATTCTTCGAATTGTGCATGGACCTCTTCTTTCTCTGCCTTACCAATCTGATCCATCCTTTCAGGTTCCGCTTCCCCCTCACTCCAGCGTGGTGCTTGTACGGCTTCCTCTTGCTTCTTATAGCAGTCTTCATACTTCACAATCTTGCTAGAGAATTCCTCCCATCCACAGTGAGGCTGGGCAGCCTGAAGGTGGGCTTGGCATCTTCTCCTGTTGCGTTGCTTCCTGATCTGCTCACGGTTAACAAGTGTTCTAAATTGACAGCGTACCTTTCCCGTGGGTAGGTTGAAGTGGATCTGTCCAGACCCGATGTAGATAATAGCATTGGCGGTGTAGAGGAACGGTCTTCCCAAAAGAATAGGTGATTCATCGTCTCCCTGCATGTCAAGAACTAGAAAATCTGCGGGTATATGTTTATCTTGAATTCTTACCATGGTGTCCTTAACCATGCCTTCAGGGAATGTTAGTGATTGGTCTGCCATCTGTAACTGAATATATATTGGGAATAGAGGTAAATCATTATATAAATCATCATATACCTTTTTGGACGTTACGTTGACGCCTGATCCAGTGTCGCAGATGGTGTCAGCAAATGTGGTGTCTTTGATTGTTGTCACACCCAATTTTAAGGATAAAATGGGATGCATAAACTTATGTGCGCTCAGAGATTAGTCACACACATAAGCCAACAAATTGCATAAATTGTATCATAACCAATGTTTATTACATATTAAATGTAAATAATATCAAAGTCATTACACAGCGGAAAATAAAGATAACTCTCGCGGTAGCTCCATAGCACAGGGACGTCGACTGGTGAAGCACAAGTCTAGTAGTCCTCTGGGTAGTCCTCATCACTATCACCATCTGTTACCCATCCGGGATTTTTAACCGAGTATTGAAAAATAAACATGCGTAAGTACATGTCGTACTCAACAAGACTAGCATGGGTTAATGAGGCTTAAAAGGTTGACATGGTTTTAACAGCAGGTTACTTTTAATTAATCATCTTTTATGCAGTTGGATAGCAACAAATGAATAAGCCCATTCTCATGATCATAGTAAACATAATTAATGAGTAGCAATAAATAGATTTAGCAACAAGTAAGCATCACCCCAAAAGATAACTACTCCATAAGACGTCTAAGGCCGCTCTTGACCGTGAGCTCGGCTAGTATACCAGTTTTACACTCTGCAGAGGTTGTGCACTTTCACTATGAGCCGTGATTCCCAGTTGCTCGGGTTAATTACTCCCATATCACTACCAAGGTGAGTGAGCAGGGTTTCACTATGAAGTCTTTCAAAGAACTTCGCCTAACAAGTTAGGGCCGCTAGGAACCCGGCAAGCAGATGTAGAGCCCCCCTTCTTCGTGGCACAAGGTCACGCAGGTTATACACACTCGGACATGAGCCGCACTATACCCGAGTCGGCAGGTCCCATCACGCCTTTCGGTAACCTCTAACAAGCTAGAAAAAGTGCCCATACTTGACTAAAACCAGAGCCATGTAGCCCTCATAGTTGCACTGTCAATCCCGGTGTCATACTTACAGATCATTACCAAAGGTGAAGGATTTTGAGCATCACAAAACTATACTCGAATCCCCTAGTTCCCTGTTGCTAAAAAGGCATCTTTTAATCATATTGCATAATCAATTTATCAAGTTTACATGATCATGATTCCCAAAAGTGCACTAGCAACATTTACCATATGCATAATCCCATAGATGGAAAGGAACAGGGTAACAATACTAGGAAATAACTATGGTTAACAAGGAAGGCACATGCAAATGCAATTATTTATTTGGTGAATAGGACAACAAGGATAATCCATACTAATACTTGCCTTGATCAGTAAACTCCTGGTGATCCGGGTTGTCGAAGTACTGATCTTGATCACCCACGTAAAGCTCACCGTCTACACTCGATCCATCATAACAACACACATGCATGCAGGGGCAATCATGCATACAAACAAGAGTTTTCATTAGAAAAGTACACCAACAGAGAGAAAATAAATTAAAAAGGTTATAAAACAAATCTACACGTCGCTACGATCACATCGATATAAAGTTTGCGCAAATCGGATTTAAAACGAGGAAGATATGAATTTTACAAGATTTATAATAGAATAATAATAGATTAAATATAATCTCGAATTTTAAAAGTTAATAACATATGAAAAAGTGGTACTAACTGGTAGATCATCAAATTACGAATCTAACGCAATTTGAATCGTTCAAATCGGAATTAAAACGAGTAAATTATGATCAAATCAAGTTTAGTGGCAAATCTGTAAACAATAGAAAACACATTTTCTAAATATCGGGAGAAAATACGTTTTCTAAATTGGAAAGCGCAAATCACAGAATACGCTAAGGGATTGTGGGTTATAACCTTAAAAACTAAAGGGGGCGTTTTGCAAAAATGCCGGCCAAAGGGGTAAGGATGGGTTTGGGTCATCCGATTCAAAATCTAAGGCCCAGATTAGATCAGGAGGGGGGCCGGTGGCGCCCCGGCCGGAAACAGAGGGCGCACGGCGGCGCCATGGCCGGCGCATCACCGGAGAAGGCGATTCGGTGCTGCAGTGCACCGTTCAGCACAGGGAGGGTCTCGGGAGAGAGAGGGAAGCATCGCGAGCTCACCTAGAGTGATTTGAACGGCCGAAATCGTCTCGGGATGGGTTCTTCACGGACTCCGGCGGGCGGCAGGTGACTGCGACCGTGGAGAGGTGGTGTTAGTGCCAAAAACGAGGGAGAAGAGGTCCTGGTGGCTTCGGTAGACCGATATGGTGCTCGGTGAGTACTTACGGCGAGATGGGGATGACGAATTTGTCGAGTTCGTCGACAATGGCGGGCGGAGCTCGGACCGGCGACGCTCTGGAGATGAAATTGGTGTCGGTTAGTGCACAATTCAAGAAGTGAAGTGGCTCGCGATCTTCACGGTGTCTTGGAGAAGCTTCTCAAGGGCTTACCGTGAGGAAAACGACGTTGAGCCCGTCGAATTTCTCACGGCGGCGGCGGCTCTGTTTCTTGATGCGCGAGCGAGGGCGATGGCGGCTAGGGCTCGTGGAGTCGGCAGAGAGGCGGCGCGGCTTATATACTCCCGAGGGGGCAGTCTAGGGAGGTTGGACTCGACGAAGAAATAGGAGATCGATTCGATGACGGGGAACGACGAACTCGCCCCGTTCCGTTTCGGCATCGGGCTCTGCTTCGCGCGGCAGGGGGGACTGGAGGGGGAGGCGCTAGCCGGTGGGTCCCACATGATAGCGAGACCGCGCGCGGGCCAGGGTTGTCAGCTGCAGAGGGACGCTTCGTGCGCGCGTGCTCGGCCGTGGCGGCCCGGCCGTGCCCTGCTCTCGGTTCAACCAGAGGAGGAAGAAAAGAAGAGGAAGAAGAGAGACTGCCACACGGCCCGCCCTGTCAGCCATAGAGAGGAGAGGGGGCGGCACTGCACTGGCTTCGGCTTGGGCCGGCCTCGGCCCAAACAGCAAGGGAAGGGGGTGCAGGCCGAGGGGGAGGAGGGATTGGGCCCCTCGGGCCAAAAACAGCAGGGGGAAGGTTTTCTCTTTTTCCAATTCCTTTTCTATTTTTCAAATTGGGATTTTGAATACTGGAAATTCAAATACAACCCAAGCATCAAAATAAAACAGTGCTCCAGCATGAATGCAACATACATGTGTATGGCCTAACATTAATTTTATATCTCAATAAATATTAATTTCCCTATATTGGAATGATCAACTAATTGCTTAATTAAATAAATTCCCACTATTTAAAAGAATGCAATTTTTTCGGGTGTTACAATTCTACCCCCCTTAAAAATAATCTCGTCCTCGAGATTCGGTTGGTGCTTACTCAAACAACTCCGGGTACTTTTCTCTGAGATCTTCCTCTCTTTCCCAAGTAGCTTCTTCCTCAGAGTACCGATGCCACTGCACCTTGCACATTTTTATAACTCGACTTCTTGTAACTCTTTCTGCGGTTTTCAAAATCTTCACGGGATGTTCCTCATATGTGAGACCCTCCTTGAAAACTATTTTCTCGACAGGAACCTTCTCTTCCGGTACTCTCAAACACTTTCTCAATTGAGATATGTGGAACACATCATGCACACCGGACAAACTTTCCAGAAGTTCAAGCTGATAGGCCACTTCACCACGTCTTTCCAAGATTTTGAAAGGACCAATATACCTTGGTGCTAACTTTCCTTTCTTGTTGAACCTCTTCACACTTCTCATCAGTGACACTTTAAGATATACATAGTCTCCCACTTCAAAGGATAATTCTCGTCTCCGTGTATCCGCATAGCTCTTCTGTCTAGATTGTGCTATTCTCAAGTTCTCTCTTATTGTCCGGACTTGCTCCTCTACGTCTCTCAACACATCCGGTCCAAACACTTGACTTTCTCTAGTTTGATTCCAAAACAAGGGTGTCCTGCACTTGCGCCCATACAATGCTTCGAAGGGTGCCATCTTGAGACTTTTCTGGTAACTATTATTATAAGAGAACTCCGCATACGGCAGACTCTTATCCCAACTTGTTCCATACTGTAAAGCACAAGCTCTCAACATATCTTCCAGAATCTGATTAATCCGTTCAGTTTGACCGTCAGTCTGGGGATGATATGCAGAACTGAAATTCAGCTTAGTACCTAGAGACTCATGTATCTTTTGCCAGAAATGTGAGGTGAATTGAGTACCCCTATCAGACACAATTTTCTTTGGAACTCCATGTAGACACACTATTCTCTCCATATACAACTCTGCTAGTTTAGGACCTCCATAAGTGGTCTTAACTGGGAGGAAATGAGCTACTTTAGTCAGTCGATCCACAATTACCCAGATTGAATCATAACCTCTCTGAGTACGTGGCAATCCAACTATGAAGTCCATACCGACTTCTTCCCACTTCCACTCAGGTATCTTTAGTGGTTGTAGCAATCCTGCAGGTCTCTGGTGTTCAGCTTTAACTCTCTGACATGTATCACATATAGCCACATATTCTGCTACATCACGCTTTAGTCCAACCCACCAATATTTTTCCTTCAGGTCCAAATACATCTTGGTACTTCCTGGGTGTATAGAATATGCTGACTCATGAGCTTCACGCAGTATAGCATCACGGATAGACTTCCCTTCAGATACATAGAGTCTTTTTCCAAACCATAATGTTCCATTCTCATCTAGCTTGAATCCGGGTGATTTTCCAACCACAATGTTCTCTGCTATCTCTTTTAGCTTCTCATCTTCCAACTGAGCCTTGCGTATCTCTTGCTCCAATGTGGGTTCAACCTCCATCTCAATAGCATTGATCACTATTCCTAAGTTGAGACGCTCCATCTCTGCACACAACTCTGCAGGTATAGTGGTTGCTCGAATCTCATTAGCATAACTCTTTCTACTAAGAGCATCGGCTACAACATTTGCTTTGTCAGGATGATAGTGCACTTCCAAATCATAATCCTTTATCAATTCCAACCAACGATGTTGCCTCAAATTCAACTCTGACTGGGTGAAGATATACTTCAAGCTCTTATGATCAGTATAAATGTCGCACTTATGACCAATCAGATAATGCCTCCATAACTTTAGAGCGTGAACCACTGCTGCTAGCTCCAAATCATGAGTAGGATAATTCAACTCATGCTTCCTCAGCTGCCTTGATGCATATGCTACAACTCTTCCTTCTTGCATGAGTACACAACCAAGACCTAGGCGGGAAGCATCACAATAGATAGAGAACTTCTTACTCAGATCCGGCAAAACCAACACTGGGGCTGTTGTCAATCTCTTCTTCAATTCTTCAAAACTAGCTTGGCACTTCTCAGACCACACAAACTTGGCATTCTTCTCTAGCAAGGAAGTCATTGGCTTTGCAAGCTTGGAGAATCCTTCAATGAACCTTCGGTAGTAACCAGCTAAACCAAGAAAACTACGAATGCTAGTCACATCAGTTGGCGGCTTCCAATTCAACACATCTGCCACCTTGCTTGGATCTATAGAAATTCCACCATTGGACACAATATGTCCTAGAAAAGCAACTTCTCTCAACCAGAACTCGCACTTACTTCGCTTGGCATACAGCTTGTGTTCTCTGAGCTTCTGCAAAACCAATCTCAGATGTTCGGCATGCTCTTCTTCATTCTTAGAGTAGATCAAGATATCATCAATGAACACCACAACAAATTTATCCAAGAATTCCATGAATACCTTGTTCATCAGATACATGAAGTAGGCAGGTGCATTAGTCAAACCAAAGGACATTACCGTATACTCATACAATCCATACCGAGTAGTGAATGCAGTCTTAGGTATGTCAGAGTCACGAATCTTCAACTGATGATAACCTGAACGAAGATCAATCTTGGAGAACACACAAGCACCTCTCAATTGATCAAATAAGTTATCAATTCTAGGCAATGGATACTTGTTCTTAATGGTGACCTCATTCAGTGACCGATAATCAACACACATCCTTTGACTACCATCTTTCTTATCAACAAAAATTACCGGGGCTCCCCAAGGTGAAGAACTAGGACGAATGAAACCTTTTTCTGATAGTTCTTTAATTTATTTCTTAAGTTCTTCTAATTCTTTAACTCCCATTCTATATGGACGTTTAGCTATAGGTGCAGTACCAGGTAACAACTCAATGATAAATTCAATGTCACGGTCAGGCGGCATACCTGGCAACTCATCTGGAAACACATCTTCAAACTCATCCACCATTGAGTTATCCGGCTGCACTTCTTCTCTGAGCTGATGTACTGTGGCTTGTTGTTGCACTTGCAGAGCAACCTCAACTCGGACCTCATCTCCCTTTGTTGTAGTGACAGTTACAACCTTCTCCTTACACCCTATGTTCGTGTTGTATTTCTTCATCCAATCCATACCCAGGATAAGATCAATTCCGGCAGTATTTAGCACAGTAGGGGTTATCTCGAATTCTACCTCCCTTAATGAGACAGTAATCGGGAGACACTGAAGAGTAGCTTGCATAACACCACCCGGAGAAGAAACCATAATAGGATGTTTCATGACACTAAGGGGAATACCATGCTTTCTAACAAATGTGTGCGAAATGAAAGTATGCGAAGCACCAGAGTTAAAAAGAACTGTAGCGGGGATGGAGTCGATATTGAACGTACCCATCATGACCTCTGGAGTCTCCTGTGCCGTATCAACTGACACATGGTTCACCTTCCCGGTGTGAGGTGGCACTCTCTGCTGGTTGTTCTGCTTCTGGGAGGCTTGGGGATTCTGCTTCTCGGGACAATTGTAGGACAAGTGTCCTTCTTTGCCACAGCGGAAGCACTTGTTGGGGGCACCATTCTTCACTGGGATGTTGTTGGGAGCAGTCAGTTGTGGCGCCTGGTTGCCACCTTGTCGCTGGTACTGGGAACGCTGCTAGTTCTGGGAACGTTGTTGATTCTGGAAATTGTTCTTGAATCCAGACTGTCCCTGGAAATGTTGTTGCTGCTGGTTGTTGCGAAAGCGGCTATTGCTTCCAGATGACTGTCCTTGAAACTTCCTCTTCTTCTTCTTCTCATCTATCTCACGGCGCTTGCTTTCGATGATCAAGGCTTTGTCCACCAACTGTTGGAAGTTGGCGAAAGTGTGGGAGAGCAACTGGTACTGGAGATGATCATTCAGTCCCTCCAAGAAGAGCTCTTGCTTCTTGGCATCATCTTCAACCTCCTTTGGTGCATACCGCGACAACTGGATGAACTTGTCACGGTACTCAGCAACAAGCATACCTCCCTGCTTCAGAGAAAGAAACTCCTTCTTCTTCAGCTTCATCAACCCTGCAGGCACATGATGATTGCGGAACCCCTCACGGAATTGCTGCCAAGAGATGAGGTCGGCACGTCCAAAACGGAAAGACTCCCACCAATCCAGAGCAGCTCCCTGCAACTGCCCAGATGCATAGAGAACTTTCTCGACGTCGTTGCATTGGGCGATCTCCAGCTGCCTTTCTATTGCACGCAGCCAATCATCAGCTTGGAGAGGATCACTGGAATGGTCAAAAGTGGGAGGGCGTCCCTTCAAGAATTCGCTTCTCTTGTCATGGGGTGGTGGAGGTGGGTTCCCAATGCCATTGTTTCACTGCAGCAGTTGAATGTTCTGGGCCATTTGCTGCATCAACTGTGTTTGCATCATCATCAGCTGCTCCATGTTAGGCTGTGGCGGAGGTGGTGGTGGATTAGCATTTTCTTCAGAGGTGCCATCGCCCCTTGGGTTCCTCCTGGTGTGGGCCATCTGCTGTTCAAATCATTGAGGTGAGGTTTAGAATTCTTTTCCATTAAAATAACACTTAAAAGACTAGAACAGGAAATTCTGGGCGCGATCCAACAATCATTAGAGTAGAAAAACAGTCATATCTGGAGTTCTCGAAGTTAAACAGAGACGTGCTATACATGGTTGGAAATAATGAGAAAAACTCTACAACTTTTATTCAGACCATCTCTCTAGATTCTGTCGTTAAGTTTATCAAAAATAGATTTGATTCGAAACTGTTCCAGAGTAACAGACAGCGTAGAAACTTTGACTTGTGACATTTGTTTCTCCCAAACCGTAACTGATATTGAGATGATTCTTGCGGCCAAAGAAAACTACAGAAGTCTAGTTTTTCAAAAAAAAATTCACGATTTTTGGTTGTATATAATTAAATAGGAAAAATAACTAAGACAGAGAGGTCTGAAAAACAACACTGCTGGAAACTGAGATAATCAACCCAAACTATTTTGCATTAATTCAAACCTATATAAAGAGATTTGCGGACATGCCCACAATCTCAGCACTCATTACAAACTCCAAATCAAGCATTGTTCATAAGAAAAAGCAACCTAGCACAAAAGTTCACAAGACACGAACTAGACTCGACTTGACTCAACTTGCGCTACTAGCGTCTTTTGCTACTAACTGGGGGGTAACTCCTCTAGGGGTCGATGTCGGTGCGGGTGTGAGCATCTCCATGGTCACCTCGGTTCCTTGGCGGTGATTCAGCTGGGCACCTTGGTGATGGCGGAGGGGGTCCAACACCGAGTTGCCTGTTCAACTCATCCACCGCCCGGCTAAGCTTGTAGTTAGCTTCAGTCCTGGCGTTCAGCTCATCTAGTGTCTGGTCCAGAAAAGTGTTGGTTTGGGCCAAACGCTCCAAGGCAGTGTGGAGTCAGGCGTTCACTTCTCCAAGTGGACCGGCGATGCTGCAGTTAGCTTGGCCACTCTGACGGCGGGGAAGGTAGCGGTGCATCTCCCACTTAATGAGAGCTTGTCGTGCGGCATCCTTGATGGCAGCAGCTTTGGAGAGTTGAACGGAGACAGCATAGTGGATATTCTTCACCTGGCTTCCCTCCTTGATGTACACCTTCGTCTCATAGTAGTCAGCGTAGTCTGGGTGCTTCCAGTGCTCTGTCTTGTACAGCACCGAGGCGTTGGGATAGAAGCGGCGCACCAAGTCGAGGAGCAGCGGGTGGTAGTAGTCATCACCATGATGATCATAGTGAATCATTCCCACCCAGGGTTTTCCACCTTGGTCTCCATCGTCGTCGCCATCGTCATCGGGGTCGTCGGAGTCATCCGAGTCGCCTCCATCATCTTCGTCATCAGGGTCGCCAGCACAATCCTGGTCGCCCTGCGGCTCCACCATCTCGGGTTCATCTTCCTGAGGGTCCTCCATAGGTACATCTTCAGAGCTGTCTTCTAAGGGCTCTTCACTGGGCTCCTTCGATCGGGAAACACGTCCGCCAGAGATGAAGCGCTGCAGGTACCTCTTAGGTGGCATGACACGCTTGCGAGCAGTGCGCTTAAGGTTGGCCATCTACAAGAATTAAGATTAAGTCAAAATTTTGCAATGGACAAGGGTAGGATATCAGCAAAAACTTGTAGCAAATTAATACAACAAGTAAAAAGAGACAATAAAGATAAGGGCTATCCAGTGCAAACTAGGCTTGCGTCCTACAGTCAACACGGCTCTGATACCAATTTGTCACACCCAATTTTAAGGATAAAATGGGATGCATAAACTTATGTGCGCCCAGAGATCAGTCACACACATAAGCCAACAAATTGCATAAATTGTATCATAACCAATGTTTATTACATAGCGAATAATATCAAAGTCATTATACAGCGGAAAATAAAGATAACTCTCGCGGTAGCTCCATAGCACAGGGACGTCGACTGGTGAAGCACAAGTCTAGTAGTCCTCTGGGTAGTCCTCATCACTATCACCATCTGTTACCCATCCGGGATTTTTAACCGAGTATTGAAAAATAAACAAGCGTAAGTACATGTCCTACTCAACAAGACTAGCATGGGTTAATGAGGCTTAAAAGGTTGACATGGTTTTAACAGCAGGTTGCTTTTAATTAATCATCTTTTATGCAGTTGGATAGCAACAAATGAATAAGCCCATTCTCATGATCATAGTAAACATAATTAATGAGTAGCAATAAATAGATTTAGCAACAAGTAAGCATCACCCCAAAAGATAACTACTCCATAAGACATCCAAGGCCACTCTTGACCATGAGCTCGGCTAGTATACCAGTTTTACACTCTACAGAGGTTGTGCACTTTCACTATGAGCCGTGATTCCCAATTGCTCGGGTTAATTACTCCCATATCACTACCAAGGTGAGTGAGCAGGGTTTCACTATGAAGTCTTTCAAAGAACTTCGCCTAACAAGTTAGGGCCGGTAGGAACCCGGCAAGCAGATGTAGAGGCCCCCTTCTTCGTGGCACAAGGTCACGCAGGTTATACACACTCGGACAGGAGCCGCACTATACCCGAGTCGGCAGGTCCCATCACGCCTTTCGGTAACCTTTAACAAGCTAGAAAAAGTGCCCATACTTGACTAAAACCAGAGCCATGTAGCCCTCATAGTTGCACTGTCAATCCCGGTGTCATACTTACAGATCATTACCAAAGGTGAAGGATTTTGAGCATCACAAATCTATGCTTGAATCCCCTAGTTCCCTGTTGCTAAAAAGGCATCTTTTAATCATATTGCATAATCAATTTATCAAGTTTACATGATCATGATTCCCAAAAACGCACTAGCAACATTTACCATATGCATAATCCCATAGGTGGCAAGGAACAGGGTAACAATACTAGGAAATAACTATGGTTAACAAGGAAGGCACATGCAAATGCAATTATTTATTTGGTGAATAGGACAACAAGGATGATCCATACTAATACTTTCCTTGATCAGCAAACTCCTGGTTATCCGGGTTATCGAAGTACTGATCTTGATCACCAACGTAAAGCTCACCGTCTACACTCGATCCATCATAACAACACACACGCATACAGGGGCAATCATGCATACAAACAAGAGTTTTCATTAGAAAAGTACACCAACAGAGAGAAAATAAATTAAAAAGGTTATAAAACAAATCTACACATCGCTAAGATCACATCGATATAAAGTTTGCGCAAATCGGATTTAAAACGAGGAAGATATGAATTTTACAGGATTTATAATAGAATAATAATAGATTAAATATAATCTCGAATTTTAAAAGTTAATAACATATGAAAAAGTGGTACTAACTGGTAGATCATCAAATTGCGAATCTAACGCAATTTGAATCGTTCAAATCGGAATTAAAACGAGTAAATTATGATCAAATGAAGTTTAGTGGCAAATCTGTAAACAATAGAAAACACATTTTCTAAATATCGGGAGAAAATACGTTTTCTAAATTAGAAAGCACAAATCACAGAATACGCTAAGGGATCGCGGGTTATAACCTTAAAAACTATAGGGGGCGTTTTGCAAAAATGCCGGCCGAAGGGGTAAGGATGGGTTTGGGTCGTCCGATTCAAAATCGAAGGCCAAGATTAGATCAGGAGGGGGGCCGGTGGCGCCCCGGCCGGAAACAGAGGGCGCA
Source organism: Eremochloa ophiuroides (assembly GCA_038502445.1). Taxonomy (NCBI): domain Eukaryota; kingdom Viridiplantae; phylum Streptophyta; class Magnoliopsida; order Poales; family Poaceae; genus Eremochloa; species Eremochloa ophiuroides. Next base: position 30,138,591 of record JAHLJS010000008.1, read on the forward strand.
CGGCGGCGCCATGGCCGGCGCATCACCAGAGAAGGCGATTCGGTGCTGCAGTGCAACGTTCGGCACAGGGAGGGTCTCGGGAGAGAGAGGGAAGCATCGCGAGCTCACCTAGAGTGATTTGAACGGCCAGAATCGTCTCGGGATGGGTTCTTCACGGACTCCGGCGGGCGGCAGGTGACTGCGACCGTGGAGAGGGGGTGTTAGTGCCAAAAACGAGGGAGAAGAGGTCCTGGTGGCTTCGGTAGACTGATATGGTGCTCGGTGAGTACTTACGGCGAGATGGGGATGACGAATTTGTCGAGTTCGTCGACAATGGTGGGCGGAGCTCGGACCGGCGACGCTCTGGAGATGAAATTGGTGTCGGTTAGTGCACGATTCAAGAAGTGAAGTGGCTCGGGATCTTCACGGTGTCTCGGAGAAGTTTCTCAAGGGCTTACCGGGAGGAAAACGACGTTGAGCCCGTCGAATTTCTCACGGCGGTGGCGGCTCTGTTTCTTGATGCGCGAGCGAGGGCGATGGTGGCTAGGGCTCGTGGAGTTGGCAGAGAGGCGGCGCGGCTTATATACTCCCGAGGGGGCGGTCTAGGGAGGTTGGACTCGATGAAGAAATAGGAGATCGATTCGATGACGGGGAACGACGAACTCGCCCCGTTCCGTTTCGGCATCGGGCTCTGCTTCGCGCGGCAGGGGGACTGGAGGGGGAGGCGCTAGCCGGTGGGTCCCACGCGACAGCGAGTCCGTGCGCGGGCCAGGGCTGTCAGCTACAGAGGGACGCTTTGCACGCGCGTGCTCGGCCGCGGCGGCCCAGCCGTGCCCTGCTCTCGGTTCAACCAGAGGAGGAAGAAAAGAAGAGGGAGAAGAGAGACTACCACACGGCCCGCCCTGTCAGCCACGGAGAGGAGAGGGGGCGGCACTGCACTGGCTTCGGCTTGGGCCGGCCTTGGCCCAAACAGCAAGGGAAGGGGGTGCAGGCCGAGGGGGAGGAGGGATTGGGCCCCTCGGGCCAAAAACAGCAGGGGGAAGGTTTTCTCTTTTTCCAATTCCTTATCTATTTTTCAAATTGGGATTTTGAATACTGGAAATTCAAATACAACCCAAGCATCAAAATAAAACAGTGCTCTAGCATGAATGCAACATACATGTGTATGGCCTAACATTAATTTTATATCTCAATAAATATTAATTTCCCTATATTGGAATGATCAACTAATTGCTTAATTAAATAAATTCCCACTATTTAAAAGAATGCAATTTTTTCGGGTGTTACAATTGTGTATTCAATGATTGGTATACCTGGGTCACCTCTCTTTGTTGAGAATGATTGGGGGAGCATATGATCATTTTCTGTGTTGAGAGCAGTGATTAGTTGAGCAGTTTCTTCAGGTACATGCTGGGGCTTGTTCTTCCTCCATCTTCTATTGTTCTTCTTCTTGGGCATTACTGGTTGTTGTTGCTCTTCTTGTTGATGAAATTGCTTCGAGACTGCAAAAGTCTTTAAGATGCTGTTCTTGAACGAGAATATCTCTTTCTTGTCCTTGATGGAGAGGACAATCTTGGCATGTTCCGCATAGATGATGGCTTTGGTTGTGCACAAGAATGGTCATCCTAAGATAATGGGTGCCTTCTCATCTCCTCATGTCTCCATGGTCACAAAGTCAACTGGGACATATGATTGCCCCACTCTGATGACAACTTCTTCTAGCACTCCCTCTGGGTAGCAAATGGACTGATTTGCAAGCTGCAAACGCATATCTGTGTACAACAAAGGATCACCTAATATTTTCTCATAAATTACCTTTGCCATTATGTTGACACGCGCCAAAATCATAGATAGCTTCTGGAAAGCTGTGACATCCTATGGAGATAGGAATGACTGGTCTTCCAGGGTCGCCCATCTTCTCAGGTAGTGAGTGGTCAATCCACTGTACATCTGCAGGCTCAATATGGTATTGGGTTGTATTGTGAGTATCAACAGGGTTAGCAGTTTCTAAATCTTCCGGCTGGCTTGGAATCTTACCTTTCTCAAATCGAGGGACAGCAGCAGCTAGCTGAGCTAATTGTGATTCTAACATTTTATTAAAGCTGTGCTGATTCTTTATAGTAGAAGCAAAGGTATCCATTCTAGTATTAATGTTTTCTAAAGCTTTATCATTAGAGGCTACCTTTCTAGACATTTGATCCAACAATTTAGATTGACCAGCAACTAAATCTCTTAAATGTGGAAGATTGTAAATATTGTAATTATTACCTTGGTTGTTATCTTGGTAGTTACCTTGTCGAGGTTGCTGATTTCATCCTTGGTTTGGCTGGTTCCATCCTTGACCTCACTGAGGACGATAGTAGGTGTTATTGTTGATGAAGTTCACATCCTCTTGCAGCGTAGGGTGGTTGACAGCTGAATGCTCGTAATCTCCACATTCTTCATAGGTCATGTGAGAATCATCACTATGCATGACTTCCTTCTTCCCTATATCTAGCTTCTTCATGATGAGGTCTAGCTTGGCAGTGACCATGTCAGTTTCCTTGAGATGTTGGATGCCTCCTCCTTTCTTGCGAGGTTGAGTATGTTCTTCATTATAGCTTGGATTTCAGGCCATCTTCTCAACAAGTGCTTTAGCGTTTGGAAGCTTAAGTGACAAGAAAGCTCCTCCAGCTGCAGCATCTATGGACTCACGGGTGCTAGAGATAAGCCCGTGGTAGAAGGTCTGCATCAATAGCCAATCCTCTATCCCATGATGAGGACAATCTTCAATATAATCTTGAAATCTTTCCCATGCTTCAGTGAATGATTCATCATGTTGTGTTGAAAGCTTGAAATTTTTCCACGCAGAGTATTCGTCTTGCCTGTAGGAAAAGACTTTGCTAGGAAAGCAGTTAAGCATCGGTCCCATGTAGTGTTCTTCTCTTTGTTGGTGTAGAACCACTGTTTGGGTTTCCCCAAAAGTGAAGGAAAAGATGGAGTAAAATAGCATCTCTTGTTACTCCTCTGATCGTAAAGGTGCTGCAGATCTCTAGAAAGTGTTGTAAGTGTGCACTTGCATCTTCATGAGCTTTTCCAAAAAAAATTGACTGGCTTGAAGCATGGTGATAAGAGCAGGTTTGAGCTCGAATCCATTCTCCCTAGTGTTGACTGCGGGTCCAGTCCGGATGTTTGCTGTTGTTGGGGTAGAGAACTCTTGCAGTGTCTTCTCAGCCCTGTCTTCAAACACAGGAGCTAAATCTTCTCCCAAGTGTTCTTCTTCAAGTGTTGGAGCTGGCTCCTCTAATGGACTAGCATGAGTAGCGATGGGTGTTCTTGATGGTGACTCGAAATTGTCCCTCGCCTCTACAAACTTTTTCCTTCTAAGGAGTTTCTTTAGATCGTCAGTGAAGTTCTTTGGAAGAGAAAAACCATTCATTCATCACCCTGCATAAGATAAGCAAATGATAAAAACAAGGGTGTGCCTATTTGAGTTAGAGATCAATCGGTAATACAATCTTATCCATTATGCATATATGTTATCAATATTTACTAAGTTTAATGTGCCTTCCCCGGCAAAGGCGCCAAAAATGCTTGTTGACATCTACTAACGTCGCCAAATATACCTACATAACTTTTAATACTAGAGACGAGATTAGAGATGTATGGTAAATTAATTAACTGGTCATTAGCAACTAGCCCCTTATCTATCACAATATTTTTAGGCTTGAACTAGGTTGTCATCTCTGATTATATATGCTAAGAATAATTCTATAAGCGGAAAAATAATTATACCATTGTAACATTTTACCTAGAGTTCTACCAGGTTGTCGATTTATATTTATACCACTTGGAAGGACTGGATAAACTATAATCTATTATATTGATAACAACTATATATAATGAATAAGCGGTGTTACCGATGTCATTTACTCTACTCATAATAGGTAGGGGTCACAAGATAATAAAGATAAATACAGGTGATAAGTATGATCAAGCATCATAAATAATGGATAAACATCAGAGCACTTTCTAGTCATAGTAATAGCTAGCCAATGGATAAACTAAGGAATTAATATCAAAGGTAATTCTATAACTCCGTCAATGAATAACTCTAATTAGTGCAATTACATCTAGCAATCATTGTTAGATTAGTCCTACATCATGATCAGATGTAAAGGGCGTCATCTAGGAAGGATGTGAAATAGAGTCATCATCCAACTTCATCACCGTGCCTGCTTGCCTACTTACGGGGGATGGACTACAGAGGAATCAACGTAGCTGTCACCTACGCTAACTACCACACGATCTGGCACATCAGGGTGCACTCGCAGATAAACAAAATATCTAAACACCATGTCTACATATTGTTCATCATCTACCCATCAATCGTTTGGATAAACGCTATTCGAGCAATGACATGAATTCAATAAGATCAAACCAACTATGCTAGACATATAATCAAAGTAGACAATGACTATTGTAATTAAGAACATATGAACTATTAAGAACAATGTTTCCCTAATCATAATGAAGAATACAATAATAGAGAAAGAACTAGAACTATACCGAACTCCGCGCTCCAGACAGACGTCGGGGGCTCCAGATCCCGCTGAAGAACTTGAACTCCTCTACTTCTAATCTAACTAGGCTAGAACTATGAGCTAGAAGGCTCTTGGTGAACTAGAAGGCTCTTGATGGCTTGACCGAAGACTTGATGCCTTGGATGAATAATGGGATTGCCCTCCAGGGAGGGGGGTTGCCCCTTTATTTATAGCCCGGTGGGATGAACGTGTGCCGCAGGATCAAACCGACTTAACCAAGGGCCAAGATGCATCGTAGGAGGCGGTGGAGGAACATTCCACAAGGCGGGGCCAAACCCTGGCAGGGGGGCACCACCCAGCCCCACCCTAGCGCCGACCGGCCCCACCTAGCAGGGTCTGGGGCCCTGGTTGCTTCGGGTGTCTTCTAGATTCTTCCCCTGTCCTGATAACGATCGTTGCCTTCGTAGATAAATTTCATGATGTTTAGACACTTTAATCCCTCTTTTACGCTTTTCTAGAATAATCCCTAGAAAATATAGAATATGCAAAACTCATGGAAATTGTCAGTTAAAACCCTAGACTAGTGTGTATTCGTGTATCCTTTTGTGTCTAAAGTTCTAATAAAAGTTGACGTTATCCACCGTCAACAGCAGGTCCATCTTGGCAGAAATCATATCGGTCTCCTTGAGCTGGTGCATTCCTCCTCTCTTGCAGGTCGGGGCTCGTTCTTTATTCCAACTCTGGTTGGATGCCGTCTTCTCCACAAGGGTGGTAGCTTGCTCAATGGTGAGTTACAGAAAAGCTCCTCCAGTAGTAGCATCCATCGTCTCATGGGTGCTGATAGTCAACCCATGGTAGAAGGTTTGCATAAGCAACTAATTCTCCATCCCATGGTGAGGACATTCTGAAATGTAGTCTTGAAAGCGTTCCCATGAAAGCTTGTGGTCTTCCCTCTGAGAGCATTCGTCTTGCTCACAGGGAAGAACTTTGCTAGGAAGGCAGTGGAGCAGAGGTCCAATGTAGTGTTCTTGTCTTTATTTGCGTAGAACCACTGTTTTTCTCTTCCCAATACTAAGAATGGAAACAGGCGGAGCAGGATTGCATCTCTGGTTACTCCCTTGATGGTGAAAGTGCTGCATATCTCCAAAATGTGTTGGAGATGGGCACTCCCATCTTCATGTGCCTTTCCACAAAACTGACTAGCTTGCACCATGTTGATGAGCGCAGGCTTGAGCTCGAATCCATTGTCTTTAACATCAGTGGGTGGTCCCGTACGGATGTTAGCGGTGGTTGGAGCAGAGAACTCACGAAGGCTCTTGTTAGCCATGGCCTCAAATTCTGGTGTCAAACTTCTTCTTGTACGGATGTCTTCCGGCGGTGGATCTGGAGTCTTCCTGAGCTTGGCTCCGGTGTTCCTGATCAAAGCTTCTGGATCTTCAACAAAATTCTACGAAAGGTCAAATCCGTTCATACATCACCCTGCATAAGCTACACAAAGAATAAACAAGGACAGGGTGAGCCTGTTTGAGTAAGGTTTATATGGTTTCTCAACATATTTGGTGTTATGCATATGATCTATCTACATCTTATGTATGCCAAACAGCCTTCCTCGGCAACGGCGCCAAAAATGCTTGTTGGTATTAATTAAGTGTCACTTGATAAATTACTTAGCCACCTCTTTTAAACCTATATTTGTTACAATAACTAAGTTGTCATCCTTAGCATGAATATAAGAGACATGAATGGAAACTACCCAGAATAATACTAAGCAGTTATTATGAATGCAAGTGACTAAAGAGGATATAAAATATTAAGTTCAAAGTATCTGCAAGCGTACAGGTTAATTATACCATTGTAGCATTTTACCCAGGAGTATTCTGGGTTGTCATTTATATTTTACCACTGGGAAGGGTTGGCAATAAATGGGATGTAATTAGATAGATAGATGTCATATGCATAAGCAAATATAGAGATAACCATGTATGACCTATTTACTCAGAACAGGGGTTATGTCACAATAATAATGATATATATGATAAGCATAATGATCAATCCAATCAACCAGTATATAATAATGATCACCTAGAGCACTTCCTATTTAGGCAGTAGCATGGATTAGTTTGAAGCATAAGAATATCGTAAGTCATTCTAACTATACTATCAAAGACATATTAGATTGGTGCAATTATACTAGCAATCATGGTGAAGATACTTCATATTCATACTTAAGGGAATATTACTAAGGAAGATCAAGATCATAGCCAACCTTCTAAAGTAATAATAACTTCCTACTCTCCCTACATTCGGAGTGTGGACTACCAAGGACTCAACGGGAGTGTCACATCCACGATCTACCACAGAACCCAGAATATAAGGCGCAATTGCAGACAAACCACATCTAAGCACCATGCTTACATGCTGTTCATCACCCACCCATGATATCAACGAATGAGCGCTATACAAACCTATGTATGAATATGAATGCATCCTAACTATGCAAAGTATACAATCTAGATAAGCAATGAATAACATAATTGAGAATATAATCAATAGTAGAACAATGTCAATCAACTTTATCTCAAGCACTCAAAAGAGGTTTAAGATTGATATCCTTATTTCATATTTAGTTGACGGGTAAAATCATACAATAATTACAGTCAATAGACATACAGAAGATTTAAGCCGACAAGAAACATATCAAGATTGGGCAATTGATGATGGTTAAAATAAATAAACCATAAATAAACATAAGCAACATTGGTAACTTAATGAATCTAACTAAACATGCCAATTTTAGTTATAGCCGATAACTAACACTTAAACTAATCTAAGCAGTGGGGTGTAAGGTAGAATTACACAGGCCATACTCAAATTAAATAAGGATCGATAACTACTCAAATCTATCTAGCAGTGGGGTATGAGACAGAATCGTACAGGCCATACATGATAAACACTAGCGGTACTTACAGCAAGCTTGCGTCCACCGGATGACACCCAACTTGTCGAATAACTCGCCGGATCTACTTTACTCGTACTCCTAGGGTTTTGGCCAGAGGCCGAAAGAAAGAACTGTTGTATTAATGTGTGTGTGTTCTGTTACAATGGGCTAGGGTTTATATTTATACCCAACAGTTAGAGAAAATCTCAACCGAATAAAAAACCTTAGCTAAAAATAAGGAAATAGTAAAACTTCTAATTCTAAAATAAATTGGAACCCATCCTTTCCTTTCTCGTGGGCCCTCTCTATAACCGCCACGTCACAGCTGTTGCTGAAGCGTATCCCTGCTTGACTCGATTTCCATCTGTAGCACGTCTTGCTCACATCGCCAAACATCCGATCCAAGTTTCCGATCGGAAATTCTTCTCTTGCAGCAACCGACCGTATCCATCCAAAATCCGGTGTAAACACATGCCCCCCAATTTTGGGATAAAACTGATTTTATTCCAAAATTAGCTTCAAATCCCAAATGGTCTCTTTAACGTCTTTGACCAGATTCTGAAATAGTACCTCCATATAATCTCCGCGCACCTTTGCTTCTTCACTTCTGAACCACTTCCGCAACCACTGCACTGAATCGAAACCCTAGCCACGGTCGTTCGCTTGAGTTCAATTGCTCCACCAAATCCCATGGCGACTCCAACTGAGATTCCTGAGGTACGCGACTTCGTCTTCAAGCTTCCTCTTTTCTGATTTCCTGCTTAATGCGAAATACTCTTTGAATACCTAGGAAATGAAGAACAAAATTCTCATCCAATCGGCCAATGTCCCCTCTGCTTATTATCTCGGGCCTATGGGAAATCCTGATTCAACCGACTTTGTTTCTAAAGAGACCAATCAGTTTCCATTCAAATCTTCTCTGATCAGCGTATCATCTTGGACCAAGCAAACCTTTCGGAACTGGCCCAACATACCAGCTGGCTGGAGATACTGGTACCACAGGATCTTGGCGAAGAAAAGTACTGACTGGGAGATGTACAACTTGAGTCAGTGTCTTGACCTTTCTGTCTCTCAATTGAAGAAGAATGAATCCCTTCTTAGCACAGGTTGCTATTTTTGGTCCAATTCCATTAATGCTTTCGTATTTGATCATGGCCTGATGTCAATCACCCTGGGAGACATTCACATGCTTACCATCCTTAAGGTTACAGGTTCTGATTAACTTTGGGATCTTCGATCTAAAGGCGAACAGAAGCTCCTAAAGGTCTCAGATTATAGTGGTTGGACCAGTTATATCATTACCAATCAGGGTTCTGGTTCCAACATCAGCAACAAAGAATATATAGCTTTTCTGATCATGTGGCTAGAAAAGTTTATCTTCTGTGGCTCCTCCCTTGGGCCGGCGTACCCTTACAAGGCACTAGAAGAACAACTGGCTCCTGAAAATCAGTGCTTTTCGGGAAACTGCTTCTAGGGGCCACTTATAATTTAATGAATCAAGTAGCCTCCTGCTTGCTGAAAAATGAACCTGTCCCCTGCTGTTCAGGTCCCTAGTGGTTGATTCAGCTCTGGTTAAATCTGTATTTGCACAAGTTAGTAACACCTGATCTGACCAACCTTAGCTTCCCAACGTCAAGTTTCACAGATGGAGAAAATGAAGTCGGCAGAGGATGCCAATTTTATGGTGAGGCTACATAGATTTGAATCAGGCTACACTGATCAGCGGGCAATTGAAATCTTCAATAGTATCATCAAACCTTGTGCTCTGCCTGTTGACTTCAAGCATCTCCTCAGTAACAATGTCTAGCAACCTGTCTGGCCTACATATGAATTTTATAATCCCAATTTTGTAGTAAGACAGTTCGGGTTGGGTCAGCTTGCCCCCAGGCTCTTCTTTGCTGATATTTTGAAGCCTAGGGAGAGCATTAATGACGTGCTGACCAGCACCAATATATTTCAGCTAGGATCAGATCTTCCGACATATGCACCTTTAGATTGGTCAACAGTGCTCTTTACTCATGCATCCTTCAACATTTGGTGGCAACAATGGCATCCCCATCTGTTTGGCCAGAGAATTCATGACAAGTGAACCTTACTGGATGCAGTCCTCTAACGCTGAGGTAAACCACTCATTTATTTGTCGATTCTTGTCAATCATCAGCATTTAACAAATTGCCTTCTGTAGGACCCCAAAATAATCCCACCCACAACCATCGAGTATTTCCCTCCATGCCCGATGACGAGGATGGGTTTTGAGGCACCTTCTCTGAAAAAACCCGGCTCCTACCCTGGTAACCCCTGAGTTTAAAAGAAAAGTCACTGTTTCCAAGAAAACAGTCACCAAGAAGCCGAGGATGCAAAGAACTCACACACGGGTAAGATACCATCACATTGTATTCCTGTCCTTCCTGTATCGTCTTCTTGAGTAAACATCCGCTTGCCACCCCTAGGTACAGATAGGACAACCTTCGGCCGATACAACAGAGCAAAGTCCTCCCTTGGAAAAAGACTCGGGACCTTAGACTAAAACATGAATTCAGGACACTGTCTCTGAACCGTCTGTCCAGCCGATTATTATTGGAACTCATGGTCGTACCTATTTGCATTTCTAATGTCTGTTGACGGTAGTTATCTATCATTTTTATCCATCAACTAAACATGAATCAAGGGCATAAAACAATCCACAACATAGTTATAGGGTTTGATTCTAACAAGTTCCACGAGTTTTGGTGTTCTCACTTGTTTTGCAGGGTATGAAGGAATATTCAATTTTTCACCAGCTAAAAGTATCTCAAATAAATAATTGGAGTTCACCATTGCGTAGAGCTCGTCGAGACGATCGAAACCGAAATATTACTTGCTATTTTTGGAGTCCGAAATAAAAAGATAAGGATTTTACAAACACTGGAAGATTCTACAACATGAGCTGCGGGATTAATTAAGGGCTGCGAGATTAATTGGGATTAAATCAGAATTTGGTCCATTAAGGCCTATGTGCACTTAAATGAGACATGGTGGAAAGGTTTAGTACCACATCGCTTGCTCAAGGTGGAGGAGGGGAGGCCGTCCCCTATATATACAGCCCCAGGGACCCCCTAGGATAGATCCCTTTCATTATTATAATTCATATTCTCTACTTAGGGCTTGGATGGAGAGGTGACCTATTGTAGGATAACCTCTCTCCAATGTAGTAGATTAGTTCTAGTTGAGAGTAAGGGAGAGCGGAGCCATGCTTAGGTTCTGGAGAGTTCTTCTGAGGTCTGGTATGGCTTGTATCTTATCTATGTAAGACTTATACTTTTATATATTTATCTTCTCTATTTACTTATATGCATTATCATGTGATTGGTTAGTATAGTCGTTATACTTTGGCATAGGATCTTCGCTCGCATCGAGTGCTCTAGTTATAGATCCTGACTAGAGTACTAATCAATAGGCTAGACATGGTGTTTCGTCAACAGGTTACCTGAGATTGCACTCAATCTTACGAATAGTTGTGGTAAGCCTAGGAGGTGACAGCCCTGATGGCCGACGTATTCCACCTCGTGTAGGTTGATGATTGTAGGACCGTAGTTAGAGCTTCCTAGTCCCATTCTCATCTCAGTCTGAGACCAGTGTTTTGATGTCCCGAAGTGCTATTGTGTAATTCTCTACCTAACTATCCTTCAGTTGTCTTAGAACCCAAGTAATAGAGAAGTATTTAGGAACCTTGAACTCTCCCGTTGTCCTCTCAACTTAGCTAGCCTACTCATTTATCTTACAAGTGATGACTATGCATAACTCCTATCATTTATCACTTACCCCTACTATAGTCTAGCTGGTGTATTAAGTTAGTAGATACATGATGGTAACTATCAGATTCTTTTACCATTGCTTCCCTGTGGTAAAATACAAATAACGATACTCTGGAATACTCCCGGGTAAAAGCTACAATGGCATTCTGTGCGCTTGCGAAATCTTTCATATTCTATTTGCACTTAATAAATACCAACAAGCTTTTTGGCGCCGTTGCCGGGGAAGCAATTGGCATAAAGATTTTAATAGTGTTCTTGATGTCTACTAATTTAGTGTACCACTATCTTTAGTAGGATTACCCTTATTCTGTTGAGTTGTGGAATAAAACAGGACAGCAGAAGTCATTTCGACCTTCCGGCAAGTTCCACAAGACAAGAAGATTGAAGAGTTGAAGAACTCCAGGGTGTCCTAACAGTCAAGATTCATCAACAATGGAACCCTGTCATCTCACAGGTTTGCATACATATATATATTTCTTACTCTATGTAGATTGGAGAAGGAGGTCGTCGTCACAACAATTCAAATCACATCTCAAGTGATGAACATAGAGGCTGTGCTACACACAAATAATGGTAAGTATGATCAAGAAGGTGAGAAAGTCGTGCTCATGGACTTTAAACTTTTGAGTAGTTATCTTTTAATTCTTGCATCTCATTGCATATTTACTTTAATCCATGCATCCACTCCATTTAGTTTATATTCCATCATATCAAATCCATAGCATGTTTATTTCTTGCGTACAACCATATCACTTGCATATTAAAAAGAAAAAATATATACCTCACTATGATCATACTATTTCATCTCTATTTGAATAAATCCTTGTAATGCTTTCATGCTACCTTTGTTTGCTATAGTATGCTTTGGTTTGGAAGTACTGTACATACGTCCATAGGCTTTTGAATTAAGCGTGGTGCTTAGGTTAAATTACCTGCCTTAGTCAAATTAGACATGGAGTCTAGTTTGATTATTGAACTAAAAATTTGCTATAGTGGATATTGGTTATTTGGTGGACTAACCCCTCCAGAAAACTGTCAAATACAATTTAGGTAAGTCGAGAGATGAACTCACATAAGAGATGAATCAAGGCATGTGATGAACTCCAACAACTTTGCACAAAGAAGACACATCAGCTCATCCTACATTGAGGAAAGAACTGTAAGTATCAAAAGTTTATTCACTTTGTCTTTGGTTGCAAGTTACCTTTATCTTAAACCATGTTTGAATGTAGCAAACAAATAAAAAAATGAAAAAAATGGAAAAAAAATCTATGCTAAAATAATCCTTTAATCATCTTTTGTTAGCATAAATAAAAATTGTGGACAACAACGCATATTTCAAATCTGTTGCAATCCTTCGAGTATGTGTCCACTAACATTTTGCAGGAATGAATATAAGCTATTCCTATCAATGAGTTGGGATGAACCTGCCGAAAACCAAGGCAGTACTACAAGGAATGGATGAACTTGATGGATCATGAGCATCGTCAAAGACAGCCTAACCTTGAGTGTTCCCAAGGCTTAAGCTAGAATGATGATCGCAAGCAGGAACGAATTTCTATCGTATGGCCAAACTAAAGCCTGCTCTCATCATCTTTGAAGATAGCAACTCATACACCGATGGCACAGACCAGGATGATAAGATGCCACTACATCATAGTGTGCATGTTCCACACCTCATTGGCCATTTGTGGTCTGTCAGTGGTGTCTCGTGAAGCCATGAACAACTATGGTCGCAGGATGACATCCCTAAGTCATTGGAGATGAAGCACTCACACAAATAAGGACAATCAAGGATGAACTTCAGTATGCATCTCCAAAGATCATCAACCCGTCAACCAAGAGTCAATGAAGAAGCATGTTACTATCCACATCAACGTCTCCTGGATTAGATGGTGCAAAAGAATGAGAGGTCCAGCTTAGGTACAAAGAAGCCCTTTCTGACAAGTAATGTGAATCAAGACAAGTTCAAGACGGTGTCAAAAAAGGTGCAACAAGTGCTGAATAGAATTTCATCAAGACATAGGGTGGCATGAAGTAAGGTCCTTGTGAAATTTAAGCAAATATCATGGTACTGGAAGGGCACTTAAAAGAGCAAGCTTGGGGGAGGTTCACTTTCCCTCATTAATGAGACAAGATTCGAGAGAGCTCTCTCCCCAGTAACCATCGCAACATAAGGGTGCAGAAAAAGGAGAAAAAGAACCAACCTTAGGAGGAACACTTCTCACTTAAGAGGATCAATGCAACATTTCGTAGAAGTGGCTCTACTCGCCCTTGCCCATCGGTTGAAGCACAAAGGATGAGAAAGGAGGAGTACAATGTAAGAGTCAAGCTCATGGACAAGATTTACAACTAACCGAGTAAGAAAAGCTTCTATAAGGTGTTATGGTGCCATCACGCTCCAATAATGAAGGTAACATCTTGAGATCAAGGAGCAGATGCCGTTCGTCCCAATGCCAGAAGAACCAGCCCACCCAAGGATGGTTGGGCAGATTATGAAGGAGAAGTCAAAAGGAGTGATTACATCGAACCAGAAGAGAAGAAGAATGAAGAGAATGTGAAAGATAAGCTCCCAGTTTTGACCTCACCATCAACATCAACCTCACCAACCAAAAAGGAATGGAGGAAGAAGGAGTCACCTTCTAGCTCATCATCAGAAGTGCAACCAGGGTCACCATCTCAACCCGACGATGCACCCAATAAGGAGTGTATAGAAAAGAAGTCCTGTTTGGAGAACTATAAACCACCGAGCCTTCGCCAAAAGGTAAACTTGGTACCTATCCGTATTTACTTTTCATGATTGCATTAGTATTTTAATAGTTGCATATTTATTTTCCTGCATTGAAAAGAAAATAAAAATATTTATTGCTTTGCATAATAAAATCTAAGAGCCCCATGTGACAAATCTTGTGGCATAGTTCATAAAGACTATTCACTGTGGTGGCACAAAAATAATTTGCATGCATCTAGAATAGGTTGTTGCATCATATCTACTTATTGCATTCATAAAATTAAAAAATACCAAAAATATGTGGGCACATGAAGGTCCACACCTCTATCAAAAATCCCAAAAAAATGTGGGCACATGAAGGTCCACCCACTTAGGAAAATTTCTACTGGAACTATAAAATCAATCACTAATCATGGAGTGGTATTAAACCTAACCCCAGTGTATGAGATTTGGTATTCTTATTGGCAATTGAGTTATAGGACAATACATGATCAAAGAGCTAATCAACCCGACACCCTTACACTACCAGTACACCTGCTCTTAGAAAGATCACTCATCTTGCAACATCAAAGACCTCGTCAACATCCAGCTTGGGGGAGGGTATCCTCCACTTGAATCTAGCTAAGTATAAGTTTCCCACCTTACTATTGTACCATATTGCTTTTCGCGTGAGTTAGCTAGGAAAATAAAATTTGAAAACCAAATAAGTTGCTTAGTTTTGTTTAGTGAGTTCTTTAGGTTTGAAATAAAATAAAGAGATAGTGTTTACAGAGAATTTTGCCAGATAAAATGAGCTCAGATAGATGGAAACCATGCATGGAATAGATATAGCACATTCACTAGAATCCCTTTTTAGTGACTAGTCTTCAAACCTGAATTATCCCAAGTTTTAGACACAACTGTTTGACATGAAGATTTACTTTGAACCTGAAACTTGTGGGTAGCAAATGCTTAATTTAAGTCTAAGTAATTGAGGGATATGATATTGAAAGATTGAGCTGCTATTTATCTTGTTCCTAGTGATACTTGAGTTCTAGAGATTTATTTTTGAAAATCCTCAAAACCACATGATGAGTTCCTATATGACAAGAGCTTTACATTCCTGCCACAGCCATACATGCTAGAATAGAAAAACAATATACACATTATATGCTACTTGCTTTGTTTTGAGTTTTGTCAAGTTTTGTTGATACCTTAGGAACTTGTCATGCCTTTATAATCAAGATCAATTGCACTCCACCCATAATGCACTACTCATATAAGAGTATGTGCATCCACATTCCACCCATTCCATCTATTCCACCCAAAAATTTACCCCATTGGTTACCCCAGATCAATGCTCCAAAGTTCTTGTTGCTATCTCTCAAACGAAAAAGAAAAAGGGAGGTACTGTTGCAGAGAAGAGGCATGTGGCTATGCAAAAGAGTGAGATGAGATAAAACAACGGGTACAAAGATGCCTGCCTGAGAGGTAAAAATGGACAAGTGTCCAAATTATCAAAACAATGGGTACTCTGATGCCCGTCTAAAAAAAGAGAAAAGAAAGATAGCCCATGTTGTCCTGCAGCACAATTCCCTAGTGGTTGAAAACAGAGAGAAATGTTTTCAAGGAGCAAAAGAGTAGAATTAGTATTAGCCACCATATATATCCACCTACCACCTCATATCCACACACATGCACATCTTGATTTGTTTATATGACTTGTTCCTTTGGATCCATTGTTTGACTTCACAATATATGCATTGCAAGTATGTATGAGCTGTCTCCCTACCCATGAGCTTCACATAAGCCATTAGTTATAGGGTGAGAGAAAGAGAAGGCATACATCACTACTACCTTGGTGAGGGTCCACAAATACCACATATTGAGAGACTTGAGAGAGTCATACAAAGGAATCTCAGAGATTTATTTTGAAAACTTGCAAAAACTCCAAGATAAGAGTTGACCAAAAGAGCTTGAGCAATAGTGCTTGACTTAAACATTCTGTCCTTCAATTGCCCAAGATCCAGAAGAAAGGCTACAAGTTCCATAGTTAATGGTAATAAAGGTAAGCTTGAAAGTTAGAATGGTTCACTCCAATCCTAGGATAATTTTTGTCTGAACACATGGGTATTTGTAAAGAGGTGGCTACATCTATTGCTAAGTTTGGCTTTGCTGAGGGACTAGCAAAGGGTAAGCTTGGGGAAACTTGTTGACGGTAGTTATCTATCATTTTTATCCATCAACTAAATGTGAATCAAGTGCGTAAAACAATCCACAACATAGTTATAGGGTTTGATTCTAACAAGTTTCACGAGTTTTGGTGTTCTCACTTATTTTGCAGGGTATGAAGGAATATTCAATTTTTCACCAGCTAAAAGTATCTCAAATAAAGAATTGGAGTTCACCATTGCGTAGAGCTCGTCGAGACGATCGAAACCGATATATTACTTGCTATTTTTGGAGTCCGGAATAAAAAGATATGGATTTTACAAACACTGGAAGATTCTAGAACATGAGCTGTGGGATTAATTAAGGGCTGCGTGATTAATTGGGACTAAATCAGAATTTGGTCCATTAAGGCCTATGTGCACTTAAATGAGACATGGTGGAAAGGTTTAGTACCACATCGCTTGCTCAAGGTGGAGGAGGGGAGGCCATCCCCTATATATACAGCCCTAGGGACCCCCTAGGATACATCCCTTTCATTATTATAATTCATATTCTCTAGTTAGAGCTTGGATGGAGAGGTAACCTATTGTAGGATAACCTCTCTCCAATGTAGTAGATTAGTTCTAGTTGAGAGTTAGGGAGAGCGGAGCCATGCTCGGGTTCTGGAGAGTTCTTTTGAGGTCTGGTATGACTTGTATCTTATCTGTGTAAGACTTATGCTTTTATATATTTATCTTCTCTAATTACTTATATGTATTATCATGTGATTGGTTAGTATAGTCGTTATACTTTGGCATAGGATCTTCGCTCGCATCGAGTGCTCTAGTTATAGATCCTGACTAGAGTAGTAATCAATAGGCTAGACATGGTGTTTCGTCAATAGGTTACCTGAGATTGCATTCAACCTTACGAATATTTGTGGTAAGCGCAGGAGGTGACAGCCCTGATGGCCGACGTATTCCACCTCGTGTAGGTTGATGATTGTAGGACCGTAGTTAGAGCTTCCTATTCCCATTCTCATCTCAATCTGAGACTAGTGTTTTGATGTCCCAAAGTGCTATTGTGTAATTCTCTACCCAACTATCCTTCAGTTGTCTTAGAACCCAAGTAATAGAGAAGTATTTAGGAACCTTAAACTCTCCTGTTGTCCTCTCAACTTAGCTAGCCTACTCATTTATCTTACAAGTGATGACTATGCATAACTCCTATCTTTTATCACTTACCCCTACTATAGTCTAGCTGGTGTATTAAGTTAGTAGATACATGATGGTAACTATCAAATTCTTTCACCATTGCTTCCCTGTGGTAAAATATAAATAACGATACTCTGGAATACTCCCAGGTAAAAGCTACAATGGCATTCTGTGCGCTTGCAAAATCTTTCATATTCTATTTGCACTTAATAAATACCAACAAGCTTTTTGGCGCCGTTGCCGGGGAAGCAATTGGCATAAAGATTTTAATAGTGTTCTTGATGTCTACTAATTTAGTGTACCACTAGCTTTAGTAGGATTACCCCTATTCTGTTGAGTTGTGGAATAAGACAGGGCAGTAGAAGTTGTTTCAACCTTCCGGCAAGTTCCACAAGACAAGAAGATTGAAGAGTTGAAGAACTCCAGGGTGTCCTAACATTCAAGATTCATCAACAATGGAACCCTATCATCTCACAGGTTTGCATACATATATATATTTCTTACTCTGTGTAGATTGGAGAAGGAGGTCATCGTCACAACAATTCAAATCACATCTCAAGTGACGAACATAGAGGCTATGATACACACAAATCATGGTAAGTATGATCAAGAAGGTGAGAAAGTCGTGCTCATGGACTTTAAACTTTTGAGTAGTTATCTTTTAATTCTTGCATCTCATTGCATATTTAGTTTAATCCATGTATCCACTCCATTTAGTTTATATTCCATCATATCAAATCCATAGCATGTTTATTTCTTGCGTACAACCATATCACTTGCATATTAAAAAGAAAAAATATATACTTCACTATGATCATACTTTTTCATCTCTATTTGAATAAATCCTTGTAATGCTTTCATGCTACCTTTGTTTGCTATAGTATGCTTTGGTTTGGAAGTACTGTACATACGTTCATAGGCTTTTGAATTAAGCGTGGTGCTTAGGTTAAATTACCTACCTTAGTCAAATTAGACATGGAGTCTATTTTGATTATTGAACTAAAAAAATTGCTATAGTGGATATTGGTTATTTTGTGGACTAACCCCTCTAGAAAACTGTCAAATACAATTTGGGTAAGTCGAAGATTGAACTCACATAAGAGATGAATCAAGGCATGTGATGAACTCCAACAACTTTACACGAAGAAGACACATCAGCTCTTCCTACATTGAGGAAAGAACTGTAAGTATCAAAAGTTTATTCACTTTGTCTTTGGTTGCAAGCTACCTTTATCTTGAACCATGTTAGAATGTGGCAAACAAATAAAAAAATGGCAAAAAAAATCTATGCTAAAATAATCCTTTAATTAGTCTGAGACTAGTGTTCTGATGTCCCGAATTGCTATTGTGTGATTCTCTACCTAACTATCCTTCAGTTATCTTAGAACCCAAGTAATAGAGAAGTATTTAGGAACTTTGAACTCTCCCGTTGTCCTCTCAACTTAGCTAGCCTACTCATTTATCTTACAAGTGATGACAGTGCATAACTCCTATCATTTATCACTTACCCCTACTATAGTCTACAAGGGATAATGCCCCCAGCGTCTACTCCTCTGACAGTAGCATCATCGACCCCTCCCGGGAGTTCTATCATCTAGTGCACCTGGAGGAGGCCGTGTTGGAGGACGTACACTCAGAGGAGGAGGACGCCCCGGCAGAGCAGCCACAGCCACATACGCCGCCTCTACCAGCCCCTGGCCCCACACCTTCGAAGGACCTGGGGGCTAGAACGTCCCGCCCTCTCCATCGTTCACCGAAGCTTGAGCAGCTCCGGGAGCTCGAAGCCCGGATGGACGAGGACCGCTTGCGCCTCGCCCAACTCCGAGCCGCCCTAGAGCATGAGGAGGAGCGGGGGAATGGCGGAGCAGCACGGCGCCAAGCCCGTGACGTCCAGGCCCTGCATCATCGCTGATGACGGGGCCAGGACACCTGTGCCGGAACCACGGGCGAGCCGGAAGCTCGCGGAGGCTGCGATGCTCCTCCGGAGCATGCCTGAGCCTTCCAGCACGGAGGCCCGGTAGCTCAGGGACCAGCTCAAAGGTCTCCTGGAGGACGCCGCTGTCCTTCAGGCAGAAAGCTTGGCATCCTGGCATCGTGGTGCCAAGGAGCACCACCATGGCGCCCCGATGCGCCGTGAACGAGATGCCTTGGTGCAGCTCGAAGCACCGAGGGCTCCCTCGGTTCATGAGCGGCTTGGCAAGGACATTGACGTCCGTGCCATTCTCCAGGCCCGCGGTCGATGAAAGACCGACGGGGCTGCACGTTGCTACAATGTCCACCGGGGAGGACGTTACGACTCCGACGAGGACCGTGCGCCCTCACCCGAGCCACTGGGTCCTCGCGTCTTCAGCGAGTCCATCCGGAGGGCCATGTTCCCGCCCTGGTTTCGACAGCCGGCGAACATCGCCAAGTACTCGGGGGAGACGAACCCTGAGCTTTGGCTTGCAGATTATCGTCTTGCGTGCCAGCTGGGCGGCGCGCAGGATGACCTCATCATCATCTGCAACTTACCCTTGTTCTTAGCCGACTCAGCACGAGCCTGGCTGGAGCATCTTCCCCCATGCTTGATCTTTGACTAGAGCAATTTGGTCAAGATCTTCGTAGGGAACTTGTTGGGCACGTACGTGCGCCCTGGCAATTCCTGGGATCTCAGAAGCTACAAACAGAACCCGGGTGAGTCCCTCAGGGACTACATCCGGCGATTCTCCAAGCAGTACAATGAGCTGCCCCAGGTCGCCGACTCTGACGTCGTCGGAGCATTTGCTGCAGGAACCTCCTGCAAAGAGCTCGTTCTTGAGATGGGACGTCAGACCCCCACCAGCGTCTCCGAGCTCATGAAGATAGCTACCAGCTTCCCCTCGGGTGATGAGGCGGTGGGAGCACTCTTCTCCGACCCCAAGGGGAAACGGAAGGAGGAAGCCCCCAAGGGCACCTCCTCCCGAGGCCCAATCAGCAAGAAGAAGAAAGGGAAGGGAAAGGCCCCCCTCTGCAATGACTCTCTCGTGGCAGCCACCGAGCCCAAGGGGGCACAGCCCCTCGGGGCCATTTCGATGAGATGCTCTCCAAGACGTGCCCTTATCACCAGGGCCCGGTGAATCACACACTCGGGGCATGTGTAATGCTCAAGAAGCATTACGGCCGGTAGGCGTTCCGGGACGCCGTTGGCAAGAAGCCCGCTGAGGACAAGGAGGACCAGGGAGGGAAGGACGACGAGTTCCCCCCATCGACAAATGCCTCATGATCTTCGGCGGACCCGGAACCGCTCCCACGCCGCATCAACGAAAGCGCGAGCGTCGGGAGGTCTACACCGTCGGACCAGTGACACCATGCTTCCTCGACTGGTCCCTCGACGCCATCACCTTCAACCAGGACAATCACCCGGACCACGTCCCGTCACCGGGGTGTTACCCGCTTGTTGTCGACCATGTCATCGGCAACTCGCGGCTTACCAAGGTCCTTATGGACGGAGGCAGCGGCCTCAACATTTTGTACGCTGAGACCCTCAACTCAATGGGAATCAGTCGCTCTCTTCTCCGGCTGGTGACGTCCCCGTTTCACGGGACAGTCCCGGGGAAGAGCGTACAACCCCTCGGGCAGATCGATCTGCCCGTCTACTTCGGGACCCCTGACAACTTCAGGAAGAAAGTCCTAATGTTTGAAGTGGTGGGCTTCCGCGGCACCTACCACGCCATCCTCGAGAGGCCATGCTACACCAAGTTCATGGCCGTCCCGAACTACACCTACCTCAAGCTCAAGATGCCGGGGCCAAAGGGGGTGATCACCATCGGCACTTCCTACCAGCACGCGTACCAGTGTGACGTCGAGTGCAGCGAGTACGCCAACGCGCTGGTGGAGTCTGAGGCCCTCATTGCCGATCTCGAGAAGATGGCAAAGGAGGTCCCCGACCCCAAGAAGGCCATGGGCACCTTTGAGCCCGTTGAGGGGGGTGAAGGAGGTGCCCCTCAACCCCGGCACACCCGATGGCAAGGTGCTAAAGATCAGCGCCACTCTCGACCCAAAATAGGTAGTGGTGCTCGTCGACTTCCTCCACAAGCACGCCGACATGTTTGCTTGGAGTCGCTCGGACATGCCAGGCATCCCAAGGGAGGTCGCCGAGCACTCCTTGGACATCCGGGCCGGGTCCAAGCCGGTGAAGCAGCGTCTGCGCCGATTTGACGAGGAGAAGCGC
Source organism: Eremochloa ophiuroides (assembly GCA_038502445.1). Classification (NCBI taxonomy): domain Eukaryota; kingdom Viridiplantae; phylum Streptophyta; class Magnoliopsida; order Poales; family Poaceae; genus Eremochloa; species Eremochloa ophiuroides. Next base: position 30,160,089 of record JAHLJS010000008.1, read on the forward strand.
CAGGCCATCGGGGAGGAGGTGCAAAAGCTTTTGGCAGCCGGATTCATTAAGGAGGTCTTCCATCCAGAGTGGTTAGCAAATCCTGTTTTGGTTAAGAAGAAAATATTCCGGTTACCATCAGATTCGCATGAAAGAGTTCGACGATTTAGCAACTTCTTTCATCACTCCTTTCGGCACATATTGTTACGTAACCATGCCATTTGGCCTCAAAAATCAGGCGCGACTTACCAGCGTTGCATGCTCAAGGTTTTTGGGGACCTCATCGGGCGAACCGTTGAGGCTTACGTAGATGATATAGTGATAAAATCTAGGAAGGCGGACGACTTGGTAGCCGACCTAGAAAAGGCGTTCGAATGCCTCAAGAAGAGAAACATAAAGCTACCCCGAGAAGTGCGTTTTCAGGGTCCCTCGGGGCATGCTCCTCAGGTTCATCATTTCCGAGCGTCGCATCGAAGCCAACCCGGAAAAGATATCAGTTATCACACAGACGGGTCCGATTTGGAACCTCAAGGGTGTGCAAAAGCTCATGGGATGTCTCGCGGCTTTGAGTTAATTTATTTCAAGGCTCGGCGAGAAGGGAATTCCCTTATATTGGTTGCTAAAGAAAAGTGAGCACTTTACTTGGACCACCGAGGCCCAGGAAGCCCTCGAAAGGCTTAAGGCCCTGCTTTCGAAAGCACCGATTCTCGTGCCCCCCTATGAAAGAGGAGAATCTCTTGCTATATGTCGCTGCTACTTACCAAGTTGTGAGTGCAGCGATCGTCGTAGAATGGCAAGAAGAAGGGCACGTGTTACTGGTACAACGGCCAGTCTACTTCATCAGCGAGGTCTTGTCCAAAACCAAGACACGCTAGCCTCAGATCCAGAAGCTGGTGTACGCAATCATCCTTGCTCGGCGCAAGCTGCGACACTACTTCGAATCTCATCCCGTAACCGTGGTATCATCCTGCCCCCTCGGGGAGGTGATCCAGAACCGGGAGACGACTGGGAGGATCGCTAAGTGGGCAATCGAGCTCATGGGGGACGGCATCACCTACACGCCACGCAAGGCCATCAAGTCCCAGGTGCTAGCGGACTTCGTGGCAGAGTGGACCGAGACGCAGCTACCACCCCTCCCAACCCAAGAGGAGTATTGGGTCATGTACTTCGATGGGTCGATGATGAAGACCGGTGCCGGCGCAGGCATCGTCTTCGTCTCACCCCTCGGGGTCCGGCTCAAGTACCTACTACAGCTGCACTTCACGGCTTCCAACAACGTGGCCGAGTACGAGGCTCTCATCAATGGACTCCACATCGCCATCGAGCTCGGGATCAGGCACCTCGAGGTTCGAGGGGACTCCCAGCTCGTCGTGGACCAGGTCATGAAGGAGTCAACGTGCCAGAATCCCAAGATGGCCGCCTACTGCAAATTGGTGCGGTTGCTCGAGGAGAAATTCGACGGCCTTGAGCTCAACCACGTCACGCGCAGGTACAATGAGGAGGCCGACGAGTTGGCAAAGATCGCGTCTGAAAGGGTTTCAGTCCCGACAGGCGTATTTGCCAACGACCTCCATAAGCCCTCGGTCAACGTCGATCCCTCGGGAGGCAAGGGGAAGGAACCCCCGAGCTCCTGAGAGAACTCGGAGCGTCTTCAAGCCACGGAAGACCCTCGGGGGCTGCCGACCCCTCTGACAAAGGGGAGCCACCCGGGACCGTGGCTGAAGCCGACGACGAAGCCGAGGCGATGGAGATTGAAGCCGAACTGGACGACAACGAGCCAGATTGGCGCGAGCCACTGATCAGTTGGCTCGTTCGAGGGGTGTTGCCCTCAGACAAAACTAAGGCTCGGTGGCTGTTATAAAGAGCCAAATCCTTCACGATGATCGATGGTGAACTCTACCGGCGTAGCCCTTCCGGGGTCCTGCAGCGTTGCATCCCTTTCAGCCAAGGCAAGCGCCTGGTGGAAGAGATACACGCCGGGGCCTGCGGTCACCACGCCGCGCCAAGGACGCTCGTCGGCAACGCCTTTTGACAAGGATTCTATTGGCCAACCGCCGTGGCCGACGCCATCGAGGTAGTACGCTCCTACGAAGGGTGCGAGTACTATGCTCGGCAAACTCATCTCCCGACCCAAGCTCTCCAGACGATCCCTATCACGTGGCCTTTCGCTGTGTGGGGACTGGACCTTATCGGACCCCACCAGAAGGCACCCGGGGGCTTCACGCACCTGCTTGTCGCCATCAACAAGTTCTCGAAGTGGATCAAGGCTCGGCCCATCACCCAGATCACTTCAACCCAAGCAGTGTTGTTCTTCACCGACATCGTTCATCGGTTCGGCGTCCCAAACTCCATCATCACCGACAACGGAACATAGTTCACCAGGAAGAAATTCCTGGTATTCTGCGATGACCACCACATACGAGTGGATTGGGCGGCGGTAGCTCACCCGAGGACGAACGGCCAAGTAGATCGTGCCAACGGCATGATCCTCCAAGGCTTCAAGCCGAGAATTCTCAACAAGTTGAACAAGTTCGGCAGAAGGTGGCTGACTGAGCTCCCCACAGTAATATGGATCCTAAGGACCACACTGAGCCGAGCTACGGGCTTCACGCCCTTCTTCCTGGTCTACGGCGCCGAGGCTGTGCTCCCCGCCGACTTGGAATACGGCGCCCCGAGGGTCTGAGCCTACGATGAGCAAGGCAACCAGGTCTCTCGGGAGGACACGCTGGATCAAGTCGATGAGGCCCAAGACATGGCCTTGCTGCACTCAGCCAAGTACCAACAGACCCTACGGAGATACTGTTGGCGGTCCTTAAAGCCTATTTCTTACCGCCAATATGTTACTAAAATAAATAGTAGGTAGGGCTTTAAACTAACATTTCCACAAGTTTTGGTGTGTACTTGACTTGCAGGTGTGACATGCGGATATGCACAAAAACCATAAAGAAAGCGCACATCCAGGAAACGTATTCAGAGAAGGCACAATCCAAGAAAATAAGAAAGCCCACCTCAAACACTAAACTGGATCCATTCGTAACCGCGGGGGAGGTCCAGGCCCAGGGAGCAACCGACCACATGAAGGCGGTGGCCAGCGGGCCCAGCAAGGGGACCAACTGCCCCCGGGTGCGGCCGCCCCCCTGGTGGGGCCTCTCGGGCCCAGTCTTCTCAGGCGATGCGTAGGATGGTTCCCTCAAGGCGGTTTCACCTGCTTCCATATTTGTTGGCGCCCGAACCGTCCTTGTTAGACTATAAGAGAGAGAGAGAGAGCTCCCCTCCAGCACACACCATCATTTGGAGCCATAAACCTCACCTCTCACTTGTATTCTTTAGATTAGTTTTAGTATTCGAGCAAGGTAAGAGCTAGCAAGGAGAGTTTGTATCTTTGGAAGAAGAAGGAACACCTCGGTATGAATACAATGCAGTTCTCTTCCAAGTTCAAGTTCTTATCTTATTTATAGAGTAATGCATATGAACTAGAGTATAGTCTTGGTCATGTCATGATCATGATATATGAACTAGCATATAGTTTATGTGTTATGTTCTTGATATGTTCATTGTTGTTCTTCATCGTTCATCGACTTAGTATGAATAGAGGAAGAACTAGGGATGAGGTGGCGGTTTGTCGTGCCTTCTCGGTTGCTCTTAGCCTAGCCTGTCACTCCGAAGGGGTGGGGTCCTAGGGGGTTAGGAGTTGTTTCCATGTACACGAGCATGGTGCTCAGGTATACGGAGATCGGCAAATATGTCAGTATCCCACGGGCAGAGGGGTAGGTGGGTAGGTGATGACAGCCCTGTCCATCCCTAGCACTCCCCCACGTTTGGATATTGGTAGGAGTTCATAAAGTCTCTATCGGCTGGCAGACCAGCTGCGGGGATCTCCTTGTAATCCCAGACCTAGTCCTGATACTAGACATACTAGTTAGATGTTTACTAACAGTTCTTTGCATAGTTATATATGACCAATGCCTGCTCAATTAGATATATTCTTTTATTCTTTATTTCTCTTTTATCCTTGAGGTCGGCTCAGATGTGTGTCCACTATCTTTGAACTATGATTTACCCCTGCCTATGCTATGTCTACCTATGCATTCAATAAGTGATCATGTTTATGCCAAAGCTAGATGCATTCGTCCTGCCCTCCTATGGGAAATTATAAATACGACACCCCTAAATACTCACGGGTTGAAATGCTACAATGATAGTTCCGTGCGCTTGTGGATTTATCTATACTGAGCTATCATGATTGGCATACCTAAGTACCATTACCTAAGGACTGTAATTCTTGTTGCACCCCAAGGCGTTGTGCTCCAGTTTTGCATATTGTAAGTAATGATGATTGGGAAGGCCAATCAGGCACTTCTAACTGTTATTAACAGACTGCATTATCTTGGCCGATGCCGTTAAGGGCCAAGAGTTACCTTTCTGAAGTAATGGTGGTTAGGGATGTCAACACATGTTTCTAGTATCATTGCTAGGGATGGGCTTTTAGTCTATCTAAGAAACGCCAACAAGCATTTCTGGCGCCGTTGCCAAGGATGGACTTTTAGTCTATCTTTTGTAACGACGTTAAGAAATGCCAACAAGCATTTCTGGCGCTGTTGCCGGGGATGGACTTTTAGTCTATCTTTTGTAACGACGTTAAGAAATGCCAACAAGCATTTCTGGCGTCGTTGCCGGGGAGGGCAACAGGAAATAAAAATATCTAGCTTGGCATAGGCATTGATTGCACAATAAGCAAAAGGTGGCCATAGTTTAGGCAGGCTAACTTCTCTTGTTTTCTTCCTCTTTTTTATTGGAAAGAAAACAGGATAGTGTATGAGTGGTTTCGACCTGTCGAACAACTTCACCGACAATCCGGTGGCACTCCTAAGGAAGAACAGGTCCCGTACCACTTCTTCTTCTGCTACTCCATCAATGGACAAACTATTCACTCCCGCACCATCCGCTACTATCATCATGGCCAAGACACTCCGCGACTACTCCACCCCTACTGTTGCCAACGTGCCCGTTGGGCCCACTGTCAATATCAGGAATGGAAACTTCGAGCTCCGTACTCGCCTAATCAAGATGGTGCAGGCAAGCCAGTTTTGTGGCTTGCCAAATGAGGACGCAAATGCTCATTTTCAACACTTCCTTGAATTGTGCGACACCATCGTCACCAAAGACGTCGCACCAACTAGCATCAAGCTCCGCCTGTTTCCTTTTTCCCTTGCGGGGAAGGCGAAATAGTGGTTCTGTAACACCCTAAAAATTGCTATTTTATAAATAGGAATAAAATAATTTAATTTGGTATTTTATGAACATGAAAATATAGGAAATTGATTTAATTGGGTAAATAGTTGGGTAATTGTTATATGAAATATAATTTGGTTTATAAAAATAAAATGAAATCTAGGTCAAACATGTATGTTGCACTCATGCCCCTGCATTTGATTTATTCTGTTGAGTGAATTTAATAAAATTTAAAATGGATTTAAACACCCTTTGGAAATAGTTTTGTGATATGGTTTTGAATTAACATAAATATTAAATAAGTCAAATTTAAGGGTAATATATTTTGTGATGATTTATTTTGATGGAAAACTAAAATAAATTCAAATAGCTTTTTGAAAATAATATGGAAAATGATTATTTGCTTCAAACTCCTATGTTGAAACTTATTTTGATTTGAATTCAAAACCTTATTCAAATCTATATTGGGAAAATACTTTTAAAATTGAATTTGAAACCCCTTTTGAAAATGCTTTGGAAATAGAAAAGGAAATTCCTTTTCCTGCTCTCCTTTCGGCCTGTGCAGTAAGCCAGCCCGGCCTGCTCTCCATCTCTCTGATTTTGGCCCGAGGCCCAGCCAGCTGCACCCCCTTCCCTCTTGGGCCCAAGGCCAATTCTCCCTCAGGCCGGCCCAAACCGGAGCTCGGCTCCCTCCTTCTCTTCTCCCTCCCCCTCTCTTCTGCTTGGGCCGAGCCCAGCAAGCAGCCAGGCCCGCGCGCCCCTCTCCTCTTTCTCTGTAACTGACAGCGCGGACCCGCACCCTTGCTCACCGACAGGTGGGACCCAGCCGTCAGCTCCACCTTCCTTCTTCCTCGTCGCCTTCCAAAACAGAGCACGGTCGCCGCGCGATGCCGCCATGAAATCCGCCCCCAAATCACCTCCTCTTGCCAAATTGGAATCGGTTGTGGCCTTATAAGCTCGAGCCGCGCCCCTGCTCCCTTTTTCCGAACCCTAGGCGCCCTCGCATCCCCTCCGCCGAGCCCACCGAATTGCCGCCGCCACCAAGCTCTCCGCCGCCGTGGGCAATTCGCCTCGCGGGTCGCCGCTCTTCCCTCGGTGAGTCCCATTCAAACCTCGCGGGGCTTCACCAAACCCACCGAGCCAGCTTCCCCTCCATTTTGGGCACTAACCGACCCTCTCCACCGTGTACAGGGGCATCCCGTCCGCCGTCGCTCGTCGCCGACCGTCTCCGAGCCGCTTCCGATCTTCCCGAGGCCCTAGGTGAAATCCTCGAGCCTCTCTCTTGCTCCCTGTGCCATTCCCATGAATTTTGGTGCACTGCAGTGCTGATTTCGCCATCTCCGGCCAAGCTCCGACGAGGTTAGCCGCCGCGGCGCGTGCTGCTCGTCCTCCGGGCCGCGATAGGCCCTACCGAACCCTTAGATCGACTCGCGGTCAAGTTCTGCACCGCCCAGTATGCTTCCCGCGCCGATCCATGCACTCAGCGCCGGATCCGCATGTTCCGGCTAGCCGCCGGCCATGGCGCCACCGTGGTCAGGCCGGAGCGCCGCCGGCCCCTCCTCCAATCTGTTCTGCGCCGCCCAAATCAAGATCAACGGCCCACATCGAAAGATACCGGTTCGCCGGTCTTTTTGCAAAAGAACCCCCGCAGTTTTTGATGTATATACCCGCAGTCCAAATGTCACTGTGCACTGAGTTTTGAAAATCTTCATTTCCAGCCCCTGTAGTTATGGATAATTGAGGCCCGATCCAAATTCAATTGAAAATCAGAATTTGATTCAAATTAATTTGAAAATGATTTCAATTAATCACAGTTTTGCCACTGCTTTTCAATTGCTTATAAAATGCTCATTTTAACTCTAAATTGATCGATTCAAATTGCATTAGATACATAATTTCATCCTCTTTCTAGTAATATAATTTTTACCTATGTTAATAATATTTTATTTTCAAGTATTATTTTAATCCCTAAAAATGCATGAAAATCTTATAAAATTCATATCTTATGCATTTTAAATCCGTATCTCGCAAACCCTAGCTCCGATTATCGTGATCTCCGCGTCAGTGTGTTCGTAGCAACACGTAGAACCGTTTTCTAATTCTTTTAACTTCTATTTCATTGATTGGTGTATTGTTCTAATAGAATATTATCTTTGCTATGCATGTATGTATTGAATGCTTGTGTGGTGCCTTATGATCGCGCTCAGCCGTTGAGAGTTACGTTGGTAATCAAGAAGAAGAAGAAGGTGATCCAGGAATTCTTTCAAGGATTACTGAGCAGCTGTGGGTGAAAAGCAAATAAAGGCAAGTATAGCTTTGGGTATTATTTCTATAATTGTGATCGTGTGAATTGACTAATGGGAAAGTAATGAACGTTAAAAGATGACTTTATTCCGTAAGTGAATACCCCGGGAAAACCGCGCAACTATGAGTGCTAATGGGCTCTGGTTTTAGTTAAGTATGAAGTTCTTTCTGGCATCGTTGGCGGTTACCCATGTGGCGCAAATGGGGAAAAGCAGACTGTGGATCTCTGGACAGGTGGTATCACACAGACTGACTGATGAAACCAATAGCGGCCGCGACATGTTGGATAAGACTTTTGAAAGACTTCATAGTGGACCCTGCCGGCCTTCCTTGGTAGTGGGCCAAGAGGCTGATCACCTCGGGAAAAAGGGTAAACCACGGCTCGTAGTGAAAGTGTGCAACCTCTGCAGAGTGTAAAACTAGTATACTAGCCGCGCCCTCGGTCATGGGTGGCCTGGAATCCTCATGGAACAGAAAGTATTGTTGTTGATTAATTGTTTACGCTTTACCTTATTTACTTTACATTGATCATGATTATATGGGATCAGTACCTTGCGGTTATATTTGCTGAGTTCGACATGAACTCATTCTTGCTATTTCCTCACACCTCAGGAGAAGTTTAGACTTGTGGTCAACCAGTCAGTTTGTTCCTGCGGAGTGAAGTCTACACCCGGCGTGAAGTCATTTTTCGCGTTATACTCTGAGGTGATGTTTAATTGTTAATACGTTATTTAAGCATTTTGTCTCTTGATATTACCTTATTCTGTGACTATATGTGAGATTTGTCTTTTTATTTCACATATATTATATATCTGGTTTTGTCCTTAAAACCGGGTGTGACAGAAGTGGTATCGGAGCAATGCTGACTGTAAGACGCAAGCCTAGTTAGAACTGGTACGATTAGATAGTGTTCAACCTTGTCTATCTCTTGCTTCTTCCTAGCCTTGTTAATTTCTAAAAGATTCTTCTCACTTTGGCCTCTCTTTTGTTATAAGATTTTGATTCTATTCTAATTCTTCTCCATCCATCTAAATAGATGCTTAGCCATGAGAAGATTGACCGTGTTGAATCTCAAGACCAAGCCATGGAGTCCTTTGTTACATCCGGCATGCAAAGGAATAAAGTGAAGCGAAACTATATCTTCGGCAGATTGCATCATATGGATATGGTTACAGCTCAGAAAGATGAGAAGGTTGTTCATGGTGTGATTACTGTAAGCTCATCCTCTGCCATGGTTATGTTTGACCGTAGAGCTACACATTCAATCATCTCCAGAAAGTATGCGGAAGCTCATAATGTTAAGATGGTTCCGGTGCGAAGGCCTATAATGGTTAACACTCCAGGAGGTGAATTAAAGGCAGATTATGTATGTCCCAACGTCGATGTTGTCATAAATGGAGTGAACTTCAAGGCAAATCTTAATGTTTTAGAGTTAAAGGACTTTGATGTTATCCTTGGGAATGGATGGTTATCTTCGCATAAAGGAGTGATCAAGAATGGTCAGCGATCAGTACTTCTGACGACGCCGTCGGGAGAAATAGTAGAGTATGAAGGTATTCAACCTCAGCCTGATAAGAAGGAAGTCAACCATGTAGAAGATGCTAGCTGCAAGGTGTTCCAAATTCAAAATCAGTGTCCATGTTGTAAGCATTATAACCTTCCCTGTTTCCAAAGAAAGTCAAGCGACAAGGAAGATAATGTGAACCCAAATCATGAGGATAGTGTGGACAAGAAGAGGAAGTCAAACACACTTGAACTAGAGTTGGGACAGAGTCAACAACTGAGTCCTGCTGACCATAAGAAGCTAGAGGATTCTCAAGCTAATATCTACTCAGGTGAAGTATGCGTAGACGGATGGACAATCACCTGTAAAGAGTTTCAGCCTCGAAGGGTTAAGCAAGCTAAGAGAAAGTGGTAACTTGGTTAACAAGAAGTGTCATCCTCGAAGCTCATGTATCTTCATCGTGTTTAGGCAATAGAAGTTGTCCCCCTTATGTAATAAAAATGATAGTAGCGATTGTTGAGTGCTTGCTTTATTGTATTGATGATTATGTTTGATTTGGATCTTTGTAATGAATGCAATGATCTTGTGGAGTTGTCTACAATTTCATTTAGATCATAGAGTTGTTAATTAAATAGTTGGGGTTCTTCTTTCTCTCTCTCTTGCTCTCTTTGCTTCATCTATTCTGTTCCCTCAGAGCAACATGTCTTTGGCATCTTGTACCTCTATCTTTGGAAGACCTATGTGATGAATGGTGCTTGAATGGTTACAAGAGCTAGTCCCTAGCTGCCCCTAGTTTTATTTTAAGTGGGGTAGTGCCTTGATGTCACAAGTTGATGATGGTTTCCCAGCCTTACTCGTATACTGATGATTGGTCACTTGACGACAGGAAGTGTAGTATCCCATGGATCCGAACATGTGGGAAGAGACTGATGCACCTGCTTTTGAAGGAGGTGGTGAGTACAATGAAGATGAGCACTATCAAGACAACAACGTAGAAGAGCAATTTGAGAGTGAACCAAGTCAGAATCCACAACGTCGGAAGCGAAAAAGGAAAGCACGTAAGAAGCCTACGCAAGAAAGAAAAGCACAGAGGAACTTCATCAATGGAAGACTGAACAATATGGATAGGCATAACATCCAAGGAGCTACCAAAGTGGTGCACGGTTATATTCAAGTAGGCGAAGTACTGGTTCTTGCTCTGTTTGACCCAGGTGCTTCGCATTCTTTCATTTCCGCTGAGTTGGTGGAGAACGACAAGATGATGAAATGTCCAACAAGGAGACCTTTGCTAGTTCAAACCCCAGTGGGAGAAATACTAGCAGATCAGATATGCCCAAATATCAGTCTGGTCATAAACCAAGAAAAGTTTACCGTAACCCCTATGGTGTTAGAGTCACTCAATATTCCCATTGTTCTTGGTAACGGATGGTTGTGTGCGCACAAGGGAGTGATTCATGGCACCAAAGGCACAATGCTCTTAACAGCACCGTCGGGGAAAAGAATTGAGTATCATGGTGGTCAACCTCTACCTGTGGAATACAAATGACATGTTTTACAAGTAAACACATTAGGGAATACCACCATAATGAAGACGGGTAGATGTAGATCATGTTGCTACATCTTTTGAGTTGTGAGTTAAAAAGATAGTAGTCAAGGAAGACTTGATCAATTATGAATAATAGTTGTTCAGTGGAAGATTTGTATGCAAGTGTGACTATGAGACACCTGCATGAGCTAAAAGATCTGGGATATGTTTAGAGGAGTTAAATAAACATAGTTGAGCACAAGTGTTGCTTTTACATGGATTAGAAGAGTGGCATTTACATGGTTCATGACATCTAAAAGGCATCTTTACTAAGTTGGAGTAAAACAAGAATAACGATTTGCAATTGTGTTACCACCTATAGAAGAAAGAGTCATTCCGAAGCCTTTAGACAACATAGAGTTATGCTAACAACTTCGGATGACACCAAGGACTAAAGAAACGTGTTTAAAAAAAAATGAAATGAGTATCAATGCCAGCAATGGAATTTAGTTAAAAAGGACCTATGCTGAAAAAGACAAGAGTTGGATAAGTGTTATCACTTGTAGACCAATGACTCATTCCGATGCCTTAAGCAAAACGAAGTGTATGCTACTAAAGTTTAGGGTGACACCATGGCCTAAAGAGTTGCGTCTAACAAGTGCTGCCGGACTGAGTGTTTATTCAGACACTAACACTTAAAGATGATTAATTATATTCTACCTTGGAAAAGAGAAACGGTTTAGCTATTGGAATCTCCGAGGAGTTTGTTGGAGTATCTATCGAAGTATTGGAAGCTTAATTAGGTATTTAGATCAAAGATGTGGTGATGGCAACATGCACGATGTATTGGAGGAATTACAAAAGGAGTTACTCAAGAAACAGAAGAAGATCCCAGTGCAGAGTATTCTCATCTTTATCCTCTTCTCGAATCTCGAGGACGAGATTCATTCTAAGGGGGGTAGAATTGTAACACCCTAAAAATTGCTATTTTATAAATAGGAATAAAATAATTTAATTTGGTATTTTATGAACATGAAAATATAGGAAATTGATTTAATTGGGTAAATAGTTGGGTAATTGTTATATGAAATATAATTTGGTTTATAAAAATAAAATGAAATCTAGGTCAAACATGTATGTTGCACTCATGCCCCTGCATTTGATTTATTCTGTTGAGTGAATTTAATAAAATTTAAAATGGATTTAAACACCCTTTGGAAATAGTTTTGTGATATGGTTTTGAATTAACATAAATATTAAATAAGTCAAATTTAAGGGTAATATATTTTGTGATGATTTATTTTGATGGAAAACTAAAATAAATTCAAATAGCTTTTTGAAAATAATATGGAAAATGATTATTTGCTTCAAACTCCTATGTTGAAACTTATTTTGATTTGAATTCAAAACCTTATTCAAATCTATATTGGGAAAATACTTTTAAAATTGAATTTGAAACCCCTTTTGAAAATGCTTTGGAAATAGAAAAGGAAATTCCTTTTCCTGCTCTCCTTTCGGCCTGTGCAGTAAGCCAGCCCGGCCTGCTCTCCATCTCTCTGATTTTGGCCCGAGGCCCAGCCAGCTGCACCCCCTTCCCTCTTGGGCCCAAGGCCAATTCTCCCTCAGGCCGGCCCAAACCGGAGCTCGGCTCCCTCCTTCTCTTCTCCCTCCCCCTCTCTTCTGCTTGGGCCGAGCCCAGCAAGCAGCCAGGCCCGCGCGCCCCTCTCCTCTTTCTCTGTAACTGACAGCGCGGACCCGCACCCTTGCTCACCGACAGGTGGGACCCAGCCGTCAGCTCCACCTTCCTTCTTCCTCGTCGCCTTCCAAAACAGAGCACGGTCGCCGCGCGATGCCGCCATGAAATCCGCCCCCAAATCACCTCCTCTTGCCAAATTGGAATCGGTTGTGGCCTTATAAGCTCGAGCCGCGCCCCTGCTCCCTTTTTCCGAACCCTAGGCGCCCTCGCATCCCCTCCGCCGAGCCCACCGAATTGCCGCCGCCACCAAGCTCTCCGCCGCCGTGGGCAATTCGCCTCGCGGGTCGCCGCTCTTCCCTCGGTGAGTCCCATTCAAACCTCGCGGGGCTTCACCAAACCCACCGAGCCAGCTTCCCCTCCATTTTGGGCACTAACCGACCCTCTCCACCGTGTACAGGGGCATCCCGTCCGCCGTCGCTCGTCGCCGACCGTCTCCGAGCCGCTTCCGATCTTCCCGAGGCCCTAGGTGAAATCCTCGAGCCTCTCTCTTGCTCCCTGTGCCATTCCCATGAATTTTGGTGCACTGCAGTGCTGATTTCGCCATCTCCGGCCAAGCTCCGACGAGGTTAGCCGCCGCGGCGCGTGCTGCTCGTCCTCCGGGCCGCGATAGGCCCTACCGAACCCTTAGATCGACTCGCGGTCAAGTTCTGCACCGCCCAGTATGCTTCCCGCGCCGATCCATGCACTCAGCGCCGGATCCGCATGTTCCGGCTAGCCGCCGGCCATGGCGCCACCGTGGTCAGGCCGGAGCGCCGCCGGCCCCTCCTCCAATCTGTTCTGCGCCGCCCAAATCAAGATCAACGGCCCACATCGAAAGATACCGGTTCGCCGGTCTTTTTGCAAAAGAACCCCCGCAGTTTTTGATGTATATACCCGCAGTCCAAATGTCACTGTGCACTGAGTTTTGAAAATCTTCATTTCCAGCCCCTGTAGTTATGGATAATTGAGGCCCGATCCAAATTCAATTGAAAATCAGAATTTGATTCAAATTAATTTGAAAATGATTTCAATTAATCACAGTTTTGCCACTGCTTTTCAATTGCTTATAAAATGCTCATTTTAACTCTAAATTGATCGATTCAAATTGCATTAGATACATAATTTCATCCTCTTTCTAGTAATATAATTTTTACCTATGTTAATAATATTTTATTTTCAAGTATTATTTTAATCCCTAAAAATGCATGAAAATCTTATAAAATTCATATCTTATGCATTTTAAATCCGTATCTCGCAAACCCTAGCTCCGATTATCGTGATCTCCGCGTCAGTGTGTTCGTAGCAACACGTAGAACCGTTTTCTAATTCTTTTAACTTCTATTTCATTGATTGGTGTATTGTTCTAATAGAATATTATCTTTGCTATGCATGTATGTATTGAATGCTTGTGTGGTGCCTTATGATCGCGCTCAGCCGTTGAGAGTTACGTTGGTAATCAAGAAGAAGAAGAAGGTGATCCAGGAATTCTTTCAAGGATTACTGAGCAGCTGTGGGTGAAAAGCAAATAAAGGCAAGTATAGCTTTGGGTATTATTTCTATAATTGTGATCGTGTGAATTGACTAATGGGAAAGTAATGAACGTTAAAAGATGACTTTATTCCGTAAGTGAATACCCCGGGAAAACCGCGCAACTATGAGTGCTAATGGGCTCTGGTTTTAGTTAAGTATGAAGTTCTTTCTGGCATCGTTGGCGGTTACCCATGTGGCGCAAATGGGGAAAAGCAGACTGTGGATCTCTGGACAGGTGGTATCACACAGACTGACTGATGAAACCAATAGCGGCCGCGACATGTTGGATAAGACTTTTGAAAGACTTCATAGTGGACCCTGCCGGCCTTCCTTGGTAGTGGGCCAAGAGGCTGATCACCTCGGGAAAAAGGGTAAACCACGGCTCGTAGTGAAAGTGTGCAACCTCTGCAGAGTGTAAAACTAGTATACTAGCCGCGCCCTCGGTCATGGGTGGCCTGGAATCCTCATGGAACAGAAAGTATTGTTGTTGATTAATTGTTTACGCTTTACCTTATTTACTTTACATTGATCATGATTATATGGGATCAGTACCTTGCGGTTATATTTGCTGAGTTCGACATGAACTCATTCTTGCTATTTCCTCACACCTCAGGAGAAGTTTAGACTTGTGGTCAACCAGTCAGTTTGTTCCTGCGGAGTGAAGTCTACACCCGGCGTGAAGTCATTTTTCGCGTTATACTCTGAGGTGATGTTTAATTGTTAATACGTTATTTAAGCATTTTGTCTCTTGATATTACCTTATTCTGTGACTATATGTGAGATTTGTCTTTTTATTTCACATATATTATATATCTGGTTTTGTCCTTAAAACCGGGTGTGACAGGTTCTACCAAAACAAGGAAGCTGTCAACACGTGGGACAAATGTTCTATGGCGTTCCTTGTCAAGTTCATCCCCATGAGCAAAACCATTGCTCTAAGGGGGGAGATATCCAACTTCCAGCAAACATCACTCGACTCCATCCCTCAGGCATGGGAGAGGCTGCAGGACTATGTCCGAGCCTGTCCCCAATGGAATGGAAGATTGGCTAGTGCTCTAGAACTTTTATGAGGGCCTGACGGCCATGTCAAAAGGGCACCTTGACACCGCAGCTGTAGGGGCATTCCTCTCCCTCACCATCGAGAATGCCACTATACTCATCGAAAAGATGGTAGAAAACCAAAGCTGGGGAGAAGAAAGAGAAACACAAGAAGGCATGCATACCGTGAAGGAGACGGATTTGCTTGCCGCAAAAATAGACCTCCTAATAAAGAGGCTGGACGACCGTGCCACCGAACCCACCACAGGCACCGTCCAAGCCACGGACTCACACATGACATGTGAAGTCTGTGGAAATGTTGGTCATTCGGGGAACAGTTGTCCCAAAACCCACGAAGAAGCGACCTACGTCAACAACGGGTTTCGCCAACATCAACAACCAGGTAATAATGGGTGGAACAACCATAACCACCCACAAGGTAATTCTTCTAATCTCAATTCAAATTTCAAATTGAATTTCAATCAACCTTCCTCGAGAGATTTTGTTTTAAGGCAAGCTATGTTTAATGCAGATCTTGCTAGAAATCTTTCCTTTAATGATAAAACGTTTGAATCTATAAATGCTAAACTTAAAACTCTATCTTCTTTTGTTAAACATCAGCTGAGTTTCAATGAAATGATAGAAAAACAGTTTGCTCAAATTGCTGCTTCTATTCCTGTCAACAATACGGGAAAAATCTCGGGGCAACCCGAGAATTCTCCCAAGTTTGTTCATGCAGCTGCAGAGCAATGAAGAGGGGGAAGTCTTGCCAACAGACTATAAATGCTGAGCCCTTGCCGAAGGTCATCGGTAGTTATCTTTCAAAAAAAAGAGAAAAAAAGGAGATAGAGAAAAGAAAAGGACTCTACTCCTTTACACCTTTTCTACCAATAAGGCCAAGGTCCATATACACTAGTTGTGTGTGTGATCCGGACTAATGGTTCAGCTGAGTTGGAGCCTGTACGTCCACGCCACCGGTGCAGCATCTTCAAAGAAATCCACATATGCTGCCGGTAAGAACACTCAGGTATGCAAAAGGTAATAAATGTTCACCAACCCCTTCGCTCATACTTGTCTCCTTATGATCATTCAAATTCATGCTTCCCTGTTTATGTCATATGCTCTTGTTTGGATGTATTCTGGCGAGTAACATCCATAGGCTGTTTTCAAATTAAGCATGGTGCTTAGGTTGAAATAGTCTTCTTTAATCATGTTTTGACATGGTGTTGAAATTTGATTAATGAACCTTGAGTTATTTTCATAAACAATGGCAGTAATCTGACATGGGGATAAGTCTTGGCTATGTTTTCGTTGCATCTTTTATATCAGCCTTGTTTGAGCTCTAATAAAAGTTGGTTGAACAAGTTCCTAATAAAATAAAAATAACTAAATAATAAAATTTTGTTTCCTTGATCTTTTAGCCAATAAGACCCTTGCCTGTTGTAGACACTCTTGTTTTGTTTTATTTGTTATAACAAAAGCAGGTACAAAAAATAAGTGTTGGGGAGATCTCTCAAGCATAACTACAACAAATTCGAGATCTCCCTAACACATTGCACAAACATCGAGCAACCCATCAAACAAAAGGACGAGACAAACAACTTCCATTAGTTCCTTCATCTTCAACGATGGTTTGTGCAACTCTACCCCCGCTCTTTTCAAAGTTTTGAAATTTAACTTTGAACACTTTTGAAAAGACAAAACTTTTGATGCTCCATCTCCATGGCATCCTGTGATTAAAGTTTGCATACTCTTTATTCCTTGCCAATATTCCTATTACTTGTGAACACTTATCCTGTGATTAAAGTTTGCATACTCTTTATTCCTTGCCAATATTCCTATTACTTGTGAACACTTATCATAGGGACCCCATTTTATCTAAGTGATTGACGAATGAGATATAGTAGGATGACATGACGCCTGCTCATTTCTTGCAAAGAACTTAGGATTTATTTTTACAAAACAAAAATCAATATAGCATGTTCCTTGAATGATTGCAAATACCTACCAAGGCCATACATGATCTTTCATGACAAAACCTTCCACATATGCATCTTACTTTGTGTTGAGTTTGGTCAAGTTTTGTGACCCCTGTTGAGAGAAATTTTATGCTACCAAGATCAGATTTCACGCACCCACAAATAAGGTTGCCAACTCTTACACTAAGAGTTGCGCACAACATTCATCCATCCACCAAATAATTGCACTACTCCTACCTTGCGAGTAGGCGCAAAATATACCTTCCACTTTGATCCACCCAAAATGTTCTACTCCTAC
The DNA here is from genome assembly GCA_038502445.1 of Eremochloa ophiuroides. Taxonomy (NCBI): domain Eukaryota; kingdom Viridiplantae; phylum Streptophyta; class Magnoliopsida; order Poales; family Poaceae; genus Eremochloa; species Eremochloa ophiuroides. The sequence goes on from JAHLJS010000008.1 coordinate 30,177,213, forward strand.
ACTGGGGGTGAACCGAAAATATACTTATTAGGTCACATCCAAATAAATGCTCTGAATCTTTGTTCACATCTCCCTTAAAGTTTTTATTGCAAATAAAAGCATGAGGCTATCTTCCAAAAGGTGAAAAAAGGGTGAGAAGAAAAAATTAAAAAAAAGAGGAAGAAAAAAAAGTGGAGAAGAAAAAAAGAAGAAGAGAAATATATATATAAAAAGAAGAGAGAGAATAAGGATAAGTCATGCCCTCATAAAAGATTTTTCTAAGTCCTGATAAATAGGGAGATGTGTTTCAAAGAGCATAGTAGAATTAGGTTAGACACCAATAATACCCACCATATTCTTTCCACGCACATGCACATTCTGATCTAAGAGTATGACGCTTCCCTCCGGTGCGGTCCAGGGTTTGATTTGACAATACATGCAAGGTAAGTGTACCTTAGTATTTTCCACCCTACCTAAAGCTCTAGATAAACTTTTTAGAGGCAGGGTGATCAAGTGAAGGCAATCCCTATATAAGCCTTGGTGAGGAACCACATAGAAATAAGTGACTTGAGAGAATCATTCAAGGAACAAGTGCTATCTTTTTGTTTTCAGAACTTCACAAAAACCCAAGTTTCTGAGCAGGGATATGAGTAAGAAGATTTGAATCCAGGCTATTCCATTTTTCAATTACCCAAGATGATTTGGTAGACACTTTGAAGTTCACAGGTTTAGGTGAAGCTTGGAATAACTTGTATGCAGATTTCAAATCAAGGAGATAAACCCGCTTAGTCCTTCAAACCTTTACTCGAGGACGAGCAAAGGACTAAGTGTGGGGGAGTTGTTGGCGGTCCTTAAAGCCTATTTCTTACCACCAATATGTTACTAAAATAAATAGTAGGTAGGGCTTTAAACTAACATTTTCACAAGTTTTGATGTGTACTTGACTTGCAGGCGTGACATGTGGAAATGCACAAAAACCATAAAGAAAGCGCACATCCAGGAAACGTATTCAGAGAAGGTGCAATCCAAGAAAATAAGAAAGCCCACCTCAAACACTAAACTGGATCCATCCGTAACCGCGGGGGAGTGTCACAGAACCGACCAATTTATACGAGCACAAGTACAACGATCGTATTTTAATCGCAATCCAGTAGCACTTGAGCCAATATAAACCCGGTAGTCTGGAAATCTCGAAGGATTTCAAACCTTTCATACCCCGAGGATCATTCATTCAGCAATACCCGATCACATGACACATAAGTTCGCAACCGAATTTAAACATCAGAGTACAACATAGTCTTTTACACAAATAGAGTAGTAGCGGAAGTCAACATAGTTTTACACCACAGAGTTCAAATACGAGTACCATCACATGACCCTGTCATAGCATTCTTACAACATCTAAAGATAGATAATGACCCTGCCCTCGGGTCTAGTCTTCTTCGCCTGCAGGGGTGAAGCAATTCCTGCAATACGCGTAGTAGACTACACCATCTGCAACAATGGGAATAAAACCCTAAGTACTCAATTGTACTCAGCTAGACTTACCCGACAGGGAGTAAATAAAAAGACTCTCAAGGATATGCAAGGCTTATTTGGTGGAGCTCAGAGGGTAGCATCATTTTTGCATCAAAAGATTACTACAGTAGAACCTCAACTTGTTCATTTTAATTGTGATAAGCTTCGATTTCAGTTAAGCTATTTACTAAGATTAGCCACTATACTAAGCATTCACTGAATATTGTAGCAATCAATAAAACCATATGATTTCCTATATCCACAGATATCAACCTCATCTCACCATAATCATTAGTTTCAAGTTATTAGCCTCTACCTCACCAGAAGATCAGTTCAGTTTCTCACTAACCAGGAGAGATGGCGATTCTAATTGATTGTACCAGCTGGCAAATATGCCAATCACAAACCCTGTCAGCCGAGCCACTGGCTTCTTGGGCCACCGTTAAATCCTTCTGAGTCACAATATGTCGCGGGCTTGGCGGGGACCATATTCTCAGAGACCAACCCACTTCCAGGATGCATCAGGTCCCTGACCTGCCCTTGGTAAGATGGTGTCTCCGCACATACTTCCTACCTTCAGAATATGTCTGCCTAGTCGCACCAATTCCCGGCTCAGAAAGAAATACTCGGCTTCGCGGTCAGAACGACTTATCTGGCCAGCTATGTGACGACGTCTTTCAATCTCAACTGATGTCTGGTGGCCTCAGTCCTAGTCGGCCGCAAGCAGCACCGAAGACGGCATGACCTCAACCATGTCATGCGGCTCCCCGCTACCTAGCCTTGATTCTCTCATTAGACACTGTGGCATGGTGGCACATATAGTCCATCATGTGGAATCCAACCCCATCATCATTAGTAACCACCTATGCTCGCGAAGGACAGGAAATCCCTCGACTTCTACCGGTCTAAGCATGGCTAAACATAGGATCGAACCCATCCCCTTGTCTAGTAATAACTTCAGGATCAAGTATAAGTGGACAAGGAATAAATGCAGCAACGGTATCATATCAACTCCTATACTTAAGTGCACAATCATACGATTTAATAAAGACCAGTGCATTTGTAAAAAGAGTAGGTGGAGACTTAGGGATGCTCCAGGGCTTGCCTTTCACAAAGTTAGTAGGTTGGTGATCAGGGCACTCTGGAAGTTCAGCTTCTTCTTCCTGACCTTCGGGAACCTCTGGCACTTCAATCTCCGGCGGAACTCCCTCCTCCGGTGGATCGAACTGCAACAGCGTCATGCATCCCGGCGATCCTGTATGCATGATATGCATATATGAGAACTGAGAATGCACATGAAATGCAAGATAGAGATGCACGAATTAACCCATGATATGCAATCAGTTTAACAATCCACACTCATTTACTGAGTACGGGCATATTTCTTCCCTAGACAACCAACTCATACTCACCCTTCTTAAGCAAAGCATAGAACAATTTCTCGTCCCGGGTGAGAGGTCTACAACCTGCACTTAATAATTAACATGCATCAACTAACCTACCACAACCAACTTATAATTAACAAGCGCGAGCAACATCATATGAACAAAATATTAACCTTGCTGCCCTAAGCTCAAAGTAGGATCAGCTCTACTGTTTAACACAGGGGATAATGCTGAGCATCACCGAAACGCATAAAAACACTCCCCAACCAAAAGATATTTGCTTAGAAACAATTAAATAAACCCTAGCCTATAACTGGACCTACTATTTACTGTGACCAGAAAAATCCATAAAAATTACAGTAGCTAATACACATCCAGACTAGCCTTCTGACAAAATTTCAAGTCATTTAGACAAGTATAACAGTCTACACAAAAATAACAAGCAACCAGCCTTTTAAACAATGGAAAATACTTAACACAATGAAATGTATCAAACAACAGATTTTCTAATTTTCTTAGCTTCTTTCCAACATAACATAGTCCAGGAAAAATATTCATGACCATAACCTTAACACATTAAGCATGGTGATTTTTGCAAGATTAAGGCATAAAAGGCACATTATACTACACATCATATAAATAACAGTGAAACACCAGCAAACATATTTTTCATAGATTCTACTTCCCTAAACAAGATGAATGCTAGTGGAATCACATTTTTATCACATTCCTACAATTACTTATGCATTTATCAAGTTTGCAAGCAATTAACAATT